>JAQFYM010000003.1:0-329017 GCA_034694785.1 Agrenia bidenticulata | reverse complement strand
TTTGTTGCTACGTTACGACCAGAGGTCGTAATGAGGATCGAACGGTTTCGAAGAACATTACGACTATTCTCGTAATCAGGATGCAAAGGTTTGTTGCTACGTAACAACAATATCCGTAATCAGCATCGAAGAGGTTAACTAAGGAAGGGAGGAGTTGTGAATAGATTAAATTCCTTAACTACATACTCCTTAAACATCCCATCGCTTCCTTCCAACCTGTCAATCCATAGGGTAAATGGTAGACGAAGAGATGACACTTTTACTTTGTCATTCTCTCCTCCTGTGAAAAGAAAGGGAAACCGTTGGCATTGATTTCTTTCTTATTCTTTGTCAATCTATCAAAAGTCTCAAAGGTAATTAGAATTAAGCCAGGAGGTTCCCTCACTGACACAGATTGCCTTGCCTTGACTTGAGGGATGATGAGATCGACTTTCAGTCTTCGTAAACATTTTCCATTCACATTCAGTCGAGATCTTCTCAGATGGAATTCCGGTGGTGGAAACAATAGCTAATATATTTATTTTATTACCTCCCCTCAGGCTCCTTGTTAATCTTAATTGAAAATTGAACTCCTTGTGCAACTTGTCGTTAATTCTCTTTAGAAGGATGAAGAATGGCTTTTAAAATATAAACATTTTGCATATAATATATATCAAATATTTGGTACAATTATTTTATTAAGCTTTGTTTATCAACAAAAATTTCTTGCTTTTTTATACCATCCGTTTAGCATTATACTGAAGTAAACCAGAGTTGAACGAAAGGAGAGCAAGTCTTTGTTTTATATTTCAGAATTCAAGACAGGCATCATGTCACAAATAACAAACTTTAAAGTTAAGAATCCCATTTCATAGAATAAAAGAGAGTTGTTCGTCATAATAACAATTGGTGAATATATTTGCTTATGAATATTCACTGCGGATGAATCGAAAAAATAGAAACTTTTAACCTGAACCCTAATCAGTATCAATTGTCAACAATCCGAACAGCTGAGGAAAAACACATTCTACAATTTGTATTCAACTTTAACTGAAATTCCAATTCCTTATATAAAAAATAACAAATGACATAAATCATATCATAAATTTAAATTGTGAAAGCAAAAATAAATCAGTTCAAAATTTTAAGGTTAGCCTGATAAGAAAAGACAATACCACCGTAGGTTTTAAATGAGTTCTGATGATAACTGATCACCCTAACTAAATTTCATGTGTACTACTATGCGACATTGCCCATGATGCATAACAATAAATTGCAATTTTTTTTAGATTCAAGCTATTTGTGGGTTCCTATGTATGCCAATTGCGAAACGACTTATCAATCCCTATTGCTAAAGTTGTGCTAATAAACCTAAAAAAATGAAGGGAGAAAATCCCTCGAAGTATAGACATACACCTTGACACAGTGAAACTTATTATGTGTTTTTAAAACTTAATACTCCATTTTAACAACGTGCACTCCTACGCTCCACACTTTGTGGTGACATGATACACTTTATAGTTTTATTATTATTACAGCACGACATTATTATAATAGCTTAGGCTTTCCTTGTTTCAAGTCTCAACCCTAGGAGATCTAATTGGTTTTGGGCGGAACGTGCGTAAACTATAAGGAAAATCTCTCCCAAGATTTAAAAAAAAACTTAAAGCACACATCCATAGTTGATATTATAATAAGATCCGCATGTGTTACCTTCTTACCATGCATGAATACGAATGAATCACTGTCAGCCACCGATTAATCCTATCTCTAAAGGTATTGTGCTTTCCGGCAGTGCAGTTAGAATAAATTAATACTAACTTGGAGAAGTTATCCATATCACCAAGAACAAGGCACATTCCGCATTAATTTTTTAATTTCCTTAAAGTTCGTCATATAAAACACAATTGAGTATTTGCTCAGAAAATAATGGATTCTTCCTTGCGGATTTGATACTTAAATCTAATAAGTGTAATTAAAAAATAGTTATTGAGGCTTCAATCAAATCCACCCAGCCTAGACGTGGACTTATTCCTAATTAAGGGCAACGCTGAAGAAAACAATGTATCATTGACCTTCGGAATCAGATAGCAATCTTTTTGTTTGCTAACTAAAAATAAAATAAATATAAATGATTTCAGAAGATTCACAAAAGTACCTCCATTCTGAAGCTAACGTGAGTGTAGCAGTTGGCAATTAAATTAATTTGAGTTCAAAAATCAATCACAAAATTTGATCATCCTTGAAAATTGGGAAACAATTCTGGCAATTCAGTTTACCATTGTTAACTTTTCATATTGACTTACTCGGAAAAAAACTCCGGAAATCACTGTCGGCTGATGCCTAATCGACTTTGTCATGGTTCATGTATCTAAATAAGCTGTTTACATTATACCTAGATGGATTTATTATTTTGATCACCTAACTTTTGTTATCAAGTTTTCTCAATCAGGCGAAGAGTCAACGACACTGAAATGGTTTTGTTTTTCTACTTTTCCTACTTAAATCTTAATCTCTTATCTAAAGGAAAACACAGAGTTCTGAGTGGTAGAAATTGCTTAAACTTTAGGTTTCAGTAATTTTAAAAATTTCCCTTTCTAACTTATTGTTATTTATTTATTGACAAATAATGACACATTCGTGCGATGAGTTCATGATTTAGACGCAAATGCATGAAGCAGATATTAGAAATATTTATTTGCTTGTATTGGTACAACCGTAAAATAGATTAAACTTGCATAGATAGACCTTTCATGACGAGAGTTTAATAATTAATCCAATGATCATACGAATTGATACGATACACGATGATTAAGAATTTTAATGAAATATGAAATGTTACATGAATGAATAGAAAGAAAAGATTTGCATGGCTATAGTGCATGCAACTTGCACCTCGGGATTATTAGCTTTAATTGTAGCATATAGCCAAATTTTATCATAAATTTGACAGTAAGGTTATGGCAGGAGCCATTGTTTATTTAAATTATACTGTGTTTCAAATCTGCTTGAGCGGTGGTCGTAGCCATTATTAATTACTCGGTATTAAACTAATTGGCATTTATGCCTAAATCATACTAATATCACAAGCGTGATCATAATTACAAATTTCCGTACCTTAATCAAATCATGGTGTTTGCTTGCAGACCCAGACGGACCTTCCTCGACCAAAATTTCTCCTTGAGCCCAACACGAGAACGAGGAATGAGGAATTAAATAGATTAAACTTATATAAATGATCGCAGTGACGATTAAAAATCTTCGAAATCCACAACCCCCACTGTTAACAGCGACACCGCGACCTCCACCACTAAAATTGACCGAACCGGTACCACTTCCACCAGGATTCGGACCTAAGACATTTCCATTGAGGTCATAGTTACCATCAACTGTTAGAGTACTAGAATTCGAACCATTCCTGTTGGTATTTGTCTCTATTACAACACTGCTGTTAGCATCCAAGCTAGGTGTAACCCCAGCAGTACAGGCCACTTTGTTTCGAAATCGTTTAATACTGGTGCTGGCATTGCTCATAATACTGACCCGGCTTCTGCTTGAACACCTCGAAGTGGTGTTCCGATTAATTAGCAAAGAACTGAACTTATCCTCAGGGTGGGGGGACACCCTGAAATTCCTAGGAGATCTTAAACAGGTTACCGAAGATGCTGGACTTAATAGCACGGAGCGACCGGATTCGACACTCCGAAAAGCTGAGCTCATTTTGCTTGTAAATATTCGTCACCCATTTAGTCACTTTTTATACAATCGGTGGAAAATCCTAGTTCTTAACTTTTTCACCGACTACTCTCTGCCTATGAAATCGTCACCTCATTGTCTTCGTCAGGTTAGACTAACATATTTGTAATAATTTAATTTAAATAAATATCTCCCGTTTAAAGCTCTCTTTGGTCTTGTTTTCGAAACACTGGGGTACATTTACTAGCGATAGATCTAACACCATGAAAGGTACCCAAACGACTGAGGAACTTTTAGTTGTAATAATATATATGTTGGATTGAGATTCAGAAGTCGACAGTGGTTCTGGTTCTGCATTGATACAGGCAGTATATGTAATGCTCACCAGTACGTGTAGAAAATTGCATGCATGACTCTTTACTTTGCTCAGTAAAAATAATAATAATGAATGAGATTACATTCTATAAATTATTTTCATATACTTAAGCCTAGACCCACACACAATGTTCAATCTCTACCACCAAGAATATTTTAGTTAGGAAAGAATAGGCTTAAACCTAAATATATATTTAGTTTTATTCGCATTAGTCATACGAAAAAAAAGCATTTAACTATGAATACAAAGATATACAAGGGAGACATTCAGAAAATTTATAAAATTGTTGCAGGCTTGAAACAATGAAAAATCACCCGAAACTTTTAACTCAGTCAAACATTTCCTAATTTCATCGTATATAAAAAAAATTAAAACCCCACTGCTAACTCGTAAATCTCAATGCATTCCAACCCTCCATGATTAAAGAATCATAAGTAGTGATAATGGAAAAACTTAATCAATCAAATCTTCAAAACTCAATGTTCACACAAGGTAATGAATTTGTGCTGCACATTCAATAGTACGAGTGTGTACGGGTAAATTGAGTTTGATTGATGGGTCTTACAAGATTTACAGACAACATGTGAAATTCTCCATCCGGAACTTTAACAAAAACAAAAACCATTGACTTACTTATCATAACATTATTACAGATTTTGGTATTATGACTTTATATAAACTTATCATCGGACAGGGCATGTAGAATGTAGGTAAGTTATATATTTATTATATGTGGTGCGATGGCACACACACTATACCATCCAATGCAAAAATAGATTCTTCAACAATGCACGGCACGTAAATAACTTGTGGCTATGTGGGTGAATACATGCAACATATACCATTGTTGCATTCTAACCTTTTTCAGAGTTTGGTGTAAATCCATGCAATTACATGGTGGATGATCACAAGGATCTGGTACACATCCGATACAATATGGATGAATTTCCCTGTTTTTTTTGAAGGATAAACTAGAATTTTCAGTTTCCATATATTCAAATATACATTTTATAACTATGTGCTAGGGGAATAAAGTTCGGTTTGTGTTTGTCATTTCATTGTCTCGTATCGTGTGACTTTTTAGACGGAAATAATAGTTCCACACCCAGTAGATTGGGATGCAGACCTCTCACAGGTTATTGGCATGTCCTTCTGGACATTAACAAAGATTGCAGTTCATGCTCGTTCTCCTGGTTTAAAAGCATACTTAGGCTCATGAAAATATTTATTTAAACCAACCGAATGCTGCTTGTGAGTATGAGATACACAATATACTAAGATTTTTACTTTAATCTATAACTGCATTGTTTCGCCCATAAAACCTTATCTTAAAATGGTAAAAATTGATATCTGCATCTTACACTGACCACAGAAGAAATCTACATCATTAGTGGTCCTCAACCTCAACCGTGACATCAATCATAACAATTAAAAGGTATAAGTGCACCTAGCAAAAGTAGACTTATTTTTGACAATTGCAATTTCATACGAAAAGAAAGTATAATACACCTTTTATTTTTTTAAATCCTGATTCCTGACTCCTCTAAATGCTGCAGTCCAGGGCACAGCCCCCCCTTTATCACTATAAAAAACTGCAGTTAATGATCATCACCAAGATAAAATTTGCATTCACTTGAGTCTGGTAGCCGTTTTTTCTATTTTAAAATTTTAATGAACTTGTCGTGGTCGAACTATAAAGAAAAAGGATGCAATTACTCTAAAGACCCTGTGTAATTAGGGGTTAGAGATTAGAACATTCTAAAAGATACGAAAAATCTCACACGATGCCACTCAACCGTTCTTCTTGACAACTGTACATGAATCTCCCTGAAGAAAGTCATCCATAAAAGAATAGCCAAGGTGCTTCTAAGGACATGAGGCTAAAAATTAATAAAGTTGCCATTTCCGTCAAGTTTAAGGTTGATGATTTGTACTTCATGTCATGTGTCTCGAGGAGTCGTAACGTCGTAACATAAAGTAACTCTAGATTTGACGTGAAAAAAGATCAGTAAAATAAGAAGCTAACAGTTTATATACCTTTCGGAGATGTACATCTCCTGTAAGAAATATTCCTATAACTATGAGTGACTACTACCATAAAATTACGATTGACTGTCAACTGTTGAAATTAAAACTAGGAATAAACGTAGCTGTGGAGTTTCTTGTTTAAGCTCTCTCATGTTTATCATTATCAGTCCTGTCTCCAATTTCCAAAGAAGAAACGGAAGTGTCTTCTTGACAAATACCAATTTACAATCACCCAACCTTGTCTTATTTTTATACCAAAACTACACTATCACAATTATTATCCCGTCACGCAAACCGATCTCACGCATCGGCATGCCAAAGCCAATGCCATCAGATTTATAATGGGAACGGATGAGTTTTATTCAAATTTAAGGATTTTATAGATTTTTTTACACATAAATATATTGTAAAGCTTAATACACATTAATACAAATGGATTATTGCCAGAGTAATAGTATGTAAACTCGTTGAAACCTAATAATCCTGTCTTCAACTCGCGAACACTAGTTTAGAAACTAATTTTATGCTCAATTTTTTTGTTACATAAAAGTATTATTTTATCTAAGGAAAAGTGATGGATAGAAAACAATCAAGATAATTTTTATTTCAAAATACTCTTGATAGAAATTATTCTTTTTCACCCTTCGAGGTTCAAGCATTTCCTGCTAAAGATTCTTTTATCTGCCTCACTAACAGTTTCTTTTCCATGATGCTTTCCTATAAAATAATTAATAATAAACCATCTTGCTTTAAATAGTATTTTACAGTGAATTAAATCATATTTTTAAACATTCTTACGTCAACCAAACGAGGTTTATTTTCCTGCCACAACTTCAACTTCCCTTCCAGTTCCAGTTGAATTTTCTCAAGTTCTTCCTCACGTTGTCTTTCTTTGGAATTGCTTGAAAGGTATTTGTTCTTCAGGTTTGCATAAAGCTCAGTTATCTCAAAATGCTGGGAACTTAACTCGTTGTGAACTTTTCTATATTCAATATTCTGTTTTTTCGCCAAACTATTTTTAGAGTCCCTAATATTGTGACGCATCTTTAGCAGAGCATCCAAAGTGTTGGGAACCGAGCGCAATGACACTGGGATTTCTTGATGACTGAAAAATTCTTGTATTGCCAGACCATCTTCGGTAAGATTGTTGGTGTTGAGATCTCCAGCAATGAATTGTGTTTCCTGTTGTCGTTTAAATCGTTAAAAAAAATAAAATAGCCACTAAACAAAATATAATTTTGGCATCCGTAATCAGACATACAATAGCTGCATATATTACCATATTTAAAAAGGAAGTCTTCAGATTGTGTTGCTGTAGTCGTTTCACCAAGTTATCGTAATGGTTTACTTCCGCCTTTAAAACATTTCTAAGAATATCCACTCGAATCTTCTGAGGCGTGAGGGTGCGATAAACTTGGAAGAAAAATGACTCAAGTCGTTTCTGTCACAAAAAATCAACACTTAATAGTAAGTTATTCATTTATCTAACCAATTCACTAATTCCCGATAACCGAACTATTTTATAACTCCCTCAATTAGGTACCTTGGCATGAGCTTTCACGTTGCTCAATGTTGCAAACTGGATGTCAATATCTAGAAGTACTCCTCCTTTCACACTCTCTATAGCTTGTTGATATTCCCTCAAGTAAATTTCTTCCAATGCCATGATTGAATCATCTAGTTCTTGTTGCGTTTGGCTGCAATTTAAGTTAGCAATTAATTTATGCAGCTTAAACAAAATCGAATTGAAATGACTTTATTCCAAAAGAACTTACGCAAAAACATTTCTGTCTCGACCACACCTCCAAGCTTTTCGTATTTGCGCCAAACAAGGTTTCAGCATAATGAAGGCTCCTTGTTCGCCAGCCAGCCTAATTTCCAACTTGGCATTCCTAGCTCGCTCATACACAATACAGTGCCTAAGCCTTTCAAAATTGTCCGCATGCTTAGTGAGTACCCGGTAAAGAAAGTCGGCTTCTTGGTCCGAATTTTTATCATCTTTATATCCTTCTGCTCGAATAATCAAATCCGCCACATGGTTTTGAATCAATGGCCGGACTTCCTTATTTAAATCTTCCTCGGCTTTAAGTATATTTTCCCAGTTAATTCCTACAAGACTTTGTGCATTCTTCATCTACCATAAAATAATTCAGAATATTTATAAATACTAGTACTACTATGCTGATATAATTAAAAATAATTTTAACATGAAGTTACATGGCTTGAATATGCTTTATCATCACAAAGCAGGATTTTCTTAACTTCTTTCAAAGAATCTGCCTTATCGGTGAGCCTCTTTTGGCTCACTTGTATCTCTATGTCTAAATCTTTCGACTCTCTTTGCAACCTCACTAGAATTGGTTGTCCTTTAATTATATTTTTCTGTGTTGCACTAATCATCGAACTAGAAATAAAAGTTAATATTATATTATTAACTAAATGGTTAGTAAATATTTGCTTTTAGATCAGTGAAAGAATGTTACTCACTCAATAACATCAGTTCTGCTCTTAATTTCAGAGATCTCTCGTTTTCTTTGATCAATCAAATTTCGAAGCATTTCCTTCTTCGCCGACTTATTTTCCTGCTCGGCAGTAAGGCGCTTTTCAAACATATTTCTCCTGTCTACTGCTTCTTCCAGATCTTTTCCATACAATGCTAATCCTTCAGACTTCAGTTTTTCGAAACTATAAACAATATTAGAGTAAAATAAGAAGTTAAAATTTGTGAATTTTTCAATAATTTTTATACATTATAAATTAGTCTGCCCCACACCTTTGCAATTCTTCCGGGTCAAGCGAGTGCTCTTTCTTAACTTTCTTCATCAAATCCTTCAATAGCTTAGCAGTAAGACTCTTGTCGTCATTAAAGGCATATTCCAAGTGCTCCGGTCTCAGCTTTGATGGGAATTCATATCCCACAGACTTGAGGAACTCATAAAACTGCTCCCCCTTTGTCTTTGTATTGGGGAACGCCGGGACCGGTATCATCTTTTGATTTCTTTTGTACGTAACACTACTGACAGGTTCTGTCTGTCTCATAGGCGGCCCTTCCCGAACTTTAGCGCAAGTTAACGGAATCTTGGACATTTTAAACCTACAAACTCCGTAGCGTCAAACTGGTACAATATTAACTGAATATAAAAATAAAAAGTCTCTACACTCTAGGGACGGGGATGATTATTATTCACAAGAGAGGAAGTGAAGGTGACGAAATTTGGCCGAGGACCGCGACCAGTGAGGACCCAGAACCACTCCGATTCGGGCATACACACGATAAAGTATGAGATCCACAGGGTAAAGAAGACAAAGTAGATAAGAATGAAACAAATGCGGAAGAGGTAATGGTACAATTCCGCCGTGAGTAAGCCGATCAGAAATACAAAGAGGAGGAACCAGTTTACCATCCTTCTCGGCTTCTAGAACATATTAATGGAGGATGGGAGCATTTTCCTTCTACGCTACAGTTCACCTCGACAAATCAGAGAACTGGGACTGTTCTTATCTACACTGGGAATAATTAAAAGTGGAATTTAATATTTGGTTACATTATTCAAAAAAGAGGATTAGATTATAATTCCAGTACACACACAGTACAAAATGCAAACATACAGAGTAGAATAAGCAGATCTTATAATTACCAGTACAATTTGATGGATGCTTGAGATATTTACTTTTATTGCAGAGACGAAAGATAACCATTTCTACAACTTAAGTTAACAAAAATTCTAGACTGTTGATATTGTTGATAACGATTAAATCACTTCCATAATTTTCAACCCAGCACCTTTATGCCAGTATTAACACCTCTAGAATTCCACTTGCCGCGAAGATGCCACTGAAACACAAGCAGTTCTTTTGGGGAATCCTGCGACTTTAAAAGCCATGTCGACCACTGAAGAACTTATTATAATTTTGACCTTTGAAGATACTATACTGGAAACTGATTCCAACTATTCCAAGTTATTAATTATACTGTTTGATGCAAGAATAATTAAAACTAGAACACAATAAAATTCATATTCAATTAAAGTACGATAGTGAATCTTGATTGGAATAGGAATGGTTTCAAGGACAAATTTCCCAATGCCCATCATGTCCTACAAAAATGGTTTCAAGGATAAATTTCCCCAGGACTGGCTGGATGGACTGAGATCGGAAAAAACGTGATCGATAATCAGTTGTTTAAAATGCATGTATATTTCTGAAGTTTATTCATAAATAATCCTAATTAACAAATACAAATGTACATGAAAGACGGTGTCATTATTATAACTATGTTCATACACAATACCTATGTTCATTCTAATATTTCAAAATCTAAAATGAACCTTAATCTTTGGCATCAGTATATGTCACACATATACAATCAAATAAGGGTTAGTGATTAATGAATATTACTTATTTTCTTTACAGAAATGTATCAAATTCAACAACAATACTACCAGAGCATGCCCATTTAATTTAACAATGATAATAAAATTAATAATATAAATTATCTCACGAATAGTAAAATCAATTGAGCGATGTACATGCTACTTAAGAATATCTAAAAAATTATCAGTCAATTTTAATCTAGAGTGTTAGTGTGGAGTCCTCAGTCCAAACTCCAACGCTATCGAATTACTATTTTCTAGGTTAACTTAATTAAAAAGGTTGACCAAGACAAATCAAAACTTTTGCTTTCTGGTTCTAAAATAACTAGATTAACCAATCCAACTTGTAATTCGATTCGGGTTGCCGCAGTCAGTCATATTATAATTGCATCGTTTATATTAAGTTACAGAACATCATCAACAAACTATTATAGTAGTAAAATAAATAAAACAATAAACCATCAGATCTTGAAAATCCTAATATTACTCATTAACTAGCAATTCTACATAGAAACAAGAATTTTTTTGTAACACAATACAAACCGCACTGATGACTAGAGACTAAAATTCGAACGAAATATCAAGTTTACGTTCGTTTAGCAATTTTCCACCCTTACTTTATAATTACCTCCAATTCTTTTAATTTTTATTCATTTCGGTTTATACAAGCGAGTGGTTGGGATGAATATCCCAAAGTAGCACAGTTGATAGTGGACCTACCTACCACCTCGTCACAGGCGAGTCTTGAACAGTATCTTATAATTCTTATACTTACTACTTACTACATACATTTCATTGGGGACTAATGTTCATTATTGAGATTTAGGAAAATTTATAATAGTTGTATTCGATTTGGAGAGGAAAATATTCAAATCATTACTCGTCCTTTTTAAGTTTAGGTTAGGTTGACGGGATCAATTTAGGTAAATGCAAATTATTAAGAAATGGAAGTATGTTTTTTAGTTGGTTTACTTATCTCCGACTTCGCCACTGAATGTCTTTTCATTTCCGGACTTAACGTTTATCCTTTGGAACGCTCCCTTCCTCGCTTTCTCGAACGCGTGATGCGTCTCATGAGCTGAAACAATAACCAATCTATTAATTTTATTCCTGCAAAAAATTCCTTACCAAATGATGGGCCTTATAATTATAATACTCACGCTTGTAAAACGTAGAAAGAAACGCTGTGTCAGGCATAAGCATATGGATGCATTCGAAAATTCGCGAGGTTTTGGCTGCTTCTGCATTTGCATTCCAAATCAAAAGAACGTCTTCTTTTTCTCGAGTGGAGACAGATATTCCGCAAATTTCGTCCCCCTCACTAACGAACTCGTTAAGCTGTTCGCCAATCGCAGCCATCAACAGCTCTTTCCAAATTTTATTCTGCATCAAAACCACACAAAATTATTTCGATGCATGTAAAACTCCCGATCAGAACTTTCATGAAAACTAACCGAGTCTTTCTTCTGAACTCGTAGCCGGAAAGTTCCTCCTTTGCAGTTATAATCCTCTTCCCATACTGGTTTTCGATCGTCTCTCATCATGTGCAGGCTATAGAAAAAATTGTAAATATTTAATTATGAATACATTCAAAAGATTGAAATGGGCATGCAAATTAAAGCCGGGGGACAGAAACCACACGAACAACATTATTTTACCAACCTGCTTCGAGGTTGCAAGTCACTTGGCTTTGGAATGTTGTAGTAAACAGCCCAAAACCGCTGGACGGTATAAACCGTGTAAATCCGGCGTAGATTTGCATCATACTGCTCCAGATTTACTCCACGAGCCGTTCTAATATATTAATATTAAAGCCATACTTACAATCCATTAACCATTACAATTTGAGTCTTTACGAAACATTTAGATTCAGAATATTCTCACTTACCTATCTACCCAAAAGGTCCATGGAGTATCCAGAGGGATCGGATCCGTAGAGTAGATGTTTTTCTTCTGACTCACTGACTTTTCAAACAGCTCCTTGATTTTTTTGTCATGGTCATCCTGAAGCTGCAGAGCTACTCCTGCAGAGTCTCCATCCCCACGTTCCGATAATTCAGATCTTATAGATAGTCCACTCAGTTTATTAACCAGTCCAGTCATAGGTGACATCATCTAATAATGACGTACAACAGAAAAGATAATGAAATACTGATAATCATGTATTAATTACTCTTAATTATTAATGAAACTACAATGGGTCATAATATATTGCACTACTTGCACTCTAATGTTTAATACCGTCTTAGTCTTGAACATGTTTAGTAATCCTTGAAAAATTCAAGACCGGAAACAAGTACTATTATCATAAGAGTCTCTTATCATAAGAGAAATGTAACTTCAAACTGCTTACACTCCCAAGTGCCATGCTAGCCGTGTTAATGGATGCATATAACATCAGTGATTTGACAAAGCAAGGAGAAGAGAAAGCCTAGCTAAATTTCAACATTTCCTGAGATTACATGAATGAATGAAACTCACATTTAGTGAAAATGCGTAGAACTCTTTTCACCTGCAAATATAAAAATCTCAACACTACTGAATTTTTTAGCAATTGTTGATCCAACAAGAAATCAGAAATCGCAAGAATACTAAAACTGCATACGTAACTGCTATATATACCAGCAGTGACAAGGAAATGGGTAAATTAAATAAACCACTCGAGTAAAAGTCGTATTTATGCAACATGAAGATTACAGATCAAAGTACAATCTACCAAGAAATGTTTATAGCATACAAGACCTTCCACAGACTCTCTGGTTCTAATTCCAATTCATTTGGAGCATTTGCCTTGGATTTAGAACTAATGCGACTTGGAGTTGGACCAATTTAAAATTTGTAACTCTTAAGCTCAAATGCCAGAAACAGTATTTTAATTACCAATGCTCATGCATCTTTAAAATTCAATCATAGTATAGAAAGAAATGGTTAATTTTGATGTACATATCACAACAAGGACTACCAGACTCATTTGATCGTCTGTGCTCAGATTCCGACTTTCCCGTGTCAACAATGAAAACATGAACACAATATACTATTGATCATTTTAAATATAAAGACAAGACATATTGGAGTATTTGGAGTTTAATAATTGCCTGGCCTCCCACATGATTAAATTCAACTAGACCAATCATTATTATCATGCAGATTGCTAACAATAAATACTTGAATGATTATTCAGTGATTAGTCCCCGATTACATTCAAAAATAGTCATGACTGTGTGTCCAAAGTCCACCCTCATCTGCATCATCATCAACAAAAACAGGAGAAACGCAAAACAATATAATCCTTTGACCGATACCCAAACTCAGATTCAGCGTTTTTTAGTTTCATGAAATTTAGTCGGCGAGAGAGACAAAGTCATTGAAGGTCATTGAACCAATCCCCTATACACTGCTTTAATAATTCAAACCTTAAATACCCCCATCCCCAATGAACTCTAACCCGACAGAAAAAGTTGTGTTTGCCTATGCACAATACTCTCCAAACCCTAATTAATTGATTAGCATTATTTTTATAATGTAAACAAACTCGTCTTGACTTCTTGACGTTTAATTTGGTCTTAATGATTGATACGAGTGAAAGTCAAGATCATAGTTCTGATTACTTCTGATTCCAAATTCGATAACCTCCAATTACGTTATGCTAAACAACAACTACAACATAAATTATAACTCAATTAACTGGGGATTTAAAAAAAATTAGTGACAATTTGGCTTGTCGAGACAGAACCTCTAGCTGATTATTCATTGTGAATCTCGCATTTTTCTTTGGAAATGAAATCTGAGCGGATTGATCGTATAAAAAAAAATCCAAAATGCAGTGCATGCAAAACAAAATGAGATGCCCTTACCTTGCTTTCCATCATATCAATTGAATCGACGGTTGGAAGTTTTCCGGAAACTAGGTGACAGCTAATAATAATATCGAGAGAAATTTTCACATCCTCTTCCTTCGTATTCTAAATCAGTACTGACTTGGGACAACAAATCTTCGTCTTTCCTCGACCTTTCTCTCATCCTCTCCTCTCTTTGTGTCAACAACTCGGACGCATCCAATCACTTTCCTCAAAACAAATCATCAATTCTCGCTCTTTTCCTTCGGGTTCATTGACTCGACCATGCCCCTCCAATTCTAACCCTTGACCTTCAAATTAAATATGTTTCATCCTATTTCCCGCAATATGTGCATCAACCCTTAATTTCCGCTTAATAAGGATTAGTAAACAGAAAGAAAAGGGGTAAACAGTGTAGGATGGATGGAGACAAAAAATATTCAGAATAGTCAGGGTTGTCAGATAACTATTTATATTTTCTGATACGAACTCAATCCTTCTGATTCCTATTGCAATACTCTCTGTTTATCTTTATAATATAAATAGGGTAAAAAAGTTGGGAAACCTGTAGATCTTCTTGTCACGTCACGCGAGACTGGTACATTTGGATTACAAAGTCCAAACTGTCCAAGGTAATAGTAAAATCTGATTTTAAAACAATATTATTGTTTTCTCGGAACTCGGAACATTAGACAATAGGCAGATTGGGCTGTCCTGTCGCTGGGAGTTTACGTTTTAAGTAAGTTTTAGTAATTGGTTACAAAAAATAAACGTACACTTATTCTTTAGAGATATATTACCTTCGTTTCTCTTTCTATGTCATAGGTTTGTGCTTATCATTTACCAGAAGACTAAGATAAATAAGGGGAGTAAGATGATAAGCATCACAAGTAAGAATTGCATTATCATAGTTCTAATATTGGTTATTGCGACAAGCCAATGTTTTGGACAAGGTGTGAAACCAACACCTCATCATCCTTTTGATTTCGGAGATTTCCTTGGAACAATAATTATCATGGTACTAACTATTGGTGGTGTTTGTGCCTGTCTTGGAAAATATGCTCGGATGCAGGCTGGACAGCTGTAAACTACAGTACACACGAACTTTGACCTTATACGTGAACATTCGCTATAACTATAAACCGAAAGAAATAATGTTGAATATTATTGAAACGTGCGGTAAGTAATTCAATTTAAAAGTTTTGTTCGGTATTCCAAACCGATGGCCCGATGGGATCGTCTGAATGTATGATTTCTATATTAATCAGATTTTATCAAATAACTACCTTATAAATGCTCTGGGGACAGATGAAGGATCTACAAACATGCATTGTAATTGATATGACTTCCTGATCAATTTTCCAATCTACAAATGACAATAAGCCGTACTTGCCATTGCCATACCACACCACACGGCGCACCCGACCAAAATAAAAAAATAAGCTGTATTTTTTGTAATACTTTTACCTAAACTGCTCTACAACTTTAGTCGAATCTCAATTGATAATTGAAACCATCATACTCGAAACTCATATAAAATATGGACTACCAAAGTGTGAACATGAATTACAACTTACAACAGATAACGTATTACCTTTCTAAGTGATTAGAACAACGAATGTTATCGATTCGTCGGATTCGTCCAGGACACACATCAACTTCCATAATACTAATTAACAGACTGCTCGCAAGTACAGTTTCACATTGAAATGCAAGCCTCCAAAGGCTCGATATGTGAAGTTATCGCTTATTCTGATTCTAAGTTTTTTAACCACACAATTTGTAACTAGCTTCAAGCAAATACACGAATACTAGATAAAAATTTAACCTCTTGTCTTGTAAGACTTTCTATAAATTTTTGTCCAATTGCATTTCATAAGCAAAAACTAAGTATGTAATGTGCAAGTTAAAGGTGTTCAGAATCGTTATTACGATTACATACGATTGTGACTTATGAGGGAAATAAATTGATCGAGGGGGGCTATAACTGCGATTGGCTGATGTTTTTCTCTGGTGCGATGATGTGCTAAATCATGAACAATGTCTTCAAAACATTCCAATTAGTTTAATGGTCCAAGTTACAAAAGTACTTATTAGGTTAGGTATGGTGTATATGTCATCATAAAATTTCTTGCCTAGCCCCTCCCTCTCCAAGGTCAAACTTATTATTTAAATATTCCAGGACATCTTCCTTCTTAGTTAAATTGTTAAATATTCGTCTTTCAAACTTGTTAAACAAAGGAGCACACATGTGTATCAAATGTCGATGGAACATCGTGTAGTGCGTTTCCAATCGGTCGTTTATAGATATCCATTTCTTAATGCAGTCTATGGGGGTTTTATCATGCCCGGCAAACAAGGCTGGATTTTCTAATATTGCACGTGCACTCATTACTCCTGCAACAATCACTTTTAGTCATTAATAATCGATTCATTCCAAAACGTAAGGTAGCACAAACCTCTTGCTCCCGTTACTTCTTGGACGTAATGTGTTTTTTCAAGGGAATCCACATCTCCATTTGCTACCACAGGAATACTAACCGCATCAGCAATACTTTTGATATAGTCTAAGTGAACAGGCTGCGCTCTTTCACTTTTGGTCCGGCCATGAACTGTTAAGAATGATATCCCTGTTGCTTCCAACTGCCTTGCTAAGTCAACGGTTCTTCTATAATATCAATTTATCAATTTAAAGTCTTAAGAAACTCTATTTCTAAAATCAATTAGGAAAGTTATCTACATTTCCTCGTTGTTATTAATTAACTTACGCCATATCGAGAAAGATTCTAATCTTTACAGAAACACTAAACTTAGAATCCGAAATCCGATTACGAGTTTGTCTAAGAATGTCTGCTATTAATTCTGGCTTATGCAAAAGACACGCTCCAACTCCCTCCTGAGATGCCCATGACTGAGGGCATCCACAATTGAGGTCAACTCCGACACAATCCCTGCAAAGAAAAATTCATAGTTCATAAGTATGTAATGGATTAAAGTGATAAGATGCTTTGCTTTCTAGAATGGACAAAAATCTCAGACTAAACTAATACCCCTTTATGACTTACTTATATGCTAATTCAGTAGCAGCTGCAAAGTCTGTAGGATTACTTGCTGCAAACTGCACTATCAAGGGGCTATCCTCTGTCAGCATAAACAAAAATTCATTATGAACAATCAGATGACATGCTTATACATTTTAATGACACTGACATTAGTAGTGACACTTTAAATATTGAACAACCTCGACATGTGGAATATTCTATTTCTCGATACCGTTCTGACTTCACGAAGCTATTAGACATCAACATCGGCGTGAATGCAAGATCACAGTCATAATCTCGAACAAGGAGGCGAAAAGGTAGCCTGAAATCAAAGAAAGAGTAAAATATTTCAAAATTAAAGTTGTTTACAAGATTACAATTACAAATGTTAAAACAAGTTAAATTTAAATTACGAAAGTAAAGCGTACCTTGAATACCTGACCATAGGGGCGCATATTTTCACCAAGGATTTCTCTTCAAAAATATCCATCGGTGCATTTATTTTCAAGAAGCTGTCTATCGCTGATTCAGTTAATTAAAACTATTGAACTAGTAATTAAAAATTTACGACAGGAGACTTCCGTACTTACGACTAAGGCCACGCTGAAGTTACCCGAAAGTCGGCGCCCGACAGTAGGGCGTAGCCATCCAACAGGGTGAAGTAACCTTACAGGGCATATTCACGATTTAAATGACCCTATAGGCCTTGAATAAACACTTCCGATGACCCGAAAGCCCTTACTTAGTCTTCCAACAACCCGACAGACTTTACTAACCTTTCGTTAAGGCATATCAACGTCGACACTTCTTATTAACGCTTGGACAACCAAGGGATCTACTTTTAATTCAATAGTTCCAATATAACCTGCCAGCCCTTATTAACTTTTCGTTCGACAGTGCATATGCTTCCAATGAATGACCTGACTACCCTTATCATAGGCACATCTATGCCATACATGCCACTTTTTAATCTTGATAGATCTGGTTCGTCGTGTAAGACCTGTTGAATTGGATCTCTTGCTTTTTCTCGTTTTCTCTCTGGTATCCGGAGAGTTGGATATCCTGTCCGGTCGTCTCTCCAAGTCTAAAGTCAGGGAAGATTCTCGTGATCCACGAGTGACAGACTGCGTGTAGTCAACACTTTTTCAGGATCAGCTTTCTCTTTTTATTAACTTTTAAAGACTTTTAGACTCCCCATCTGTTTTGGAACCCTTTGAGTCTGTCACCTCGTCGATATTTTCTCGATATAAATAGCGGTAGTAACACTAGTAACCGTCCATGCACTTCAGTAATACCTGCAGATTTAAAAGTTTAAGACCAATTTACTAGATTACATTAATATGTAGAGTTGAAGACTTGAGTTGGAACAGTTGTAATAATAGATTACGATCGAAGGCATATAAATTTAATTTATAAGTATAAATCTTTATTTATTTTACTCCAAACTTCATTTAAATTAAATTAAATCTCTCCATTTCTCTAATACAAAAATGAGTCGCCAGACAATTTATTTCAAAAGTAGAATAACGTTTAAGGTTAAAATAGTTAACATAAGACGAGTAAGACGATTGACGAAACTATGCATTTTCAGGTAATTCATGCTATGATTTTAACCTTTAAATATTTCTTTAAAATTTGAATCCTTAACTATTACTACTATTAGGCTAGACTTTTGGGCTAGGTCATTAAAAGTTTTACAGTTAGCTGATGCATCATTTGAAATATTAGGTACAAAATATTGGGTTGGAAAGAGGATGTAAATACGAAGTAACTATCGACGGAAACCATAAGTTGTGCCCAATGTTATGACTGAAACTCTGGGCTCTGTTTGATTAAGTTAATATCATAATTGATTCTGGTTGGTACTCTACGCATTTTGATGGATCAGTTGGAAACATCTGCTGACATTTTGTCATTAATCTAAAAACATACAAGTTTTAGTCAACAATATGAGTAAGCTGAAAATTATTACAATAAAATTTAAAAGTAATAAAATCAAGTCATACCTTTTCAACCCCTGTATATATTTTCTCTGTGCTTCGTCATTCATCACATGTGCGACGTTCCTGGAGAAAATCTTTTCTCGTCCGGTACGAGCGTGGATACCCACCATTGTGACACCAATAGGCCAAGGAGCATTGCCAATCGCCATTTCCAAATACCTGAGAATTCCATAAGTCCAATATGTAATTTTAATAAAATAATAAGCAATAAACTTTATAAAGTTATTTTATAATTCCAAATAAAGGACGATAGTCGATAACTAACAAATAAACTTGTTTTTTTTATATCTTACGCATCGTTTGCTTTGATGTATTCTTTATCCAGCATGAACTTAATAATATCTGTAAGGCATTCCAGAATATCATCGGTCAATGTGTTGGATTTCAGTTTTCGAAATAAAGGTTTCATGTATTCCTAAAAATTGACAATAAAAAATTAATTCAAGAAATTGATTAAGAAATCAGGGGTTAGATTCATCCTTGTTCTTAAGTTCAGTATCTGACTAAGTGTCTACTGACTGATGAATACGACTTAAGTATTCAAGAATCTAACCGAAGGATATTTATATTTCTCTAAGTCATTTAAATATTCCACTTACGACTGTCTGTGCATAGGTTGCAGATGACAATTTTCCTCTCGTACTTAACTTTTCTTCTTCACTCCTGTGATTTAAGTAATTTCCCCAAACTTTGAGTAAAAACTTCAGCCAAGCTAAAATCACCTTTGCCCTCTCCTCAAGGTTCTTTTTCGCTGCAAAGACTTCCTTCGCCTTTGACACGACCTCATCGTAAGTGAAGTTGTCCTCCATGACATGCACATCTCCAAGCTTTTTCCTTTTGTCTGAGGAGAGTCCAGAATCTGATTTTGATGTCTTTATAACTTCTTCCAAGTATGCTTGGTCAACTTGCTCTAAAGCGGCTTGGAAATCGTTTCGGAATCCTCGATTAACTTCTGGCTCCAAAATCTCCAGTTTTCTTAGCCTTTTTGACGACTCTTCCTCCGTTTCCCCAAATAGCATAATTGGTTCACCCCTTTCCCTCAGACGTCGAAGTACTTCCCGCCGGGACAGTTTGGGCAAGTTGTCCTCCATATGTCCAGCAGTTCCAGGTCCATCTTTTATTACCGCCGCCACTTTCTAAAAACCACAAAGACTTTACAAACTATCCCTTAACTGCGACTACCGTGTTTGAAATTGTTTTATTACAATAACTAAATTCCATAATCTATCATACCTTTGCATCATCTATCATAACTTTTTGGAGTCCGTGTCTTTTAAGATATTCTTCTTCGTTTTTGGCCATAAGGTCAGCCCTTTTAAAATATTTCTTTCCTCCAGAAACAAGATTTGCATCCTGGAGCTGCTTTCTCTTTCTCTCGATCTCAGCTTTCAATATGTCCATCTTTCTTTCTTCTCTTTAGTCTTATTCCAACTCGAGATTCTACTATTTTCTCAATGGACACAATTAAATTTTTATTTTAAATCTAAATCGAAACTTGTGAATTGAGATTTGGGATGATGGACAAGTATATGTTTTTTTAATCTTGGTGTATTGGTCAACCTTGATTGTCAGAAATTATTTGAATTAAAAAACAAGCCGCCAATAATCGTGAGGGCACTGCAAGATTTAATCGCGGGAATCAATGGGCTCCAACAGAAAGGTAAACAATGAAGAGTTGGATGATGAAATTCTCACACTTTCACTTTTCATTCTCAGTATTACTCGTATCCCTTAATGTGAACTGTGGCCGGTTGTTTTTCTAATTATAAATTGTTATTATGGGCATTGTCAACTAACTGCCAACTGATAAATCATTTGTCATTTGCATGGGAATTGAGCTCAGAGCTCACTAAGAGTGTAATTGGAAACGTACCGACTGAGACCGGTGAACTGCCTGTGCCTGTGTGTAATTATTATTATTAAAAGTGACAGGAAATGAATCAAATTCTTCCATAACTTTTCCTTTAAACTTTGAGTAAAGTATGAGTGTTAAGGCATAAGGCCAGTTAAGGCTGGTTGAGCGTTTAGTTTTAATCATAATGGAAATCAGCGAATTTCCCGAGCTAGAAAATGAAAAGCTGCTAGAAGCGCCAGCAGAATTTAATTTCCCATTTCCTCCATATGAGATTCAAATGGAGTTCATGCGAGCCTTATTTACAGCTTTGGAAGGACGCAAGTTGGGTATATTTGAAAGCCCAACTGGAACGGTAAGTAGGACTTCTTTGGTATAGTTTGTATATGTGATATGTGAGTCAAGAGTAACTGTAGGTAAAAATGTGACTATGTGACATAAAAAATAATTTTGAAATTTCATATTGGCAGGGGAAATCTCTAAGCCTTCTGTGCGGATCTTTGACCTGGCTAGGAGAAAGGGAGGAAGCTAGGTTAAACCATCTGAGAAAGATTATTCAAGAATTTGATCTTGCTGCTGCTGGTACTGATTATTTCACCTAGTATAAATGTTTATCATGTATTTTTTTTATTCAGTACTTGTGCCATTGTCACTATATACGTATCACCTCGCTATCGGTTCTTCATTATGGGACATATAATTCCGTAAAATAAAGAACCGATTTGAAAAATCAAATCAACGAATGTGCAGTTTTGAAAGATTGCATATCAAAGGAACTTAAGCATTCTATATCTAGATCTTAATGAATTTCAGAGATTGAAGCTCAAAAGGCGGAAGATTGGATAGCCTCTCAATACCAACTGCGGAAAAAGAAGAATGTCTTGGGAAAAGCCGTTAGAGAATTGAAATTCATGGAAGACCTCATTGAAAAGCGAAAAAAGTACTTGCAAAAGAGAACTGAATATGGAGGAATCAATAAGTCTAAATGGGGGTCAGCTAACAAGAAAGATGAATTTAGTGGAAAGAAGGAGTCAGAACAACCTCATAAAGATGTTACGCTGGAAGACTTGATAATGAATGATGATTTTGCTCCAGATATGAATTCAGATTCCGAGTTGGACGAAGAAGATGAATTAGAAGAACCAGAGTTTTATCCGACAAAAGTATGAATTGAAAAACTGGACTTAGATTATTGGAAATGAAAGACAGAAATATAATCTATCATTCAATTTTCAGATTATATTTGCCTCCAGAACTCACTCTCAGCTCGGACAATTTTCTAAAGAATTGAAGCGCACGACATTTGCTTCGAAAGTTATGGCCGCCTCCCTTGGATCTCGTCAAAATTTATGTATAAATTCAGAAGTAACTCGATTAAAGAGCTTGTCATTGATGAATGAAAGGTACCTAGTTAAGTCTAGATAAAGACAATATTTCCGACAGTTATATCTACGTTTATAGAATTATTAACAATGTGAAAAAAATAATTATCTGGTGGAAAGAAACTAGAATATTTGAATTTTTACTTTTAGGTGCTTAGATCTACAGAAAAGTAGTAAGGGAAAGAAAACATCTCTGACAAAGAAAATTAAAGGCTGTTCCGGATGTCCATATTTCAATCATTCAGCGATTGAAGAGCTAAAACGTGAAGTGAGTCTCTCTTAAAAGCATGTCATCAAATTATTCGAAACATATTCATCTGACTTTCGTGATTTAAAAAAGATTTTATCAGAACCTATGGATATTGAAGACTTAGTTAAGGCCGGCAAAGAATGCAAAGCCTGTCCTTACTACGCTTCTCGAAAGGCAGCCAAAGAGGCTCAACTCATCTTATTACCGTATAACACAATCCTTCATTCTGGAACGAGGGAAGGCGTAGGATTGAAAGTTAAAAATGCAGTCCTACTTTTAGATGAAGCTCACAATGTGATAGAATCGATTTCGAATATGCATTCCAACTTTATTACCTTGAATCAACTACAAGAGTGCTCCAACGGCCTTAAAACATACATAGGCCGTTATATGAGTAGATTTAATGCAAAAAATTTATTGAAGCTCAAACAAATAGCATTTGCTTTGAAATGCATTATACAATTTATCAGTAAGCCAAAACTCTTATGTTGTTTAATTCATATGTTGCTCATTATCATTCGTTAAAAGGTATTGAAATTGATAGTTAAATTGTTACTAGGTAAGTCTGAGCAAATTCAGTCAAAAGTCTTCAGTATTCAGCAATTTAAAGTTGCTATTGGGATAGAGAATCTTGACTTGCATGACCTTCATAAATTCATGAAGAAATCAAAATTAATATTTAAAGTAATTGAATATTGATTATATAGAATTCATTAATTTAATATAGTAATCTTGCTTACATTATTTTAGCTAAAAGGCTACTTGCATCAAACGCAAAAAATTGAGGAAAAAAGTGCAGAAGAAACTTCAACTTCTGACCCTAACGTTAAGGGTAAAGCAGAGGCACCTGTAAAATTGGGGAAAAATAAATATTCATTAAACAAAAAGGGAACAACAAATAAAGCTACAAATGTTTGTGTCGAACCTAAACAAGAAATTAAATCCAATAAGATCCAATCAGGACAAGCAATTCTTAGTTTTTCTGAATTTTTCAAATCCCTGCTAACGTTTGATTCAGAAGGAAGGATCTTATTAGAAGGAAATGGAATTAAATTCCTCCTGCTCAACACCTCTGATCACTTCCATGAGCTCATACGATCTTCCAGGTATAGTAAAGAATGACATAAGTAGATTAACTTAAAATCAAACTGTAACATGAATACTTTATAGATAATAATAGATATGCATGTATTATATTATTGCAGAAGTATTATTTTGGCCGGAGGAACCATGAAGCCTTACGATGAGATAGAAGAACAATTATTTCAGTCAGCCAAAGACCGGATATACCATTTTTCATGTGACCACGTTATCCCAGATCAAAATCTTGTCTGTATTGCATTGACGAAAGGTCCGTCATCTTCAGTGTTCGATTTTACATTCAAGAATAGGAGTTCACCACACCTGGTTTGCTGAAACTTCTTAATTTAATTATTTGTGTTATTATTTGGATGTTCTAAAATAATTGGAAATTATAATTTATCTTTGTTAAAGATGGACGAATTAAGTAGAACGATAACAAATCTGTCGAAAATTGTACCTGGAGGCCTTGTATGCTTTCTTCCTTCTTACGATTATGAAGCCACATTACAAGCTCATCTTAAGCAATCGGGATACATGGCAAAAATTGAATCCAGAAAAAAAGTATGCTGTCCATGAATTAGTATTACTGTAATCTCGCAGAAACCATCTAACATTCAGTATTGTTTGGAGCTAGATTTTCCGAGAACCAAAGGATTCTAATTGTGATACTGTGTTGACTGAATACTCAAGACAGATAAAAAATAATCCCGGTGGTGCCGTTTTATTTGCTGTTGTTGGTGGTAAATTAAGCGAAGGAATAAACTTTAGCGATGACCTTGGTCGCTGCGTCCTTGTAGTTGGATTGCCATATCCAAACATAAAAAGCTTAGAAATTACAGAGAAAGTGAAGTATGTATCAGATAAATTTGTAAGTCCTTTAATCTAGTATAATTGCCCCTTTTACCTTTTTACCCCGTTTACCCTGTTGGTGAAATTAAGTGTAATACGTTTTTGGTAGGTACATAATGTTAAAAAAATTTCTTTGCATTTGAAGGGACAAGATAAAGGTTCGCAACTGCTGACAAACATGTGTTCTAAAGCAGTTAACCAATCGATTGGTAGAGCCATTCGCCACTCTTCAGACTACGCTGCAATTATTCTAGTCGACCAACGCTTTGCTCGCCCGAACCAGCAAGCTCTTCTGCCCAACTGGATCCTGAAGCGATTTCAAGTTTGTGATCAGTTTGGACAGGCTGTGAGAACGATGTCAACATTTTTTAATGATAAAAGATCAATTACTGATAATTCAGCTTTTAATGAAAGTTAGTTAACTCAGCTATTCTATTACATGTTGAACAACAAAGGAACAATTATTTTTCATCATTAAATGTTGTATTCTGAAGTGTGAGGTTTGGGGTAAATGAAATAAAGACTATTCAACTCAATGCTCTCTCCTCCCGAATAGAGGGAGAGACTCCGACGATTCAATTCACAAAATTGTTCTTTTGCAGCGAAAATTTTATTTACGAATTAAATTGGATTTCAATTGTTCAATCGGTAAAGGTTCGTATTTTATTTATTTTTACTTTTGGTCTTGATCTATAAAAATATTGCTTCTAATTGAAAATAAAACCCGTTGCGCTTTTCATTAACATGAAAATGGACATTTTCATGTTAACTTTCTGGTAATTCTGGTTAAAGTTTAGTTAACTCTAAACTCATATTTGCCTTAATTATTCGAATAATCGAATCCAGTATTTAGTGTAGTTACATTATTATATGCTATCATTGCTATCAACTAATTTACAAAAATATGTACGAATTTTCAATATTAGAATAAATTTTAAAATCAATATTCCTATTCCTGTACAGGCCGAAGGGTTCAAACGAATTGGGTCAGATTTATAAAAGACATCATAAACACCAAAAAATAAATCGAGATGAGTATCCATGCCCGATTCATATCGAGGACAGTGCTGGTCCGAAACGACAACGTAGACGAGGCAATGAGATTACTTAACCGAATCATGGGACGAGAAGGTCACTTCGATCAGTACAGACGGACAAGGTACTTCGAGAAGCCGTGCCAAGTCCGAAGACGATTGAACTACGAGAAATGCAAAGCGATATATAATGAAGATATGAGCAGGAAGATCCAACTCATTATGAGAAAGAACAGAGCTGACCCTTTCCCTGGATGCTTTTAAATGGACTAGACTAGACCACAATATATTTCACATGTAGTCATATTATGTTATTTATAATAATTATCAATACAGGATATTTATTTGCAATTAAAAATCAGCCCCAACTCAACGAAATAACTGATCATCAGTTTCTATTTTAATTTTTAAAACTCTTTAATTATTACGAATTTCAGTTTTTCTACAAACAATGCAGACTCTTATTATCAAGCTTCCTTATTTGGAACCATACAACAACAACCGGGTTTAAAAATAAAATCTCTTCCCATAAAACATATTCAGCTACCATCATAATCTCTCATTTCCGTATTATAATTGTAAAACTTTTTTTAAATAGGTATTAGGAATTGCAGTCGTCTAGAGATTACATAAAATCAATTGACCGATGAAAACTTTGAATCCCCTTAAATTATAACTATTTTCTTTGGAAAACCGTGAGAAAACTTAAGCTTTCGTTGACATAATTTAGCTTGTACTAATCCTTATTTAGTAGGGAAATAAAATAAAATAATCCCACATAGTCACAATAAATATTTAACGACAGGATACATAACGAGATGATATCAAATGAGCCGCTTATTCATTACACAGATACATGAACGAGGCCTAGTCAGTTAAAATACTTTCTGTCTAGGGATAATACTTACTTAGAATAATAGTACACACGTCTGTCTGTGTCCTAAAAGCTAACAATTTGTTAGCAAAGTATTTTGAAAGGTTACACTGGTTATTACCCACAACGGCCACAACTTAACTTATAACTCCAAGTAAAAGGTACGTACATTATTTTCCACCCGTCGTAGTTACGGGACTCATGATTGCTTATAATTAAGAAAACCTTGTTCACACACAACAGCCTTTCAGTTTATGTATTGAGCTGACGACAAGCCTTGAAGACTACTACTACTGATTAGATTATCAATCCACCATTTCCCAATTCATTCAAAAATGGAGAGGAAAGACGGATTTTAAACGTTTATAACGATTAACAAATACGATTCGATTATCAACTAGCTAAAGGAATTTATGATTATCATTTGAATAATTAATTTGGTTTGGCATTTGCTTAGAATTGTATGCATAGTAGGTTATAGTTATTGACATATTGAAAGCTGCAATAGGTGCAAGAATACCGACAAGTGTTTGACTGAGCTTCGATTTCTTTCAAAACAGACTTGAATTTGAACATCGGGTGTTTATATTGGAACCCAGAGGGTTTTCGACTGCTCCTTCTCAACTGCCGTTTTTACTTGAGTTGCCAAATATGAGATATTTGTACCTCCTGGGACACAAGCTGAAACAAAAAATTACAAAAGATTATTAAATTTTGGACTAATACTTTGAAAGTTCTTAGTCCTTTTATTTTTTTTTACCTGTGATTAGATGCTTGTACTCGTTCTCAACTTTGAGAGAATGTTCGTATAACTCTTTGGCTGCCTTTGCTGTGATTTTATCACAGCGCAAATCTTTTATTTCACGGATTTGTTTGGGGCTCTTGAACTTCACAAGAAGGACAATAGGATACATTTGGGCTCGCTGAAGTCGCTCTACACCCGCAGTGCTTATATCCATGATGCAATACAATTTCTGTAAAAAGAGTAATATTAGCGACATTCATAACTGCTTGTTATAGTCAATCTAATAATTAGTAGTTAGAAAATTAATAAATATTACCTTCGAACTGACTTCTTTTATTGCAGCCATTGTTACACACTCGTAATGGGAACCTCTTCGTTTATAGTCGATGAATATATTTTCTGCTAAACCTTTTTCCAACATCGCACCAGAGCAGTGCATCGCCTCTAATGACACACGACCAAACTGGTAGGGGAAATCTTGAACCAAACGCTCTGCAATTAAATCGCTCAACGCTCCGACGAGGATGACCGGCCGAAGAAAACTCATATCTTCAATTTACAAACAAAAATTATTTTACATTGTTTTTCCTGTAAGCTGATGTTCTTAAGAATAAGTTTCATCAGGCTCTAACCCAAAATTCCTTTCCCACGAGTTGCCAGACCTTTTTAGATAAATATGTCACATGAAAAGTTTGTATTCTAAACTGCCAAATGTGAACAACCTACTAACTGAGAACCTCTATGAGGCTGGATACTATCACTAGGTAGAAGGTTAAAATAGAGAAACTACTTTGATTATTCCTACTATTTTCAAAAGACGAAAAGGATGGGAAGGATCTGAACTACACTAACTGAATTTTGTAATTCTAATTGAAGAAAAATTAATCACTTACAATCTAACCGCTCTACTCTCTGATAAGATGTTAGAGGAAGAATTGTTTCATCCTTCATCTGCATGCCATGGCCAGACAAATCTCCGTAGGAATTAATGGAGAAATCTGAAAATGAAGCCAGCTCTCTGGATGAACTTCTATGATGCGATTTCCTGCGGAAAAAACTTCGCCGTGTTATTGTGGAGCTTCTCCTGTCACCGTCTAAGTCTCCAAGACTTCTCTTAAAAAGCATATCTTCTTCGACCCTATTATTCAAGGAAATACAGTTAGTTGTAAATCAGCTTTAAAAAAGTCTTACTGTACAAGTTCAAAAAAGTTAAATACTTGTATTTCGAAGGAATCACTCCCCAGACTCGTCTGTGACCCTCAGCGTCCACTTTCCAAGCCCGCCATCGGCCTGGCTTGCCATTATACATTGTGTTATCAACATACAGAATTTCATCTTTCAAAAACGTTAGTTGCTGAGGATCTAGATTGCTTCCTTGATGGTGATGGTCATTTGACAGAGCAGGATAATCGAAAAGAGATCGGATGTAGAACCCATCACCGGGCTGATCTTTTATCTCATTGTATCCTAATAAAAAATAGACATCGTTTAGTAATTCTTCAAGTAAAAAATGACTAAATGGATTTTTGTATAGTTTCAGTTTACTTTGTAAATTATACTGTACTAAAACCCCAACTTTATCCAACGGCTTGGCTAGCTCAAATGCAGCTTCTTCTGCAGTCGCATGCCTCAAATCAGTTCCATTGTATTCAAGAATTTGATCTCCGGTTCTACAAAAATAGTTTTGACTGTTGTAATAACTCTCTAAAGCAGCAAATAAGGTTTTAAGAATGGATGGCAGTTTTACCTTAATCCAGCGCGATCAGCGATAGATTCAGACTGAACACTATGTACGAATATACCGACGAGATTTCCACCAACAAGGCATATACCGAGATTTGATGAATTCTTCATCAATTGTAGTGTTAAAAATCTTGTTTTGTCTTGGAGAAGCATTTTCCCTTCTCCTCCATCTGCCCCTGCAACACTTGTAGCCCCGCTGCTACTGCGAGTCGATCTTAATGTGGACTGTTCTGAAGGTGGGTCCCGGTCCCTATCTCTTTCTTGTGAGGCGGCTGCGAGTGAAAAGGCTTGTTGGACTTGCTGTTGTTGACTTTGACTAACTCCAACTTGACCAGAAGGTTGATGCTGGCTACTTTTGTTTTTGGTAAGACTGTTATTCGCACTTGATGCATGCCCTGATTTCTTCGACGTGCTTGGACCAGCTGAGTTGCTTGCTGACATCGAATGCTTGTTCTGAATGCTTGAATTTTTCTTTGTGTTTCTGACTAATGTCGACTGCGGAGAATTACAGGGAGTAGGTGATCCAGAGCGAGAACCAGATCTAGATTCGTTATCTGTTGTTGAAGAGTGATTACCATCATCATTATCAGGCGAAGATGAAGATTCGCCATCAGAGTGTGATTCATCTGAACTAGATCTCCGATCGTCTAATTTAATACAACAAAGTTAACTCATTAACACGCAATATCCTTAAATTATTAGTATCGAAGTTCTATTCGACTTACAAGCTTTTTCACGATATTTTTCTGGTGAAAATTGCACCAATATCGTAATAGAGTCCCCACACTGACGCAGTACACTGGCTGCAAGATCATAAGTTGCAGATCGCATGTTAATTCCGCAAACTTCAAGAAGTTGATCTCCAATCTGCAATATAGATTTTCTATAGATTACAATCGATTCTACAAACGAAACATGGTATCTGAATCTTGGAAGCTCAAAATCGAATTTCGATTACCTGTAATCCGACTTGGGAAGCTAGAGAATTTTCAGTAACTGAAGATACAAAAACTCCACCTCCATTTGCCTTACACGATATCTGTATACCAAGTGGTTCAGTTGACTTATCATACTTATCTATACGAACTTTTCTTAGCTCTCCTGGTGCAGGTTTTCTTGGCCATGTTCCGTAGTCCGATACTCCAGCTGGGGAACCGGCCCCTGGATCTAAAACCTACATTTAAAAAATTTACAGATGAAACAATGCACATTCCATATTTTTAAGAATTTCATCTGCCGTCACACAACGATTATCTTTACCGATATTCTCCGTTTAGGACCAGCCTTAGGATAGCCGCATTAAGTTATAAAATTATGTTATTGAAATACATACATTAGCAAATATTTTTAAAGTAACAATATGTCTCAAAAAACCTTTGAAAAATGACATATACGTTGGAGAAAATCCTTACCTCAATGTGATACGTAGGCATTGGGCTGTTTCTTAAATCGAACTTTTCAGTCGAACTCCGACTTGTTACACTCTGATTAGAAGGAATTCTTATCCGTTGAGCTTCTTTTTTCCTTGGGAAAGTTCCAGAGGGTTCAATGGGGTAGCTCGGATGCAGTAATAAATCATCAGAGTTCCGGAAAAGATTGATTCTGTTCCCACTAGACGATCCAACTGACATTGAGGTAGAAGAATCATTCGTTCCGTGTGAATGACTGTGATGAAGAGACGGCTCAAATGCGTAGCTGTTATTACTATGCTTCGACACTGATAGAGGTATTGTTCCACTGTGGGAAGAAGATAGTGGCCCTCCTCCCAAAATATCATGGTGATGACCTGAGTACGGATTTGAATATCGGTTGGAGAAACGATCCAGTGTGCTAGTTGCACTGAGAGCAGAAGGCCCCGAGGAGTGTCCTAATACTGTAATTTACTTACTATAAGCCTTTTTTCAAATGTTAAAAAATATTAAAAACACAGCAACTTACTATTTGAAGTCGTGCTACTTTTTGCGGTTACTCCAAGTCCAAGTGAAGGAGGAGTGACAACTTTGTCCAAATGATCACTTTCACTACTATTGTTTTGGTTTTTAACCATTCTCTTCACGTAATACTCGAGGATTTCCATGTTTCCAGATTTTACCGAAAAATCAATACTAGATCCATCAGACATGGTTAAAGTTGGAACTACGCTGTTACGCTCAGGAGCTCTGAGAAAAATAAAAAGTCAGAACGTTATCGCAAGTGACATTACTAATTCTTTGAAAATAATTGATTGATTACCCTTTTCCCAATTTTGAAGAACTTGGTGTAGGGTCAAAGACTCCAAACGAATATCGATGATGAGGCATGTGAACAGATGTAGGAAGACCATGACTATCCAACGCGAGACCACCTGTCATCAATGGCCTTCCTCCTCCAAGCGTTAAACTCTTATTAGCATTCATGTTATTCATTCCACTTCCAAAATTGCCAGTCCCACTCATAGCGATCGCACCAACACTTTTTGAAGGATGTGGACTCTGAAGATCCCAAAGCATGTTCGACAAAGGAACACGGTCCCGTGCATTTCCAGGTCGTCTCACACAGACGGTATTGCTAGTTGCTGAATTAACAGGTATGTATTGGCCATAATAGGACGAATCTCTATTGTGATGATTTGAGCTGGGAGAATTGTCGGGTAATCCACGGGAGTTTGGACTGCTTCCTGGATAATTAATCATTTTCAATTTTCAGAATTAATTAGTGCATGATGACTAGAGAGAAAATATAAATACGAAGTTATAGGTTACTTACCGGGAGTTACGTCCTGTGGAAGAGTGTAAGAGCAGGCCGAATTTCGAGACATAACTACTCTTGGCCAAGTGCCATTTTTATTGATATTTTCACTACCCGAGGTCCTAGACGAAGCCCGCTTCTTTCTTGTCTTCCGACTAGTACCTGAACCTCCACCACCAGATGCAATTGCTGAATCCAAAGTAGCAAGTATAGCTTCTTCAGGGGATGAATGTTTTTTTCTTGGCAACCGCACTCGGAAAATGTCTCTTAACCCACCCGGCTTTGCCGTTCCGTGTCGACGACCATCTGAGAGCATAATGTTTGGATCGGACTTGTCAGACCGTAAGGAGGAACTTGATGCGTTTTCAGAGCTTTTGGACTTATTCGGATTTTTATTCTTGTTATTATTAGAGTTTGCGGTGTTGTTAACGCTTATAGGACTTGAAAGGTGGCCAGCACTTCTGCTAAGTGTAAGGATTATAGGGTCAATATCTTCAGAAAGAGCTAAGATGGCATCTTGGACGTTGTCAATTCGAGTGTCATTGATCTGTTTGAAATACATATCAAGATTTATTGACTGGGAAAATCAATAACAAGACATATGTAAACTTGAACTTACGAATAGGACACGATCACCGACATTTAAATTCATTTCTTTTGCTGCAGGTGATCCTGGGACAATTCTTGAAATATAAACTCCCGGTTCTAAAACTAAGCCATGATCCGATCCCCTCATATTTGGTAACTATTGATTAGCCAAACATTGATTTATCACTAAAACATTTAAACCAAAACTACTAGTACTACGACGAGGTCTTAAACAAAAAATTGAACCAACCTTAATACTGTAGTGCCCTGATGGCATATCTGAGTCAATAGCGGAATCCCTGGACTCCGAAAAACTAGATGAATTAGACAAATACTGGTATCTCATCGACCGATTCTCCTTTTCTTTTTCCAGCTCTATTCTATCTCGTAGTTCTTTTAGCTGCTTTGAAGCCAAGTTTTTCTGCTTCTTTATATCCTCCGATTCACTCAACGCTTCGGCCAAATCGGACACCGCCCTATCTCTCTCCCTTCGAAGACGATCGCAAAGTGTTCTCAAACTTTCTCTTTCTCTCACAATCTTATCCCGCTCACTGAAGGCCCAGTCTCGTCTTCTCTTGGCTACTTCAGCCTCTTGTAACGCTTCTATTTTGCACAAAATAAAAATTGAGTTAGAATAACTATTTCAATGGCATATAACCAATCAAACCATCAGTAAACTCACCCCTTTTACATTCTTGTAATTACGAAAGCATAATAAAGGTAAGTAAAGAGTTAAGATCACAACGCTTTTTTCAGATACCGGGTATACTCGGAGCAATAATACGAAATCATTAAAAAAACTTACCCGCTACTTTATCTTGCAGCTCCTTATTTTGAGTTTCCAAATTTTTTATCTGCTTCTTAGAGCCCCCCAAATCATCTGTTAATTTCTCTAGTTCCCTGTGAACCGAATCTCGTTCGCTCATAATTAGTGAATATTCTTGCAAAGCGGCATCTCTTTCTTCAGTCAAGCGCTTAATATCCTTATTTGCTTTTATCCGAGCTGCCATAGCTTGATTAATCTCTTTCATCGTTTCTTCGTGTTGCTGCTGAACCTGTTGAAAACAAAATTTCCCATTTAGTTATCTCTAACGTAAATTCCTACGGTAGTATTTTAAACTGTTCAGTTAGCACTGAATCCGAACCTTTCCCAGGGCTTCCTTGTATTCATTTCTTTCCCTAAGTGAGGAGTCCCATTGGTGAATCGCGGAGGTACATTGTTGCTTCAGAGCATTTCTTTCACGAATCGCGTTGCTTGTTTCCTGCAACGCTTCCTCGTATAATTTTTTCACGCGATTCACTTCTTCCTATTGATTTACGAAACAAAAACAATTAGTTCCGTTCATGTTATCTTTGAAGATTTATTCCATACCTGTGAAAGCTCTAATTTGTGCACAGTGCCAGAGTGAGAGGCTATGAGGTCAGCATAGCGCTTTCTAAGTGCATCGTAGTCCTCTTTCATCGCTTCATACTGTTGGAAAAACGTCTCAGGGTCGACCACCCCTGACCGACTCAACGTACCTTTAATTAAAATCCATAATTGATTAATTAACGATCTAACTCACTTTTAAGGTTTCAATGACATTAAAAAATATCTGAAAATACAAAATAAATGCTACTCTTACCTCCATCCATGTCTACCAGGTAGATCTGCCTCTGGAACAATTCCTATGGATCAAATACGGAGGTCATCCTTCTTCAACACGTTAAAACGTCAATCCGGCTTTGGTAACTGAATACCTGTATGTGACCATCATTTGACTGTTCTTGACTTCCTATTAATCCAAGTTCAGGTAGTCCTACTACCCTTCCAAAACCAGGTTGTTTGTCTGTAATCTGCAATGTATTAATATAGCATTAAAACATTAACTGTAATTGAATCCCTTTTTCCATTTCTTGCTAGAATTTCATTAAATAACACCTATCAGAAGATTGACTAGATTTAGGAAAAAGTTTTTTTCTCGACAGGTTGTAAAAACAAAAAACTGCAGTTTTGAAAAAGCAACGCTCTAAACTGTCAAAACCGTAATTCTTATGCTCCGATTCGTAAAAAAGTTCCACCCCCCCCCCCAAACTAAAACTATTCCAGATTCAAACAAATTCACAAAAGTAGATTTAATTGAAATTAAAACTTAAACAAAAACTAAAAGTAACAGCAGATAATGATTATAATCAATTCCAGTTCCCCAAATGAAAATAAACAAGAAAGATTGTCAAACATAGACAGGTTAACAATTGACTTACCCTTTGACCTCTGTCACAAGAATCCAGTCTTCCCGGGTGCAGAATGAATTGTAGAATGAGTTGATCCTTGTAAATCCCAATTATAGTCTCTCTCTCACATTACTTTAACTTGCATAAGCTAAAATTAGTAATTATTGACTTTTTATTTCTATCCACTATTTTTGAGTGAAGAAATGTGATGTGCCAACTTGAAAGGTGATTGAGCGAGAGCTTTGACACCCACTGCGTTAGATGTCTGCAGTGCTTCTTCACACTATTAACACTTTGTTCCATTTCCTTCTTTCACACCTCTAGTCCAGACTCCAGTGTCCAAAACATTTAAACTTAAACTGTTAATCCTCTTTAAGTTTCTTGATCTTTAAAACATTGTTTAATGATAAAGACCCATTAGGCATGATTTTGACTTTCCAACATCTCGTATTCGAATACTTACGAATGATGTTTAAGTAAGCCGACATCCGCTTCAATTGTCTTTCCTAATCAGTCAAGATTTGGAATGTAGTTTATCATTAAATTGAGTGAGTCATTTCATACCAATTAAAAGAAACGGAATTGAAAGAAATGGAAAAGTGTATGAACAGGGAAATGCAGATGGTAAAAAAAAGCGTTTCATTTATTAAAAGCAATTATAAAATGTAGACATTTTGTCGTTGCAGATCCGGTGTTGAGTTTTAAAAAATGGGATTCAAACAACTTTGGAAGGAGTGTATAGTCTAGCTCGTCAATGGTAAGTAAAGCTTGCGTATTTATCAATTTAGATAGTTCGGAATCTTTGCATGAATATCAGGTTTGGTTTATTTGTACCAAAAAATGTACAATTGCTCATTAAAATCTTCAGATAGTCATTACAAGGGTGATACGCAGTTACGGTCTGTGAGGTTTTGGTTTCTTACACTACACATAAAACATTTTTTCTACGTTTAAAGCTTGTCTAATTTTTGGTTGAAATAACATAAGATTAAAAAAAATTTAAGGCCCTAAGGTGGACTGAGCTGCTAGTGAATACGGATTAGATTCAATATTTTGATACATAATTAAAGGATTTGGATTTGATTGTCCTGGGTATTGATACTCTGCATTTGGATAAGTTTGAAACTTTGTTAAGTGACTAACTGGTGTATTTTGGACTTGCACTTTTTCATTCTTCATAACTCTGACATTTGAATGAACTGTTTTCATGTGTCTTGAGAGCCTGTCACTTCGCTTGAAGCTTGAATCGCACAGCTCACAGTTAAAACACGGGACTGAACAGCCGATTACATCTGAGTGAACTGTGTTGGTGTGCCTTGTTAATCGATCTCGTCGTGCGAAACTTGAAGGGCAGATGGTACACTGGTGGAACTGACTACTAGACGAACGATTCTGTGACTGTCGAACTTTAGGAGATTCTTCAGACTTGATAGGGTTACCCCTCTCTGGTACAATGATTTGTCTAACTGAACTCGACCTGCTAAAGGTTAAGCCGTATTCAGAACTTTCTATTGGAAGTTCTCCAGTATGAATTTGTTCATTGTGAGACTTGAGACCGTCCAGGCTGGTAAAGATTTGATCACAAAATTTACAAGAAAAAGGCTTGACAGCAACTTCTTTGGTTAATGAATGAACTCTTCGAATGTGTCTAGCAAGAACTGCTTCCCTGTAAAATTTCATTCCGCAGAATTCACATGAATGCCAATGCAGTTGAGATTTGTTGTGTACAAATTTTAGATGTTGTTGAATTGATGTAGGGAAATATGTTTTTCCGCAATACTGGCATGGAATTCGTAGTTTATCTCTTTCGAATTCGTCTAGGTGTTTCTTAGAGTGTCGTTTTAAGTCATTACCAGTTGCAAAAATTTTCTGGCAATGAATGCATTGATGGTTAATTGGCACCATTTCTAGTTCGTCTTTTCGTTTCTTGTTTGCATCAGCTCTCTCTTGCTCATTTTTATGTGACCATTGTTGATGAGTGAGGAAATTTTTCCTTTGCATAAAAGGCTTTCCGCAAATATTACATTCATACTCCGGGATTTGATGCTCAGTCTGAATGTGTGTTAAAAAGGTATCAAATACAGTAGAAACAAACGGTTCTGGATTTTCAGTGCACCACTGGCATTTTAACCCACCTAAGTTAGTTGGCCAAAAGAGTTCAGTTAAAAATCAGCATCGACTGTTATATGCATAATTTATTATTATTTGAATGTTATTCTTTTACCTAAATGTTCCAAGTGAATGTGTTCTCTCAACTCTTGACCCGTCAATCGAATTGAATAAAGGTCAGTAAAGTTGCAAGGTTTTGAGATTTTACAAGCTCCACATTCATATCCCGTTCCATTCTTTTTTATTTCGATACCTTTGAAGGTCATCATGTCATTCAGGATTTCAAATTTTCCAAGAGTTTTCCAATGTTTATAAGACAGCGCAGTTTGTTCCTCAGCAGCACTAAGTGGTTCTTCGCAGTCAGGTTTGAATTTTTTCATGCTCTCGTCATCATAACTGGGTATTAATAGAAAACAAAAATTCGATACAATCAAAATTCATACTTGACTTGTCCATATGTACAATACTTTAGATCAATAAATAAGTCAATAGTAAACGCTTGTCACAAGTGAGACTGCAATGGCTTTCGCGGCATGAAGGGTACTAATATGATATTAGATGTCCCTCACACCTTAGAACATACATGGTACGTACACACTTTTGTAACAAGATTCCTAACAACTGAGATAGTTAAAACTCTCTTACTATCCATCTGATTCCCATCCATCTTTTGTAAGTTCTTCTAATTCCGAATCTAAAAATTCATCCTGATAGGATTTTGATTCAGCTTCCAATAAAGTCTCATTTATTGCTTTCCGCTTCCTCGATGTTTCTTTTTCTTTTTGTGAAGCGCTCGAGTTTTCGTCTAAATTCTCAAATTCTTCTCCCATTAGACCTCTGTTGGGTGGAACAACACAAAAATCCCCTCATAGTTTTTTTTATTATTTTTTCTAAATGAATGCTTAATATATATGTATGACCTTCCCTTACCGAAGAGCCTCATTGCTATTTCGATCTTCATCTTCCTGTGAATTAGGAGTCTGAAAACTCTCGCTATTCCGAACCCCCTCATCTTCTCCGATCATTCTTCTATTTCCTGGGCAGTGACGTTTCCCTTTATCTTTATTCCAACTAAAACAGAACAATTTGGATATTATAGTTTTCATACGATTTACTTAACGCGAACAAACTGTCGATTATATTTCAACTTCATAAAATTGCTAATTGCATTAGCAAAGTAGGTATAAAATCTTACAGCGTTGGTGATTTGAAAGTGTCCTCTAATTCATATTCCAATGGTTCCAATTTGACAGCAATATTTTCATCTTTTTGATTTAGACTTGTTGGAACTAAGAAATTTGCTGGATAAGCCTGAATAATCTTCCCAGCTCCCCTATTCATACTAGCAGACCCATAAGAGTATTTTTCACCTGTAACCTTTTTGTGTTCTGGGGTCCCTGCAAGTTAAATAGAAATGTACTTAATTTATATAAACCCAATCTTTGATCCCCAATGTCTAGCTAGATACTTAATTTGTAGATTTAAAATAGTTCCTACATTCTAAAATCAGCTGCCTTAACCTCTTGACCTTCTCATCATCATTTCGGCTTGGGACATCCTCCTCATCCAGTTCCTCCACCTTCTCTTTCTGTGGCTCTTCTTGAACCACCTTTTCCATCTTCTCTTTTTCAGAAAGTTCCACCTGTTCCTTCACTTTGTGAACAATCATTTCCAACTTTTCCATCGATTTGGATAGCTCCCGTATCTTTTTGGAAACCAGCTGCTGCAAAGCAAGGATTTCCTCTTCCAGCTTTCCGTTAGAGGTGGACTGTTCCCTTAATTCTTTAGGAAGGGAATAGCACTCCTTACAAAAGGGAAGGTCTCTTGCAAAGTCGAAATTTTGAAACCGGATCCGCTCCTCTCCTGGAATTTCGAGAAATTCAAAAAAGTTTTCCAAGCATTGCTTGTGTTCATGTGCCTCGAAACTGGTGGTGCACCGAGCAGGGGCAAACTCTTTGAAGCAGAGGACGCATGTAGACATTCTTGATTCTAATATATTAAGAGTTCAAACTCCATTAGTCATTAACTACTTTGCTAAAAAAAATTAAAGTCTTAATTTTTTTTGACACCACTTACTGATTACTTTCACACTCCAAAAGTGTTACTACAGCCACTGCCGCTTTCTTTAGTTCCGAGGCAGGAGGGGTGAATCAAGAAGGATTCCTTGACTTACTTTCTTTTTGACTGTAAACTTCCCATTGTGATTGAAGAGTTTTTTTTAAGAGCAACATCAAAATTAGAATTGAGTGGAGATGATCAAATCTCACGTCTCACGATAAACGCTCCCCTAAACAAAACGCTCGCTGTTTTAAGGATTCTGCTTGCATTGATACTGTAAGCGCCCTGTAGAATAAAAATTTCTCAGACTAGCTTCGTAGAAACTTGATGAATTTAAAAAGAAGATATTCAATACAAATACAGAGGTTGTTTAGTGCAAAAGTATATATTAATGGTGAGATTGGTAGTAAGTTATTAGTTGGTGGGTTTGTCTCTCATTTAATATCTAAACGCCCCCTGTGTAAACGCCCCTTCATGCCACACATTTGCTTGCATAGATTGCATCTTGCTTGGTGACTTGGTGAGGCATAAAATAGTATAGACGCCCTATGCTTGTTTATTCTTTGAATATTAATTTGATGTGAGGACGTCGATACGAAATGGCACTCGAAACATCTTGGAATTTCAATGTTGCATTAATATTTCATTGAGTTGATGGATGTGAAATAAAAATTTGCGTACAGCTCGTTATTCATCGAATGAAAAACAGGAAGTTACTATTGACTATAGTTTCAAATTCAATTTTTTTTTAAATATTCATATTCCTGGTTGATAAATTTCCAATTCCAACCGGTCTATTTTCTTAACTATAGAATTGTATTATTATAAGTAGAGTTTTTATTTATACTGAGCAACTTTCGATCTGCTTTTTCAATGTACATTACTCCAGCATCAACAATAACGATAAATAAATAAATGTACACATATAAGCTAATTTTAAAACAGATGAACGTGTAAACTATGCATTAATACTATTATGAATTTTGTAAATGCTCTTGCTACAATGAGCCTTAGGTGTCCGTGACGCAGTAATCAAAGGGATACTTTCACCGTGGAAATCTTCATCTTCGTCTTTTATTTCCATAAAGCCGTGGATCCCATATAAAGTCCCATTTATAAAAGTCAAAATCTAGTAATTGTAAAAAATTCGTCCAAAAATTTGGCTAGTAATAAAAAGTTCCAAAGTAATATAAAACATACCTTTGCAACTCCTATATTATAAATGTGGGGACACTTAAAACCACAGTTTAGATCGTAATTATACCATCCAATTAAATCAATTCCTGCAGCAATCAAAAACGTTCCAGCGGCTACATGATATACACAACTCTAAAAAAAAATCCAATACTCTCGAATTAAATCTCACCTCACAACCAGTTTTCAAAGAGCATACATTACATTACGAATAATTACACTAACTTACAATAATCCGATTAGCTCTGCTGTTGGAAAAGCTTTCATCAAATACCACCATATGCAAAATGAGATAGATCAATGACAATGCAAAACACAGTGCAACTGTTCCAATGAAAATATCTAGGGTCCAGTAGGGAATATAAGCAGTGGCAACCAAAATCAAAGACGCTCCTCCGAATATCTGAAACCCCAATCAAAATAATTACGCATCGTTAGAACACACTTGAACAGAATTATGATAGTAGAAATTAAAGACTATGGTCTTACCAAATGCAGTATTTTTAATAATCCGTTCGGAGAACCCAAATGAGAAGAAACCAACGGCATAACTTTCAACCTTACTTGGTCACCTCAATTAGTTCTACAGAAAAAATAATGCCACGCCAAAGTTATTTACGTTGTAAGCCAAGTTACGAAACTTGACTACACTTGCCATATTATTCCAGATACTGCTCGGATATGTGTTCTTATCCCAGCAAAACTAACCAACACGTGTGTATTCGATAAAGTATAAGTAGATAAACACTGTAAACATCCAGTACAATTAATAATATATAAAAAGTAACATAGGTACGTGCAACACGTGATGCAGTGAATGAATCACCTAGGTATTTTTATGCTAAGAAATAGGAAGCCCCAAGTTCATGGTCTGCAGAATAATCAGATACGATTAAGACAATATTATTTCGATTATGAAGTTTAATTATTTTATTTTATTACGTTTCATACAGTCAGCAAATGCTCCACAGATATTCGTTTCTGTTTCCATTTGCTCCCATTCTTATCATACGAAGTACAGTGATTTGCATGTATTGAAACTACTCATAGCAATAAAGGTAGGAGACTCTCCTACCTTAATTATACACTTGTTTCTTGCACTAATTTATCTTTCTTGGTTATGAATTCTCCCCATTTCAATATGAATCTTGGTCTGAACACACGTCAGTATATATTGTTTCAATTAAGGAATATTTACAGAGAACAAAACCCAGCATGAGAAAATAAACGAACAAGTATGAACTTGTACAGATCAGAACAGTACTTTAAATATAAAACTTAACAGCGGAGTTAAATAAAATAGATTACGGGAATATTAGGACCAACATTAACAACAACTAATCGATCATTGGATTCAAGCTGTTTAATTCAAATAATATTGGCTACAAATATTTAAACAAGATTCTCTTGCCACGATAAACAAAATACTAACATTACTAACCCTCAACTATCTACTTACTAAACATAGCCTTTGACCGAATTTATTTTATACAGTCAATCTTAAGGGTGGAAAAGCCTTCCATGTTGTAGATCTCTGGACAAGTCATATGTGAAACCTAACAAAAGGAACTAATTTGGATTGATCAATAACGAAACTTAGAATTCTTAACATCAAAAAATAGTTTAGGTAATACGTGAGGATAAAACTAAAAGATACAGGGTTGTTTGATACTCAATAAATAGTAATTTATGTGTGCGATTACCAAGTTTAAGAATGTGAAAAATCTAAATACTACCACTTACAATAATATAGCAACATTATCTGTTGGCTCTACAGTTCCGTCTAAGGCTTCACTATTAAGATAACCAAACCTTAATATTAGTTAAAATCGTACAAACCACGATACTCAACTGTTCAAGTTTAAACTTGTCGTGCTCGTGATTATAAAATCCTTAGGAAACAATAGCACCGCGAATGATAGGGAATACGGGATTACCTACGTTGACAATCTAACATTTTGACAAATAAATACATATATTTTATCTTTGGTTTTTTAATCATCTGCAGTTAGATTTTATAAACTACAGGAAGTTCGACCATACTCATTTGATATGAGCAACTTCACAAAAATATTGAATGATAAAAACGGTCACAAAAGGCAGACATCTCTTTCCTTTCACAGATATTAGATTGCTCTAACAGAAAAAGGCAAAAACGGCACACGGTATTCTACACTAGTGCTAAGCGTCAGGAAGTTTTTTTCTCATCAGGGAACTCGTAACTATGTTACTTCAGTTTAAATTCCATACAAATATTTCAGTCAGGAGTGAAACAATAATAACAATGGATGTGTGAATAGTAATTCCCTTCTAGATCTTAGCACACCAAAACTGACAAAGAAATGTTCAAGAACTGGTTTTGAATATGGTCTTCAGTTTCTTTAGGAACTTCGGAAGTTACTGCAACCACGGCTGATTGTAAGTTGTCATCCTTACGACTGGCAGTGGTTGAGTTTATCCGTAAATGCTAGGAGGGGTTCTTCATTATTCGTTTTTGCCTAAAGTCGTACACTTTTCTGCAAAAGAAAACAACCTCTGGTGAAATCTTTCCTGGAATAGGAGCTCGGTTTGGCTCAGTTAACTTTCCACTCCAAACTGCACCGGCTATGCTCCCTGCTGCATTGTTATTCACCATCGATGAACCAGTGAGTGAAATTAGAGGTTTGTTCGGAAGACCTTGTTCTAACTGCTTCAACTGTTTACGGTATCTATTGTTGAAAAATAATATTAGGTAATACTCTTTTAAGTCAACAGAATTTTGCAAATCATAATGAACTAAATTCCAACCTGCAATATTCGTTGTAAGTAAGGACGTAACACCGATCGTCAATGGTGGCAACAGAGTTCACGTCAATGTGTTTAGATGCGAAGATTTCATCTGGCATGTCATCCCTTGTTCTACCCATCTCTGTATGTTCCGGACGATAATACCTGAAATATCAAGATGAATCTCTGAGGGCACTGTCTCGTTTCAAATAAAAAAACGAACCATAATCTAGATCTAACATATAAACTTTCATAAATGATTCATACCACAACAGAGAAAACATCATTTCTCCATCACAAGGATTTTCCCATAACGCAGCAATTTTTGCTATGTAGGGCAAATCATTTTTCCTTGATCCCGATTTTAGGAGTACACAATCTCTGGTCTGAATTACATCTCCGCTTTCATGCCGCATGGCTGGGTAGCACCGACGAACGACAGCCTGATCGTCATTCTGAGCATCAAACAAAATACGGGCAGATGAATTAACAGATACATAGACTTGGAAATCCCATTCTGCTATTAAAAAAAATCTTACATTAACTAAAACCTTAGCCTCGTATGGATCCCCCTCAAATCTCCATCCATTTGACCATTTGGGTTGTCTTCTAATCATTCCCATTTGTTGTAAAGCTCCATTGACTGATGCTGGACTTAGTGGTTTTACTGTAGCTCTTTTCTTCGCAGCATTAGCAGCCATGCTACCTAGGGAAAATTTAATAGCACTTCCAGGGAATCCAGGAATGACGGGACTACTGGATCTTGAGCTGTTAAAGGCGGATTTATATTCTTGGAAAACATGCTGACTGGTCGGAGAAATGTGCATCTTGTGTTTGTCTTGAACAGGGAGACTCAATGCCTCTTTCATAGAATCTGACGAAGAGCTTCCTGGAAGGTTTAATAAGTTAACGCTACTGGCACTTGGAAAAATACCGACTCCGGACTTGGGAACTCTCAACATAACATTCCTCCGGTATTGATAAAGATCTGCTACAGCGTTTATAAATGCTTGAGAAGGATACTTGCTGCCTCTTTCTTTCTCTAATCTTCCATTTGGACCATTTCCACTCACAATTCGAACCACGGAGTTACTCCTACTCGTACAAGTACTACTACAGTCACTTTCACTTTTTCGATTATTTGGACTGATAAATTGATTTCTTTTCCTCAATAAGCGACTCCGACTTCTCGAGCTTCCTTGAATAGAATCACACGGATTATTTCCACCAGGTTTTGGTTTTGCACTTAATCTCGTACGAATCTTAGCATTGGCTGCGGTACTTCTCGTGTTCCTCGTAGTGAGGACAACTTTCTCCAGAGACTTCATTTTAATCTTGTTTGAATTTTTCTTACCGGATACAGGTGAAGGTCCTTGTGGGGTGATAATAAAGTTTCTCCGTTTTTGTTGTTGGAACTTTATTTTTTTCAGTCCATTTTTATTTAGCACTTTGGCTGATGACGCAGCCCTTGAGCTTCTACTCAAGTGGTATGACTCAGGGTTCAGAAAAACAGCACTTACAGCAACAACTGCATCACTAGAATTGATCACAGTACTTCCAAGATTGAGCTCCGGATCACGAACGCGTGCCGAAGTGGCTGTGTCTTCTACGACTGTATGTCCACTTCTATGCGAGGATAAGCCCTTATTCAAAGGAAAAACGACGGCAGATTTGGCTTTCCCATTCAATGAAGGGTAGATGGTATTTCCATTGATTGGGTCGGACGATGTGCCATTAGTATGTCCATGAGGCCCTTCGATGAGTTTCAGACGCTTCTTTTGTAATCCATCAATACAGTCATTCAAACTGATTCGTTTCTTGGATTTCGAATCTTTGGACCCCACTTGAAGTGGCTTGAGTTTATGATGTTTTAAATCAGACTTCTGAAAATTTTGAACTGTCATAGGCTTCACACTAAGGTTTAAACTCTGATTTTGATTTTGCATACTGGTTATATTATTCAAAGTACTCGGGATTATACTAAGGTTAGCCCCGATTCCGGCGGAAATACTTATACCTGGAGGAAGGGAATAGGTAAAACTTGAATTCGTAGATTGGAAGGGCACACTGGATTTATCAATCGGTTTTTCCGGTTTCTTTGGAGCAATCTTTCTGGGACTGTTATTGTCATTGTCAGCGAGTGCAACTCTTCTAGAGACAGATTGAGACATCACTTTGTTTCCAGTCTTTCTAGGATTTCCATGATTTGCAGAAACGGGGACAGCGGAATTGGACTTTTTGTTTTTTACTTTACTTTTATTCGTGACCAATGGTGAAGTGCGTCTTTCTTTATTCTGCTCCTGTATTAGTTTACCATTTTCCGAGATATGATCTCCAGAACTACTTCCGCTATTATTAATAACTATCACATCCAAATCAGGGTTGAGTTTTCCAACCCTTACGGTTCCAAGGTTATTAATATTTGGTTTCAGCCGAGAGATTACTGTTGCAGTAGTAGTTTGACCAGAATTTTTGTTTGAACTTGTTGATCTTATATTCTTGTTCGTGCTATTAGCGAGCAGGTTTTTATTGCTGATGTGTTTGGCTATTGTTGTTCGCTGTCCGCTTCTGGGGTCAATCACATGAACAATATCCTTTTCCTTCCTTTTTGGGGATGAAGTGCTGTTCAGAATCCTGGAGGATGCATTCGTTGTGGAAGAGTTAGTGACAGAAGACGATGGTGCGGGGGTCGTGATAATGGAAATGGAAGATCCCATCAATAATAAAGCATTAGTGTTAGGACTGGTGGTGACTATTATTGGGGTGATAGTTATATCATCTGGCAGTGAATACTGCTCGGTAAATGTTTTGGCACTCTCAAGTTGACGAGCTTGAGACTGCTGAACATCAATATTCGAGTTAAGAAGTTTAATGGTCACAGGAGGGTCAGCCGCTACTGCAGGTGTAGTACAAGTTGGTGGATGGTTATGTGCCTCATTACTGAAGTGACGACTTGGCCGAGTGGCATTTGTGGAGACTAAGGCTTGCTGTGACTGGGGATTGGGTTGTTTAGCACCCACCTCCGGGGCCAGAAGCGAAACGCTGGAAACACATTGCGGCTGCTGCTGCGGCTTGTTGCTGTTGGTACTGCTCAGCTGACAAGATTCCGTAGGGCATGGGCATGCTGGCTGGGTAGACTGATTGGGATGAAAAAGCCCAGCATGTCCTGCAAAAAGAACAGAAATCCAACCCGAGGTTGCCTAAGAGTCATCGGACGTATCATTGCGGGTTGTCTTAAGTCGGAAAAGCAAGTAGCAGTCGATTTTACACGTTGTGTGAAATTATTTATTTAGGCTTCCTGTCTAGAATTGTTTAAAGTAATTATCTAGTTCATTAAAATATGATATTAAAGTAACGACACTTGAAATAATTTTTACGTTCACTTAGAAAATGCTGGCTTATACTCACTTTCTAGAATCCTGCTAAAAACTGAAGGAGAAAAAATTGCCTTTTCAACAAGTTTTAAGTTATTTTATCTATCGAACTCCACCTTTAAACTCTCTTAACTTAACAAGATGTATCAAACTTTATATCTAAACTCAAATGCTTCAAACAGTAAACCTTCATACACTTTAAATTCTACCCCTAACTATTGAAACGTCCACTCACACTGTCAAGCGTCCTGCAAAAGCGTCTACCTGGTAAGAATAACTAGGCAAATACTGACCAACCTGGTGAAACCTGGCCTGGGGTGAAACCTGGTGCTGATGGGGCAGGTTGAATGGAATGATGCGGAGATGCGACAAGGTAATTAGAGGGATGGAGATGTGCACTGGGCGGCAGTGGACCACTCTGTGGCTGATAAAAAGACGCAGCGGCTGCAGAGGGATGATGATGTGCTGCAAGAGTCAAAGGCCTTGGTTGACTTCCTAGTCCTGACATCACCGCTCCTGGAGTCGAATTAGGTGTCAGCGGTGGGGTGTAAAATGGAGTCATAAAATAGCTCTGGGATGGCTGAGGGGTTGTTGGAGGATAAAGGAACGAATTCGGATATGGTGAATGTGTTCTGTAAAAAACAAATCATACCAAACAATGAACAATCGTCAATTACAAACCATATAAATCTTTTTTCCTACTGTTGGATCATAGAATTAGATACAGTTGGATTTATCCAAAGTTTTTGCGATTCTTCTTATGTCTTCATCTTCTTGTGATATTGATTCTCGCAAGAATTAATCCAAAGGATGAACAAAGAGTCCAAAAGCAACAGTAAATTAAATTCTAGCACGTACAATTTGACTCTCTAGAATGGGTCTAGAACGTATCGAAATTTGATAGTGAGTCAATTAATCTTCAAATAAAAATCTAAAAATGACAAAAGTATAACTGCGATAATGTCCTTCGGTATAAAAATTGTGATCGAAGAGTAATACGAGACTGTTTTAACAAAAACTGTTACGTGACACTTCGTCTTGGACCTGAACAACCTTGCATCAATGCATCATTCTTGCATAATAGTATGAGAGACTAAATTAAAAAAAACTAAGCTTACTCACAAACAAAACTCCACATTAAACATGGATAAATGTTTCAACTATTGCTAAAGGCTCTACTACTGTTCTAACTTTCCAAATAATTCCAAGCCAGTTAACACTATGGCTGAATTATAATGCCTACGTCATACTTTTTATCCTAATGCGTAGAAAATGTGCGAATGTTGGTCTGTATGAAGGTAAATATGTTCTGAAATGCATACCTGTAAGAATCAGGTGGGACCATGGGATATTTGCAAGGTGCAAATGGGGAATGATGTGGAGCGAAGCCAGAGGATTGCGAATAAAACAATCCGCCTGCGGATGGAGCACCAGAAGATGCGGAAGGTTGAGGTTGATGTGATGGTCCAACAGAAATAGCTCCGGTTGATGACATCCCATGATGATGACCAGTCATAGTTAGTCCAGACAGCTGATGATTTTGTTGTTGCTGAACTATCGCCGCTGATTGTTGCTGACTTAACATTGTTGAATGTGACGATAGTAAGGGTGATCCGGCTGCGGCATTTACATAGCTCACGCCAGGGTAATTGGGTTGTATTGGTCTGGACATTGAAGGAGATCCAGTTGTAGAGGAGGACAGAGAAGATTTGTACGGTTGATGTAGAATCTGTCCAGCCTTTTCTGATTTCTGGTGCGATGACGTAGATGTTGATGCAGAGGAACTACTAGCATGCTTCTTACTGGCCTTGGAACTTGAAGAATGAGATACGGTGGGTGCACTCGATGTGGGAGGATGGGTTTGATATGTCACTTTTAGGTCGGGTGGAAGCTTCACTGTTTCGGGAAGAAGTCCGGCCGGGACTGGTCCGGAAGTTTTGTGAGGTTCGATCAATGGTCCTGCTGGTTGGTAAACAGTTCCTAACAAATTAAAATATAAACATTATGTTCACACAAATCTATTTACAATTCTAAGCAATTCGGATTATTCAGGGGTACATTTGAACAATTCGTAGAGCTTGATTCTTGCGAAATTCAGGATGCAAAATTTATTGCATAGAAAAAGTTCAAACTTTCATCTACTTTCTCCTCAATAGAATTCTAAATGATGCATACGGTAGAGTACATAAAAGATATATTAAATATGCTGCACAATAACCTTAATTTTCTCATGAGATTCACCAAGAATGGAAATCCTACTCTAGTCCAGCGTTACTAGTCCAAGGTTTCTTTTCAACTCTTAATGAATATTTTGATTATTTTCCCTAATAAAATTTTTGCTTTCACATGAACAGAAATTCTTGAGCAAAAAGATTTCAAATCGAAATAGTTGTCGATAAACTAAAATCCAACCTATAAAATAAATAAACTCCCCATCTCCAATCACTTCCTCACTACCCGTCTATTATCTATAGTACCTGTCAAATTATTCAAACCAAATACTGAAAGAGGAATCTCTTGCCATCAATCCTTTCCCCTGCTACTCTATATTCAAATTGTAATGTAAAAACTTAAAACCACTATCTAAAGATACCTACGAGTAGATAGTAGATGCTCGTTTTATTCGTCGTAACAAATAATAAATTTGTCATGTAATACATACACTGAACATATATCCCCCCCCCCTCAGCCACTAAAAAACCTTCCTTATTCAAACCAAAGAGTAGTTCCACCGCAAGAAGATTACGAGTACGTGTATAACCACAATAATATACATAGAAGAGGTCAGGTAACCCAGATTCTAACTCCCAACTCACAACACCCTTTTACGAACTGCGAAGAAATCCAATCCTCTTAAGTACAATTCATATAATTACTAAAACTCCCAAATTCACAAATAATACCTTTAATCTTTCATACACAATTTATTATGACGTGACAATTGTCCCATCTCTTAAGTCTTTGTCTGAGAGTATTTCTATTTATTGTTTTATGCTGTGATGAACTTCCTTGGAACATTCGAAATCTATTAAAATATGTTTCTACTACACACTCCACTATGGAATGCTCAAAGATTCACATTTATAAAGTATAAAACTAAAAAGCATAACTGCAATGTTTCAAATCCAGTAGCCATGCATGCATGAAGTTACATTCTTGTGCTTGATAGTTATGACAAGTATTCCTTGTTCTCAGACGGATAGACTGCAAGACAAAACCGAGCAAACCAGTCACAGTCGGCAGTAACGATTGTATAATTTATGCTTGGTTGGAGCATTTCCACTCAAACAAACTTACCGTAGTGAGCAACAGGTGTTGATGATTTTTTCTCTTTGGATTGACAGCCAGCACTCTTGTGTTTATTCGTATTCGTTTGAGATTGGTGGCTCTCATGTTCTACCTGGATCCCAGATTCCTGTAAAACGACAAAAGTTGCATTTAAATCTATAAACCCACTTCAAAAACCATGATTACTAGGAGGGCACTTCTTGAGACTCTAAATTCTCTAATCCTAACTGCTGCTCGCTTCCCAATTCACAAATGCACACACCTCTCATTATAGCGTCGATAGATAGGCTGGGTTCCATTATACATTTTGGATTTATTTCAACTCTCACAAGAAACAACTGCAGTAAACATCGACATAATACATATGCACTACTCAACAAAGTTTCATGACATTTGAGTTATTTAACTAGTCAGAACAAAATCTAGTTCCCCTCAAGCCTTGAAGTAAAAATCTATATGTTAACACAATACATAACTAATACTAACCCCTACACCTCTCTTTACGGGCCAAACCCGCTTAGAAAACCAATAAACTAAATCCAATCAACAGAGGTGTTGATTTTCTTCTTTTTATGTTAGATTTTTAAACGCAGATGTTCAAAATTTTCTCGCATCAGTACATCCCTTCTATTAATAGAATTAAGTTAAACTATAATTTAATCTATGAAAAAATCGAGAGGAAGTACAGCCACAGCGGATGCCGTATCATGTCGATGCCAGACAATTTCACTTGAAAATCGTAAGGATTGAACTCCCACCCACACCACCACCAAAAAACTTTCTCCGTTCGTCAAGATTGGAATAAGCCCCTTTTACTTTCCAAAGCCTCATTAAATTAAATTCACCAACCAACCAAAAATCCGACTTCATCATACACAAATTATATTACTGTGTCCTCGTATCTTTTTGAATTTCAATTATCTCATTAGAAAGATTTTGAACACTATATTAAATAAAGCATTGTGTCACTAGTGTATACACGCAGCCACTGTTTAGTTTCACGCGTTTCTCATAATACCAACTGGAGAAAGCCATACAACTTTCACCCGGTAATGAACAAACATCCGCATCCCCATCAATATACGAAAGATTAGAGAAAATGTGTACACACTCCTCCTAACAATGCTTATCTTACGTTACATAGTAGCAACTATAGCAGTGTAGCCCTACACCCAAGTAATACTGAATACAATCCCGAAGGTAAGTACATAAACTACCAAAGAGAAAGTAGAGAAAGTTAGAGCCACGAGGAAAAAAATTATATTCTCATCTCCGGGCTGACAACAAATGGACACAATGTGTTCCTGTGTGTAGAGACATTAAATTTTCAGAGAAGTAATCCATGCGTAAAGCCTTTCTATCCGTCCATGTCAAACTTTACCTAGTAGCTTCAGCAAAAGAGTGGAATTGTATGTGCCTTAGTTCTAATAATACAATAAATCTTAAGTAAATTCTACATTGTAAACTAATCTTGAGCTCTAATTCGCAAGGACAGGTCAAACAATTTTTTATTTACACACAAGAATTGCTAAAAAAACAAAAAAAAACATAATTTCCTATTTTAAAGGTTAAAAACAATATTTATAAGAGCCTATAGGTCTTCTATAATTTGACCGTCTGACCAAGAAATGCTTCATCCATATGAAGCTCCATGATTGATTAGTTCTCTCGGGATATCAAACAAATTCCCTGCTTTCCCAGCTTACAATAAATCCAGGAAAGGCACTAATACTACACATACAGCAATAAATCACCTAAAGGACCAACCAAAAGGGCCACCCTAGACATTTTCAAGATGTACATCATCTTCCCATCCTTAGAAATGAAAACACTCCAGACTCTCAATATTATTCTCATACTTCAATTCAATACAAAATCCCATTCCTTCCCTTACATGACATACTTACATAGGTCTAAAATGTTTCCTTTTTCAATCTATTATGACACCCCCCATGTATCACTGCCATAGCTTTAATCATAATTCGGACGCAATTATTTTGCAAGTGCAATAATAAGATTAAACAAACCTCATCTCTCCACACTCTCAAACTTATTAAACCCTCAAGAAGAAACTAACTGGCCTTGCTCCAATATTAAATTCACAAGATATTACAATTACATACATCATTTGGAAGATAAGACTCAGAGACCGATCCCTCCGACCCATGCTAAGGAGAACCACACGAATAATAAGAAGGAAACACATCACTCCCCACTGAGAAATAACAGTGTTAAACGAAATAAAAGTGGCAAGGAGAAAACCATTTCAACATGAAATATTCCGCACTTACAATCCCATTATATAGCAATAATAAATACCACGTAAGAGTAAATCCAATCCAAATCCACATCCACCTCAACTAGACATACTACACAGTACAAACTACTACATAGTAAGGAAGTGTATAAAGCCTGAAAGCAAACACTGAACATGCACCGCATTGCCTTAAACAAGGTTTACGGTTTTAGTACACGTTTAAGTTTACTAACCTTGCCCTAACGGTCTTCTCCTTCTATCCAACTCTTTCCTTTATTGCCAACCCATTACACGCTGCCATACTACATACTGAACAAGTGGTAGTCTTATCCCGATTTTCACTTGCTCTCATCCAACATCTAAGGCTCACACCCTTGAAAATCCAACCAAGACTAACCTCTGCACTTTTACACAATCAAAGAGATGAAATTCAGAGGATTCGGATGGTTTACTGATCCACCCACCCTGCCAATGCCAACTATTTCTACTTTTCAAGCTGAGCAGAGAATCTGATACCCGGGTAGGGATTACACAATCTACATTCACCCAAAACTTTTTCCTCCCTTAGAAAATCCATCGGCGGAAAAATCGCATTCATTCATCCATAAACCATCTTCCAAAGGGCCGCTTTATTTCCCCAATTATCTTCAACAACAAGATGAGTTCTCTCTCAAGAATTTGTCAAGAATTGAGAGATCCGACATCTTCCTTTGCTGTTACAAACATCTTTTAGTAGTAGTATTATAGAGACAGCACAAAGCTCGTTCAGGGCATAATAAGCCCCTTGTAAGCAAATAGTAATAAAAGGCATAAGGGCTTACATTTCGTGACACTCATCTTTCAAATTATCTTTCATCATACTGTGAAATCAAACGGAGGACAACCTCGTCCCTATCTCTACAGATCTACTATCAGCTAATATCAAAACTACTACATAAGATAACAAAACTACTTACTCTACCGCACGTTACTAGTTACCATCATACCATTTATCATACGAGTCAACCCTTTCCGCTAATGACAGTCTGTGCATGCACTCACCACATGCATGCAAAAAGCGATCCATGAAGGCATGAAACACACACACACTCAACTCTCAAAATCCCAATCAGAGCCAGCGAGAAGAACATTAGTTGTCCTCTGGCCCTGTATACACCAAAGCCGTTCCCCACTGACTTCTCTCACATATATATGGCTTGTCTTGCCTTGCCTTGTCCTAATTTCAATTAACGCATGCTTTTTCACCAACTGTCCTCAATTCTCTCAATAAATACAGAATACAGCCCAGCACACATAGTACGTACTGATACTGCATACCTAAATAAGTGATGCATTGGCCAGGAACTAGACGAATTACTAACAACACAAAATCCAACAAAAATATAACACTTTCTTTTCTCCTGTCAAGTCTCCAATACAAAATTCTTACTCCCTTATACTCCCAACAGTAAGTAAACAACCATGGGAGATACACACCCGTCCATGCAATCCACTATAATCCACTAACATGGAATCCTTGCCTAAGTACCTATACTGTGTTTTCCACATTTCTACAGTATATAGGTAGTTCGGATTATCATGGATCTGTCTAATGTCTGACAATCCCATAGTATTGTAGTATTGTAGTAAATGTTTCGTATAACTGATGTACCTAAATCATAATCGTTCTTCTTACTGACAAATCCTAAAAGTATTCCAAATGTAACTTCATGGCTATTTATTCTACACTACTTTGTGACTTAATTTTGATCAAGTGTAATGACCTATTAAGTTAGGTAACTTGGTGTCAATAAACAAACAAACAAACAAATCCCAGAATTTATTGACACTAAACCAGTACACGATCAATATCAGAATAAAACTATTCCTAGTTTAATATGAAAACACTAATACTACAATGAAATATATTTTTCATATCACTACTAGCAAAAATTCACACATTCACAATCCAGAAGCCAGAGACAAGTATTTCTGGAACTTAAAACTTAAACCCTAGAGTAGACAAAACACGAAACAATATAAGAACACCTCTACCTTTACTCTGGGGTTATTTTTTTATCCCTGTATTAAACCCGACCTAACTTTCCCAGCCAGAATAATAATGCAGGAGAGAGGGAAATAGGATACAAGAACAAGACTATTTGTACCCTGTACGTTGGTGTAGGAATATAAAAGCGCGTGTTCAGTTTATGGTGAATCTGTCATTAAATTACGAGAAAGGCTTACCCCCAACTTTCACCGTTATTTACCCACTACTCTCTCACCTAGAAAACCTATCTCGTTGAATGCAGTCAGAGAGCCACCATTTCCCTCACATTTACATACAACATTTTATTACCGTGGTTAACATACATTTTCATTCCAGTCTTCCTCTTCATTTCCATTATTATTCCTTTCTTCCTCGTCCTCTTGGCACTTTCCCCTTGATTCATCTAGTCCCGGTGGGGAGTCGCCACCACCCCCACTCCTAGTCTCTACAACCGAGCCCCTCGTCATTGTACATTTTGAACTCACCACGGCATTAGTAATAATAATAATATCAGCATCACCCTTCTTACTACACATTTCCTGACACTTATCACCCCCACCCCCGCAATCCAAACCCTCATGTTCAACTTTCACTTCCACCTCCGACTCACATGTCCTTTCTTTCGTATCCGTACCACAACTCGGACTAATTTTACTCCGATCGGAGGGTGAGGGGATCTCAGCACTGCTCTCACAATCATTCTTATCTATCCTCCCGTCGTTGGGATGATCCCCTTTGAGATCAGACAATTTCGGCACAGCAGTCACATACTCGAAAAGGTTTCGACGATTAGTGCTCGAAACGGGTTGGTCCTTATCACTTAAGGATAGATTATTAATAGATTTCTGGAGCACCGAGCCCACTTTCATGGACGCTCCGCTCACCCAATAGCTAAAGATTTGCAACTGTCCTTTCGACTGTGCCGTTAGCTCAGCTGCCATTGTCTTGGAATCCACCATCATCATGGACCAAAAACAATACTTAGACTCACGACAAAATATTCCTCCTTAAATGTTCCGCAGGGTCACCACTATTCACCACGAGCAGAGGAGGATGTTCTGAGAGAGAATACTCAATTATTATATTCACTCCCTCGGAACGTCTGAACCTCAAGCAGTTCAACCTCAAGTCAGTGCAGACGACCGAGCTCTACGGATTCAACACTGTAAAGAAGTGCAAAGGCAATCCGAGTTTTCTTCTCAAGAAACAACAGCTCTCTACTCCTTACTAATGCTAGACTGGTATGTCTTAGAAAAAGCTCAAGATCCCATCTCTTCCCCCTTTCATCTTGGGTCTTGTACATCCTTTAGGGTCTTATTCACCACATTCGTCCACCTTCTTCTTTTCTCAGCTTGCAACTACCACCACCAAACTAAATAAGTAACCCCCGAACAAGTTCTCTCTTCCCCGTTCGAAAATACACTTCAGATTATTCCAACAACAACATCCCACACGGCTGCTAGTTGTGCTTGTAGTTATGTTCACCCAAATGGTTCCATACCTCTTTTCATACATATACTTATATATTATACGGTGCTTCACTATTAGCAATCGACAGGAGAAAAGTCACACAAAATCTCTCAGATGATACAATAAGTCTTAAACGAGACTAAACACCTTTCTATAGCCCAGCTTTAAACAACCGCTTTCACCCGGCTATCTAAAATCACTATCGAAATTATTTTCTCTTTTCCTTTCACCCGCTCTAACCCTCCTCAATCAGAAGTCTCTCAGTCAACAAAGGGGGCATGGCCCCTTGGAAACTTTCTTGACGTTATTAAAATGATGCAATTATTATTTCGATGTACGTGACTGGTAGAACGGAGTATTTCCCAAGGGGCAACAGCGTCAGGAACACCTTCACGTATTAGGTTCAACTATCCACTCTAAGCATGTCATGCCACATGCACTATCAACTCCGTGTGTAAGTAAGTATGCAGGAGCAGTAGTGAGTAGGCATGAATTTCTTTCAAGCACAGGAAGTTATATCAAATTGTCAGGTCGAGTTCCGCTCAAGTGAATCTTCACAAGGAAAAAGCCCAATGTTTCACATTTCACAATACGGTAACAGAGCAGCTCAGTGAATCTCGATCGCAAACAGTAGCACACAATGCAGAATATTATACAACCACCTCTGCCAGACTATAAGTCTCAGATACTAATAAGATACTTGCCAAGTGTTCTGTGTACAGCAACAATAACAATAATAATATTGGTGGCATGAAATAACCACCCCTGGTCTATCCCAGTACCTAAATCTCTTTACACTCCAACTTCACACCCCTTCCGTTTCCTTCTTTCACATCACACATGAACCAGTACACAGTTTTACAAGTACGAGCAAATCAGCCAACTTGCTTGTTGGAAGTATTGGCGAATGTAGCGTACTACACTAGAAGAGTGTGCGATGAGATGAGCCCACATCAGCTACAATCCAACTCCCACAATCCTCAGACTTCTCTCTCTCTCCTGGCATCCAACTAGCAAAATCTCAACGAGTTACGCAAGTAACTTAGCCCCACCAACCAATATAGCAAAGAGACTCGAGACGACTGAATGTTCAATGTGTGAGGAAAGCAGAGGATGACGAGGACGGGTGAAGAAGAGGCTGGCTTTGCTCTGGGTTTGGGCAGAGTGGTGGTGGAATGGACGGGTGAGAGAGGCTTTCAATTTTTAGTTCAGGGGAAAGCCCTTTTCCTTCATCACCATCACCGACGATGCGATGCGATGTGGTCCTCAGCAAACTACCAAAGTCTACAATAGTATTAGTAACTCTATTACCAAAACCAAACCAGTTGGCTTCTACACCAACAACTCTAGAGCATTAACTATAATAACTATACCATCCAAAACACAAACTCCTCGCTCATCGTGAGCAAAAATTCTTCAACTAATACAATCTACCGTATACACACACTCTACTACTCTAAAGACATGGACTATCAGCATCAACAGACACAAAACTTTTCTATAGTACATTCACTGAGATTTCAACAAACACTAATAACTACTAACTAACTAACACTAACGCCACCGAGGGTTAAAGTAAAGCATGATGCCGCTTACCAACCAACAAGCACAGCTATAACAACTCTTCCTAACCAACTAAACGAACCTCTAACCCCAAACAACTCTTTAGTAGAGATAGATAGCAAAGAGTACTATGCAGCACAAGAGGAAGGAAACTACCAACTAGCATGGATTTTTATAGATTAAATGGTTAAACATAAAAATTCAAATTTCAATCTACATTCCGTAACAACCCTTTCTCTCTCCCTCCGTCTAAATCCTTATGGATTAAGCTATTAAACTTTTAATCTAGATACAAGCCTCAGTGTGTGTCCAAATACTCAAAGCTTTATAAATCTAAGCCATCTAGACCATCCTTCAAATTCCTTCTGTAGCAAGGATGAAGAAACCGAGTGAAAAGAATCTTTACATCACACTGAAACATGGATGTCTGAAAAGTTATGTCAAATCACTTCGTACTTGGTGAAGGAGAGAGGGAATTTAGGTTGATGTCCAATAGACTAGCTCTATCTCACTTTTTACGAGGATTAATCGTGAGAAGAGAGAGAAGTTCGTGGATAGTGGATTGAACATTATTATTGCATATATACGAACCAAAGGCTCTTACTTCCCTATCGTATCTCCTCGTGTTCTCTTACTACACTGTACACACACAAGTTGTTGCAAAAAAGGTCAATAATCTGGCTAAAAGTGATGTTGCACGCTGCATTGCGTTATAATATTATTATTATTATATACCTTCATCTTTAAACTCTCATAGTTTATAGGCAGACACCTTTCGACCAAAGACTTACACCAACATCTTATGCACACGTATCATTTACTACAATATTCGCGTGGCATTAAATTTACTCAGGCAGGAGAGAGGTAGAACTTTGGAGGATAGAATACCTATGTTTAGAGTTCTTAAAGACGTAAAAGTAGAAGTGCTTAAGAAGTAGAAGTTAATCGAAGTTAAACTACATTATTTATTACTAAGAAATACAATTAGAATGGTTTACCAAAATAATATGGAAATAATAGAACAAACCTGATGAAAACAATTGAGCCCCAAGTTAACTATGTTAGCATCCCCAACTGAACCTTTTCAACCCTTTCCCTTCTCGTGTCGTCATGTCATCTTTTTAGTTTTTACACTTACCTTATAACAAGTTTTAAGGGTTTGCTTTTATTGCTCTAACTGAAACTACGGCCCCTTTACCTCATTGTTCCTTTATGAGCTTGGCACTTAACAAACGTAAAGCATATTCCTTAAAGTATAACTATTTCCACATTCCAACAATTTTCTAATCGCGCTCAACCAAAGTAATTCTATTGGCATAACACGAGAGAAATGAAAACGAACCCTTGTCAGAATATCCGGATGTGCATATAATAAATACGCATACATACATATATTACAATAGCCAGGAGGGATGGAAATACACAAGACAAGAAGACCCTTTAATTTTCTCAGCACAACATCCTAATTCCTAACCGTTCTTGCATAATAAACTTATGAATTTCCATCTCAACTAAACAATAAGATCATCCTGCAGCCATATTCAATAGTATGATAACAAGTCTCTGTATTTTTACTCCTTCCCACCTTAAAAAACGGAATCATAATTTTCTTTCCCCATCACCATCACAGAGTCATTGCATCACCTCCCTGCTCCCTTCTACATAATAACAAAATTATGCACACTACACAAGTGCACAGCCGTTTTAGCTATCAGAAGCAACAGGGGTGGTTAGCTTTGGCTTCGTTTAGCTCGGCTAGGTTGTCACTGTCAAAAAAGCGTATCAAAGCCCAACTCCTACCTCCTACAAATATATAAACTCTCTATCTTCGAATTCAAACTGTTCCCAGCCTCCACCACCTAACCACCACCATCAACCATATTAAAAATGAGATGAGAGAACACTAAAACACATTGAATCAGTCCTACGTGATGCAACGTCATGTAATCCAAATCCAACCTACCATCCTCCACATTCAACATTCAGTTTCACAGCTCACCAGCAGCAGTCATACAAAGTTGAAAATACGTACATGAATAAAAATACATCCACAATCCGCTGCCCTAAAGTAGAATGAATTGTGAATAGCAAGGCAGTCTAATCATCAGCAGAAGCAGCAGCAAAGCAACGTCAACTCGTAAGAACTCTTCTACATGCTGCACAATACGAACTAACCCTTTCATATTCATCCAAGTAGGATCTACCTGTGCACAAAAAAGTCTCTTATCTCTTCCTATCAACCCATGCTTTCCTGTTCAGCCTCCATCCATACATAATCCTAATAAAGCAAAAAAAAAGAAACTTCCCTACCTGTCCTTCGCTCTCTGTATCTAATCTATCTCTCTCTACCTAATACCAATATGGACTATAAGGTTGTTCCTTCCTTAGTTTGAAATGGTGGGCTGCTTCTCCTGATGATGATTCTGTGGATATATAAATGGACAAAAAAAGGGTTGAACGTGTGACGACCGGGAATGAATCGTATATATCGTATTACATGTACAGGGGAACGAACCCTAAAGTCCTCACCTTCTTTTTCAACACTTTTCTCATCTCTCTCTCTCTTCTCTCTCGCTGTAACTACTTCAGATTAAGATTCCTATAGTAAGTTCACCCCCACTAATAAACCCACCATGTTATTTCTCTTCATACTCAAAGTAATGAAAGATTTGCCCAGGTAGAACCAGGAGACTTACCATCGCCAGCATTTTACAGCCACATCGCCTACAACAAGTTCTTTCACTTCTTGAGCTGTAAGCTTCAGGCTTGATGATTGTAATTGTAAGTACGGGGGAATTAGCTATCGTGTCTGTCTTACACAAGTTAATTCATCTATGACTATGGATCCAGTCAATGCTTATTGAGTCTTTGAAAAGAATTTTTTGCATATAAACCAAAAACTTTTCTTTCCCTTCGGGCAGGTAACTCCTACGTAGAGAAATAACTTGCAGGAATATTCACAGCTCAACTTGCTCAAAAGCCTCTCCGAATAGATAGATACGATATATATACGATACGAACATCGCTGTATATTTATAAAATATAGGTTTGAACTCATCCTTTACCCTTTTAGCTGACAGTTCTGCCGACACCCATGGCTATGCAATTCAATTAAAGAAAATGATATGTTTGTACCTTTATCTATATGAAGGATGTAGAAGTGTGGAAGACAGACTGAGCTGGAATTGGAAATCATAAACTATGAATGCTGACTTTCAAGTGATAACATTATTTTGCATCCTAAGGGCCAATAAAAACAACACTATACTCATTCCTGACTCCTCTATTATCATCAATTTCCACCAATTCAATATTTAGAATTTAAAATCGTAACTCGTTCGCCGGGTCCATTAAACAAGACGATCTGGAATGTTAATTGCAATACATAAGTGTAGACTACTTTCACGGGTAACGTAACATAACTACAACAACACGATTCCCACAAAATCTTATTGGGATCAATGCGGATTTCATGCAGGCAAAATCTATAACTTTCTCGGAATACTTTCTCTCTACCTTTCTGAAACAAAAATACTCAAGACTTCAAAATTAAGACTTCAAATTAGCTTCACTTAACATAAGGGGCAACGCAACATTAGGGTAGTATAAACTTAGCATCATGGACAAGGGTGGATGATTTTTTTTAAACCGAGTTCCACAAGTTCCATTTAATGTTTCTTACCCGTCGAGCTCGAGATTCAAGCATTACGTATAGCAATTTCTACAAACCCACTACAACAGATAGATGATGCCTTGAGTAAGAAGATATATCCACAATATTATACGAGAGGAACCTCAAATCTAATCAAAATCCAATCTCAGCACAATAGCAACGCCTTCACGTCCAAGACGATGAATAGAGAGGACGGATTTCTAACAGCCATCTCGAATTCCTAAATACCAGGGGAAGGCAAGGGCCCTATTTTTGACTTCATAGCATCTATCTATCTCTACGGTTATCTGAGAATAAAATTGATTTAAAAGGCACGATTACATCAACTGAAACATTTCCCATTTCTACTTCCGCTTCCAGCTTTAGCTCTTTAAAGATTAAAATATGTCCAAGTTACAAATACCCTAGTATTTACACGGAGATTTGAATATCATTAAGATCCGGAGCAAACTTTACTTTCTCCCGTCCCTTCAAATGATTCCACGCTGAGTTTTATGATCTTTGTAAATTCTAATGGCTGGGATCACATACGGACATTAGAACAAAGCGGTACGACTCCCATGCCCATTACACTCATCATAAATTCCTTGAAAGCTAATTTCACAAATCTATGCTCACCGCTCCTTGTGGCTTGAACAATAGTAGGGAAATAAATTTATATTTTACAAAAGTAATTAACTATATTACAAAACCGTAGCTGTTCCTTCCAAGATTAATGATCTTTTCATACTCCATGAAACCTCTATCCTCTCTGCTGCAACCTAATAACCTTGTCCAGCAAGAAGTCAGACCCAAAAGTCATTTGAATATCTAACCCTCTGGCTTCCCTTCTTCCTCAGATTTTCTACTTGCATTGCATCCAACCGAAGCCAACTATATTCTCGGAACAATATTTCCCCTACCTAATTGCAAATTAACTTCTCCATCGACCATCATCAAATTAACACCCAGCCCCTCGGAGAAAGGTAAATACATTCTACAAGATAAACATTCTTATAAAACTCGCATAAATGAAATTCGTCCTCAAACTTTCAGTCCAATCCAGCAAATCTTAAGAGTTTACATCCCAACGTAATACGAAAAGACATCCTTCACCCAAGAACTTCAAGTTGAATCCTCGGAGCTCCGGAGCAGGAAATCGTCCCCTGAATAAGCTGACATGCCAAAACCATACTTTCGAACAAGATATGTGGAATATCGCCTTTCCGAATGTAACACGTAGATGTAAGCAACCCAGCAAACATGTCTGCCGCTGCCCTCCTTGCCGGTCTCGAGTCTCTCTTTCTCACTCTCTCTCTCCTCTCTCTTGAAGCAAAAAACTCAAGATATTCATACCACTGATACTGAAGGCTGCTGCCTAATGCCAAAGCCACACTGAAGGACAGACATAGTAAAAGTGATAGAATAGTATAGATACGTAAAAACCTCTAGCTTTTTTAATTCTCTCAAATAGATTCCCATACACACAAAGAAAATTCTACTCAAGTTCCTTGCTCTTCTTATAATACCACCGTATCATCTCGCATCATATCCCCATGTCTCCTATCTACTTCTATCTGGCTGGGATCTCGAATTACCTAATGTTTTTTGCCACCACTACTACACAAGCAACTATCCTGACTAGTCACTCGGGTGGCTTTACCATACACTCCTGCTATCTTCTGTGGTAATCCGGTGGGAAGCTCCATGCCGACTCAAGTATTTGAAGCATATTAAAAAACTCTTATCATTCAACCCGACCATTCTTATCTATATCTTCACCTTCTAATCACAAAAACTTTCTCGAATATTGGATCAATTATCATTGGGGAAATACTAATCATATACAAAGCTGGGTAGCAAATATAGTAAGGTTTTCTGGCTAATAAATCCCTGCAAAATTTCTGAAATGTGAATGGCATTACTTCAAACCAAACATGAACTTTGCCCTCGACCTTTTACTCTCTTTTGTCTATGGCTATCAACTTAATATATTATGCGATCTAGAGAGGCATCCATCCTTACAAATCCTGGCACTTAACACTTGAGCCCTAGGCGTCAAAAAACTTTCTCCGTGAAATATTTCCTAAGATTCTCTTCGATGGTATCGGGACAGGGAGGAAGAATAAAAACTTGTGCCATCGAATCAATTGAACTTAACCATCTCCTAGTTGGATGACATTTTTTCGCTTGTCTTGCCAGTTTCCCTCCTGCAAGCCTTTTCATACGTACAGCTTGTCCTTATTGCGTCCTTTGTACCGAATAACTTTTTTGTGCTGTGAACAGTATCAAGACATTGGACATTATTTCATCTTGCTAGATCTGTAGTTTCACAAGTTAAAGCATATACGTTTCAGTTAGTGTAAAGGAATGTACACCATATAGCATAGTCCGCGTCCGCCTGTCTTTCCCGTATACATTATTTTCTTCCACATCTTTTCACAATCAGATGAACATGCTATCCATTATAAAATACTTTGCTCAATAGACAAGTACCAGCTACGGGGGGAGTAAAATAAACAAAACAAGGTACCCATTTTTCTTGAACTGTCCTCATGAATTATGCTCCAAATGTAGGCTGTGATGTAGGTAAGCTTAAGACTGGAGTGTTTATTCCAAGAGTTTTTTTATCTCCAACTACAAATGAGATGGAAATTAGGACCGTCTGTTTCATAAACAGGAAGGGATGTGTAATAATCTAAGTGTTTCATATGTAGTGGAATCGTATATCTCTTCAATCTTCACTTGCACATCCATCCGACTCTGATAAATTTATTTTCCTTCTCTAAGAGCAAAAGTACATTAAGTATCTACACGGCCTTAACTACATATATTTCCACAATGGCCTTTTCCTAAGAATTATTAAGTACTGGCTTCTTAACGACAGCTTATGGCGATCTCTTTCCAGTCCAAACTCGTAATGATTCATAATGAGGGTGTAAATGAGGTCATTTCAAGACTGAGACTGCGGGCCAAAGCCCAAGACGACTGTCACTAACTTAAACAGCTTAATGGGTCATACACCTCCACTCTCAGCAGCTAGTACTCTCGCGTGTACTTAATCACAATCGGAATCCTGAGGCTTTAAACATTAACCCCGTTCATATACACTCAAGACGAAACACTTCCGCTTGTAGGGACTCTTGGGAGTGATACTAACAATCGCAGAATTCTCTTTCACAAAATACTGGCAAAGGAATAGCTGTCAACAAATTTCTAATGAGCTATAATTTAAAACAATTTCAAAAAGCTACAATCTACAATTCTTTTGGCAGCAAGTAAGTCCTGGACATGAACTAATTCAATAATATTAGCACTATACAGTGGCAGTAGATTGAAATATATTTTACAAAAATCAATAAGCAAACTTCCTCCATAAATCTTCCAAGTACATCATGAAATGAGAGTCATTAACTCCAGTAAACTCCCAAAATTCATAATTGTTTACATACTTTACATCTCTTACAGTCTCACAAACAATCTCGACAACTGACAATCCTTCTCAATTCTGAGAAGAATGATCGTCACTCACTACTGACTTTCTCCGGATGCGGATGCCTGATGCTATGCTGAACAGCCAGCCTTTACCAACAACTCTTATTCCCATTCTACACTAAGGGTCGAGTCCCAACTTTTTGACTTTGAACTTCTACACTAAGATAACATTTTCAAGTCTCATTCGCCAAGCAAACAATTCATCTTTTTGTAACTACAAGGAACTGGTCTAATGTATTCACATCTCTCAAATAACACGACCCCATAGTGTAATTGAAACCTACCCTGCCGGCCTGAAGATTCTCTTATCAGCTCCATGCAACTAGGACAGTTCATGAGCTCCATATTCCATCCTAAAAGCTCAACCATTCTTCCTAATAATCCTCGTTTCCTCCATCACATCGTCATCATCAGATAATATCCTCTTAAGATTAGGGCAAACTGAGTCAATTCAGTATCCAATCCATTGCATATTTCAACCACACACACAATCATGATATATCGGAATGATAATATCATGAATACGAGACGGTGACAGGAACGAGGAGGGCTTTAGCTTGCTGAGCTAAACAGGGCATCCATGGGAAAGTGGAAATCATCTGAGATGAGACCCCGAGACTTTTTATAAGCTTCGTATCCGCACCAACTTCATTTATCACCCAAGCACGGATCTGTACCACGAACGACCTCAGCCTGAAGAAATAATAACAGCTACACGACGTCGACGATACTATTTCTCTTGTGCCAAAGCAATGCTCCATCCCAATGTACGCCCCTGGTAAGTTGCGGTTGTATATCATTTTACATTTAAAGAATGCTCAACGCATTCATAAGATAAAGCTCAACTCCCTCGCCTTTTCCCACACAAGAGACACAACTCCAGATTCCCAAGAAAACGATGAAAAATATCTAGCTGGGAAGATAAGAACCTTGGAGCATTATGCTCTTGTCATCTCTCATGGCTTTATTTGCTATTACTTTCAGAAAAATATTAGTTCCTTGATGCTTCATGATTTCTTCCTTTCTCTATAGTGCACACTATCAACTAATCTCAACTCCTGTGGGACGAATACAGTACCTACTCTGAATGAATGAGAGTCCCGACACTCTCGACCTTCGGTGGTGAATCTTGTGCTACTCGTCTATTTATTCCACTTTTTTAATGAGGGGTGATTCCAAAATCATAGGAGGAAAGAGCGTTGAGATGGAAAAAATCTAGAGAAATTTTCTGTCTTTTATGCACAGCAAAAATCATCATCTCATTGAATTAGAACGATAAATTATTTCCACTGCGTTTGTTATGTCGAGCATCTCAAGCTTTCGAGAAATCTTTTTCTTTTCCTACACTGAAATGTCACGGTTCATGAATTAATGTGGATTTCCGGAATTTTTTCAATCGTTTCTCTGCATTACAAAAACAGACTCGTGGCATAGCCCAATTTTCTAAAACTTTAAACCAGCAGAAATTAAATATCTTTCTAGTAAATATTGTGTTAGTTTTCAGAATTTGAAGTCACAGGTTGGGAGAGTTTTACAATAATAAAATTCAAACGAACAATGAAATCTTACCAACTCATTGCATTATTCAGTATTCATGGCTAATCCATTCTGAAATACGCAATAATTCCCTGTCACCACTTCGGCGAAATTTTTTCGAATAAAATTATTCTCAGTCATAACGTATCCTGCGACAATCCTTCCTACGATCAACTTTTTCCAAGTCACTTACAAGGATGAACTCTCGCTTTGTTTTCTTTTTCTTTTTGGTTACTTGAACAATCTATAAAAAATCAATCTCTGCCTACACAGTTAATTTGCTTAAAGTATTACAACCCTTACTTACTTACACGACCGGAAAAACCAATATATTCTACTCCAATGACTTTCACCTTATTTAGATGAATCAAATTCTGATTTATAATCAGTCAAGGGATTCAAGAGGTGTCGACAAGGGGGGAACGAGGGACTAGAACTGGATTAATCAATCAAAGGACTGACAGCCCAGCCTCTATGGAATCTATTTTCTCATATATAGAAAACCACCGGCACCGATCAACGCAAGGCAACAGAGAATACAAACACAATACAATCGGGACATCCTGCACAATTCCTGTTCTTTTAATGATACCCAAACCGACACTGCTCCAGTGATATTATGTCCTTTGGCAGTTGGCTGTATGGATTCATCCCCTTTATGTTTACTTTCTCACTAGGGACAATTCCCTCGAGGATTTTCTTTTAATTCTGCAGGAGCTTTGTAATACTGGTAAAACTAAATTTGAAGTTCTATCTAAAGGGTGAGTTTTTTAAAACCTTACACTTTTGAACAGCCATAACTCTAGTAATACTCCATCAATTTTAACTTTTAGTAGCACATTTTAGGTAAGAGATTGTAAAGGAATTTATTGAACAAGAAAGGAGACATTAATTTTCGTGCATTCCAGACATTCCCTCATTATAAATTATAAGAACACGTCGTTGATTTTGAGATTTCCAATAAATGTCCAGGATCTGCAAAAAGCAATAGTGGAAGAATGTTTGGCAATACCTTAAGATAAGCCTAAGTGTAAGTGAGCGTTTGGCAAGGTGTATCGCAAATCAGATGAATTTTTCGCTTATTTTTTTTATAAATTATCTTTAAAACAAGCCATTTAGAATTAAAATTGACAGAGTATCAGTAAAGTTATGGCTATTCTAAAGTGTAAGGTGTTAAAAAACTCTCCCTTTACATGCGCGATATAATTCTGTCCCTGTCCGTAAATCAACTTGATGAAAATAACATTCAAATCCAAGGCGAGTAGACCGACATCAGCTCATGTTGTAAGGGGAAATATTAACGAATTACCGAAGTTAATAATTAATAAGACATCAATGTCAAGGATTCACTTTGCGTCCATCCAGCACATGTTGGAAAAGCCTTCAGTGTATGCAAAACATTATTCTATAACATTAATCCTAGTCCTAGGCTTAACAGAATTCACAAGTGACTTTCTCTCTGTTTTAGATATCAGATAATGTATTTTTGAACGCATGTAAAACGTAACGAGGACCGAATGAAAAAGTCCACCGAGTAGGAATTTTTGACCAATGCTGAATGGAAAGGAGCAGCTATACATTTTCTGTAATACAACCCCTAAACTTAAAAGCATGTATTAAAAAAGAGCCAAAGAGTAATATCTTACCTGAGTTTTATCTCTAGAAGATGTATTTGTTCCCGAATCCACCCCAATACTTTTCCTATGCTTGTGCTTGTGCTTGGACTTCCGCAGCTGCTCAGGATAAAACTCGGAACTCGGCAAGGGCGAAGTAGAAGTTGATGTTGACGTAGTGGCTGTAGAAACTTTGGTTTTTTTCTTTGGATTCAGGCTGTCCTTCTTACTTTTCTTGCTCATTTTCGTCGTCCCCGAAGATTCCAAGGCAGGAGGAGGACCCCCACCAACAGTGCTGTTTCGTCTACTTCCAGCCTTACTGTTGCTACTACTGCTGGTAGTAGTGATTAAAGGATTAGCAACATTAGACTGCCCTTTGGAAGAACCACTCTTGTTGCTCGTAGCGCTTTCTCGACGATTCAGAGTCTCACTAGACTTTCTTTTCCTTTCTCCTCCAACTTTTGCTGGAGTTGGGATGGATAGGGGTGGGGGTGGAGGTGACGTTGATGTGGATGTTGAGATAGATTTAGACATCATAACATCATCATTCCCCTTTTGGGATCCGGTGGTAGTTGAGGAAGAGCCAATAATTGGTTTCCCATTTGAAGAACCTTCTTTCCCTGCTACTACATCCTCCATATTTTTGACTTTCGATAGCACTGAAGATGAACTTGGGGCTGGGGACCGCTGCTTCTTTTCCTGAGGCTCAAAACTGAAACTAGCTTCAAGAATTGCCTTGGCATTCAATGATGCCATTCGTTTCAATTTGATCTTTGGTCTAGGCTTCACTTTCGATTTCGTCCCTTTGCTGCTGCTACTCTTCGTCTTGTTTGCATTCATCTTCTGGCCCGGCTTAGCCTTTGATTTTTCTGGCTTGTGGGAGCCTTTTGTTTTGGCAGAGGCCTTCTCAAGTTTCACCGGGAGTTGTTTCTTCTTTGAGGCAACTATGGAAGCAGTAGTTTTCTTGGTGACTTTTTTCGATGGGGTTTTGGCGTTAGGCTTACCACCTTTTTTACTTGCAGGGCTCTTTGAATTCGATTTCGTGCTTTCACCCTCTTCATTTTTAGCCATTTTTTTTTGAACGGGAGAAGGGGGTGAGTCTGCATCACTTTTTGATCGTTTACGGGTGGCAATTTTCTCGACACTACTACTGCTGCTACTACTGCTACAACTATTACTATTACTGCTACTTCTGCCTTTAGGTCTGGGACTAGGAGATTTATCCTTTCTCGGACCGGGTGATTTCTCCGAATCCTTAGTTCTAGCAGATGCTTTGGATTTCTCAGAGGCAGCAGTCTTGGAAGGCTTCCCTTTCACTGAGGCTGCTTTCCCCACTGCTTTCTTTGTTGTTGTGCTTGGAGGAACTCCTTTCTTATTCTTCCCCTGCGTCCCTTTCCCCTCTGATCCTTTCTTCGAGGTAGCGGTAGCAATGGCAGCTGTATTCTTCTGCTGTTTAGTAGCTCCACTACTGCTGCTAGATGTGGGAGAACTACTGGCACTACTGGTTGTTGAGGGTGACTGTTTTGATCCCTCTTTATTAGCAACTTTCCCTTTTGGACTGCCACCCTTAGTTTTTACAACTTTCCCTCTCCCAGATTTTCCTCCAGCTGGAAGAGACGACTCTTTATCAACTTGACCAGAGGAGTTCTTTGATTTCCTTCTAAACAGCGAGGTTGAGATCTTCAACGGGGATGATGGCTTCTTTACTGCTTTTGTTTTCCCCATTTTCCCCACCTATTTGTCTTCACCTCTTGTCAATCTTCTCAAATTACAAGGGATACGCTAGGATTGGCAAGGCGGATGGAAAGGGAAAGTCTGTTTACTTTCTCTTGTCTCCTGAGTTATTTCTTAAGTGCTTTCTCTTCGCACTCCTCAAGAGTTCCTAATGTATTTACTGCTTAATTGAACAACATATTTTTTTAGAATCAATAGGATTTGGTCGCGGTCATAATTACATATATTTTCGGATAGTCGAGATCAACTGGTATTCTTCTTCCGCGGAAGTATCTTTGGTTTAGTGCTGCGGCTGAAATTTTCTCTATAGCGGTTTATAGGACCCCAAGATGCATTCATATTACCTAGAAGATGAGAAACAAGAACTATTCAGACTTCAGAAGAATCCCATGTGAGCTCTATTCTAAAATACATATATGTACATACGAAGGTTAGGTTAAAAAAATTGTCGAAGAATTATTTTGCCAACTTACTCCCACTTGAAGTCTAGGGTATGATGCAATTGGTTTTAAAATGAGCAAATACATATACTAATCGGCAGTCAACCTCAAAAAATTGTACTCAGCGTAGCCAGTATGCAAGTTTAAATTTTCTTTCTCTTATGCTGTCAGATTGAACTCTTTTTTTTTAAATACTGAACTCTGTTGCCTGCCTCACAATGATTTGTAACAATTCTGAAAAAGAGTCTAAGTAGTTCAGCTTAGTTTTCTGGTTATTGTATACTGCGTGTCTTTACTGAAGATGAGCAAATGCTTTACTTCTGTGTATTTTATCGTAGATGCCCAGAGGAGAGATCCTACCTGCTTACTGCCTTTCGCTAAGAAAGAGTCTTTCAAGATTTAGGAACCACGCTGTTAGCCAAGCATGAGATGTTCAACAGAAGTTCAACTCTATTTTATAGTTTCAATGCGACCTCTTCTTTCATTGAATTCACATTGTCAATGTCAGTTCTGCATTTCACTAAAATATCTCGGCCTTGTTCTTGAGCTAGGTTCAATGAACATATCCTCACCTGACATTCGAAAAAAGCTGATACGTTTATTGATCCTGAAATTCGTTTCTGATTTGGTTATTTTCATAGAAATTGTATATCTTTCCTAACTAGTTGAACCACAGATCGTTGTTAAATATATGTCATCTTATCTTGTACGATACTACTGACTAACTAATGAACTAAATATTCTGTTTCTGTATAATTTGTATGGGACTTACGAGTCCCGTTTCCTATAAGGATGAAGATGACGGCTTCGAAAAAAATATCAATCCCTTAGACCGACTGAGAAATAATTAATCATTATGCTTCATTCAACTTTGAAAAAAATTTAAAGCCAGGCATTATTCTATAGAATATTGATACTTACTAAAAAAAATTGTATAATTCTATCCCAATGTATTTTAATTAATGCAATCGAGACGAGAGCGCGAAGATAATCCGGGATACGCTTACTGAAGTTTCGAATAATTGATGTATTTTCCACCACCATTGAAATCCATTATAGTTGATTGCCAAGTGACTTTCCCTAATTATCTTATGCTAGTCAAAATGAGTACTTTAGTGAAAGCATTCTCAAAAGTCCAAGCTCAAGCATTTAAATTCTATCAAGCAGTTCACAGCTCTACCAAATGTATTTTATTTACGTTTCTTATCTACCTCCCATGATGCAAATTCTTACCTTATCGGCGAAATGATAAGGTTCCCATTCAACCATCCATTCTTGATAATCCCCATGGTATCGGCAAGGACTGAGTTTATCCATAACATTATAAAGATCATCAATTTATTCACTCTCGTCCAACGCATAAATAAAGTCACACACCTCCAAAGAGTCTATTCATCATTATAGCACTTAAGTGTCCCTCGCTGCTACTGCTTTCACCAACCAAGTGGTAGGGGCAGTAGTAACACGGCTTAAACTTCTGCTTCAAGTTTCATTTGCAAAACTTTTCTATTATCAAAAACTCTTTTATTTCGAGCCGCGTGTCTTCTTCTAGATTCCCTCCGTATACAATAAATACCTCTAGGCGTTCTCTGACTGAATTTGCAAATGCTTTCACAGCTTGATTAAGTTAAACAACCGACAGGCTCACACGTTGTACCTTTTTACCTAATTGCATCCACAAATATTATTTGAAGGATATAAGGCTTATTAATCCAACTATTCATGTACATAATATTATAAACTATACTCTTGTTATCTAACTGCGCTTCTAACTTCTACTACCTATGAGATGACGTATTTTCTCCCATAAAAAAGTTCTCTCTACCTTAATCAACGCCGTTTTTCCTCCTATATGCCAAATCTATTCCAAATGACTGAACGCGTGATGTTGATGTCAATGATGTTACTATTATGATGATGTCAACTAATTTCCCCCAATTTAAGACCAGAGTCAGTCACAAATCCTTCCCTTCGTACATCAGTCCACTCAGTTTACACCCTACCTATTATTATACGGCTACTTAGTTACACATAAAAAGAAGTGGCCACACAAAATCCTCTCTCCACAAGTATACAACAATATAGATTAGTTATTTCCTAACACTAATATATTTCCTTAGCTTTGCTTCAATACACACACACGCACATCTTCCCGTCTTCCTATTCTCACTCTACTAGCTAGTAACTCTAGTCCCGTCCTAACTCTAATAATTCGCCTTGGCTAGAGGGAATTTTATTCACACTCTTCAGAGCCAATGCTCAATCTCTTGATACACTTTACACAAATTATTCTTCCACATTACACATTATGATACACACATAAGCCAAAGGAAGATATTTCGAGGAGACTCCTCGTCGAGTCTCACATACTAGCAGTCAAGTCGCTGCTTTTTTACCCTTGCTTACATGCCACTTCTCTATCCTATGCCAGCGAGCAATTTTTTTTCCTATTTACTTCAAATCAAACCTTCAAAGTTGACCAGCAGCAGCAGCAGTGTATTTTACACAATCCACACGTACGCACATGAGCCATGACCTCCATTCCTTATACTACAACACATAACTCGTTACACTCGGAGCAAAAATTATTACAAATTACCAGCATCTCCAAGTTAAATCAAAGAAATTCAACATTTACATCACTCTTTTGATTACTAAGCTGAATCCGGACTCAGGATGGGTGGAATGGGGCGAAAAACGGGGAGAAAATTAATTTATTATCGGTGAAAATTTGGGAAAATTCCAGAGAAAATTACATCACGGTGCTCAACGGAGGTGATGTTTACAGGGGTTTTCTTCGGTGAAAAAGGAGCTGATTTTCCTCGCTGAGAGCAAGTCATCAAAAAGAGAGAGCCAATGGGAGAAAGCCATTAGTCCGTAAGCTCCTCCCTAATTGGTCGAGAGCCAATGGAGAAAGCCCATTCGGGAAGACACGCCTATGGAGAGGAAATAGAGTGCAGCACTGAAGGGTTCAAATATCAGAGCCAGATAACCTTGGAGAAAATATTCATGAATATGCCATTGACAGACATGTAGGAATAACTGGTAGGTTTTCAGGCGGGTAGTTGTCTTCTGAAGATCTGAGAGGTTAGGGCAGATTCTTGGGGCAATGTGGAATGACAAGTGAGTCGGCAGATTTTCAAAAGTTGGAAGTAGCAATTAGTTTGCAGAGACAGAATTGGAGATTTGGGAAATTTTTGTTTGGAAATTTCGACAATTGTGCAGATTTTAGAAGTGGTTTTTTGAAAGACAAAAATGGCTAGTGTTGGAGTAGATCCTACGAGGGAGAGGGCGATAACTGATTATAGGGGGAAAGTCGCTCAGCATCGAAATATCGAGGGGCAATTGAAAGAAAGTATGTTTTTGAAAAATATCTAAATTTTATGATTTAATGCGTAAGATTTAATTTTATTTAATAAGTATTAACATTTATTTTCCATCGTAGTGAGAGATAACTTGAAGCAGGTTACAAAGGACTATGACAAATCTGAGAATGATCTGAAAGCCCTTCAAAGCGTTGGACAGGTAATCATTGTGCATTGGAATTTGGATATTGTTGTATGATGTATAAATGAATGGCTTGCTTAAGTGGTTTGCAAATCTAAGGTTTTCTGCTAATTTGTTACAGATTGTTGGAGAAGTATTGAAGCAACTGACCGAAGATAAGTTTATCGTTAAAGCAACAAATGGGCCTCGATATGTCGTCGGCTGTCGTAGGCAGTTGGATAAAACGAAGCTTAAAAGTGGAACTCGAGTAGCCCTTGATATGACTACGTTGACTATCATGCGGTTAGTTTAATTAAATACATATAGAATTTGGTTGTCCCAAGATTTTTGATTAGTTTCCGTTTAAACTCTTAACCCCGAAAGTACGTACAAGTAACTTATAATGTTTATCTTCGCGATTTCATTTCAGATACCTACCGCGAGAAGTTGATCCTTTAGTTTACAACATGAGCCATGAAGATCCCGGAGATGTGGCTTACACCGAAATCGGTGGTCTTGGAGAACAAATTCGAGAGTTGCGAGAAGTGAGCTAGTTTTTAGCTAATAATCCGTTTTTTTTTAAAGAAACCTAATTGCAATATTACTTGGGGATTAGAATTTACTAAATGAATATCGATATTTTAGGTCATTGAATTACCCTTGTTAAATCCTGAGTTGTTCCTTCGGGTTGGAATCACACCACCTAAAGGCTGTCTTCTGTACGGACCTCCTGGTACTGGAAAAACACTTCTAGCTCGTGCTGTGGCTTCTCAGCTGGATGCCAACTTTCTTAAGGTACATTTGCATGCATCATAGTTCAAATTCAGTTCATAAATCTTGTAAATTCGTAGTCAGGTTACTCCAGATTTTAATGGATTTCTAACTATTAATAGGTTGTCTCAAGTGCTATTGTGGACAAATATATTGGAGAAAGTGCGCGCCTTATCAGAGAGATGTTCAATTATGCTCGGGACCATCAACCGTGCATTATATTCATGGATGAAATCGATGCAATTGGTGGAAGACGATTTTCTGAAGGAACTTCCGCTGATCGAGAAATCCAAAGAACTCTTATGGAGTTGCTAAATCAGATGGACGGTTTTGATTCATTGGGGCAGGTAATAAATCGGATGACGACGGATAAATAAATAGATTAATTATTCGAACAGTTATTTTACAATTTACAACGCATAATTTTCTTTGCAGGTGAAAATGATCATGGCAACAAATCGACCAGATACCTTAGACCCAGCACTTCTCCGTCCTGGACGATTAGATCGAAAAATTGAAATTCCTCTGCCGAATGAGCAAGCTAGGCTAGAAATTCTTAAAATTCATGCAGGGCCTATTGCTAAGCATGGAGAAATCGGTATGTTATTGTATCTTTTAATACTCTATTTCACTGACGTATTACCTTTTTTTTAAACTAAAATACATATTACGAATAATTGTCCATTGAATAGACTATGAGGCGGTTGTGAAACTGTCTGATGGCTTCAATGGAGCCGATCTACGGAATGTTTGCACTGAAGCCGGATTATTTGCTATCCGAGCTGAGCGTGACTATGTTATCCAAGAAGACTTCATGAAAGCTGCTCGTAAAGTTGCTGACAACAAGAAGCTTGAATCTAAACTTGATTATAAACCAATCTAATTCTAGTAATTGTCTGCGTATTTATGTAACGTAACCAATTTTTGTAACTATTAAAACTCTAAAATGTTTACAGTTCTCAGAAAACTGAGTGATTGATACTGAACCACGCATTTTAGTAATTGGCTATTAAAATTGATCCTAAGTGAAAGTTCTATGAATAGAATGGTTTTCTAGTTTATAAGGTTAAGTTTTCTATGCGGGTGTTCATTTTTATTATTAATAAAACATTTGTCTACCCCGTGCATTGGAATATTATAAGAGTAAGACTGTTTGCGAATTTAGAAGATATGAATTTATCATTGATTATTCGCTTTTGAATTTGATTTATTTAATTTTGGTCATATTCTTACAGAGTTCATGAATCAGGCAACTATGAATTTTGATTTCCGGGCAGAAGTCCAAGAATGAAGGAAGTATTGCAACTTATTATTGGGGAAATTTACTCATTTTGTTTTCATGTCTTCATTCGAAACGTATGAAGAGGATTGAGGTTCAGGTACAGGAATTTCTTCGTGATCGTTTTCAGCTTCATTGTTCTCGGGAGTTATAACAGGCTGAACGGTGTCTTCATCGTATGCTCGGTTGTGAAGACCGAAAAGCCAGGCAAAGCTGAACTGGGGGCACATTCCACTCATCGATTTAGCAACGGCAGTTTTGACAATATCGAACTTGACCAAAGAGGATGAATAATCATTTGGCAGTCCTTCGTCTAAGAACGAGTTCTGTAAAGACAATAGTTTTTTAAACGTTATTTTCCATGCAGTCAGATAAGAACATAACATCAAATATCCTTACCAATGAAGTGCATTTGGTTTTTCGCACTCTCTGATGCTTTTCTCGCAATTCCAAAAATCCATCTTTACTCCGTTTATTCAAAGACCAGACAACAAACACATCGACGCTTGGATTGTGTAGGCCAAACTGACGGATACCCCACTCCGTTATCTGTGAAGACAACAAAACCAATTAATCATGTTTAACGTATTCAAATATGACTACCGAAATTAATAATTTTTCTGCTTCTTTTTCATACATTCTCATTGTACGGCAAGCAGACGGTCTGGAGTTCTTGAAATCGAAGTCCGAAATGTATTCCAACGTCGGTGATATGAGAATTTCCCATGAGGACAAGATGACGAAGCCCTAAACGATTAAGGTATCAAAATAATCTCAGTAATAATTTATATTCCAATTTAAATATTTAAATGCCTGCATCCACAATCAGAACATCAAAAAGGATTCTAACCTTTCAGTTGAGACAAAGGTTTCCCCGTATTTCCCTTAGCATCAAGAATTGAATCATCAATCTCATGGTAATTATTCAGCCGAACCATCATCTCACAGCTATTTCTCATGATCCCAGTCAGTCCGTAGTCGGTCAAGAAATCACAAGCATTTATAGCGAGGTACTGGAGCCACGGCATATTTTCAATACAGCATTGAAGGTCTTCATCTTGGACCACTGGCAGCTGAGATGTCACTTCCAACTTGACCAAATAGTGGAATTTCTTGATCGTCTTCATTAACTCGATACCGTTTATGATAGAAGATCCCACACCCAGCTCTGTAACGTTGTTCAATGCTATATTCGCCTCAGCACCACTTTGTAATCGAGATCCCGAAAGAGCCAAAGCAATATCTAGACTGTTGTATGACTTGGGTTGGTTGGTCACAGTTTTATTTCTGTCAAACATATCCGAGCTAAAGGGAATGGGCAATTCGTTGTCGGAAGTTGATCCTCCAATGTACAACTTCTTGAGATTAGGTAATCGTTTATGGAAGTCTGGGGCCAAGTATTCCTGATTTGGGATGCACAGATACTCGACAGATGCTGGGAGACTTTGTCCAATTTTTGCCCGGTAGTGCTTTTCCTGACCATTTCCCATATTCCTTACGTGAGGAAGTGCTATTTTCTTGAGGTGCTCTTGACATTCCATAAATGAAATCAATAGCTGAGCGGAAGCTAGACCGTTCTGGGTAATGTCAATTGGATTAGGAAGTGTGGTGCATCCCGGCGGGCTGAGGATAAATTCTTCGAGTTGAAGTTCTTCCCAAGGAGTTTCCATCTTGCTAAAGACGTTGACGCAGACTTCATTTAGAAGATGTTGGCATTTAATGTCGATTATGATGGACTTTAGAGCATGGACGTTGAGCTCTATGAGATTTCGAAGGGTGATGCAGAAATCTGAAATCCCGGACTGATTTATTCCCCCATCAGAAGTGTCCGCATCCGTAGTTCCCATCTTCGACTCAGACGGGTTGAAAGTGATGGAGATTTTTTCGAGCGAATTCGAAGAATAGCCGATGAGTTTTTGGAGAAGTGTATTCAAAGGCCCTATCTCCTCCTTCTCATTGAATTTGATAACCTTAAGAGATGAGAATATAGTTCCCACACGGAATTCGTCAAATTCTCCGAGATTTGCAGTCGTCCCTCGCTGTTGATCCGTAAATTGGCATTGGTCAAGTGAGAATTGTTGTAGATTCGGTGTATCATTCACAATCCTCTTAATTGTATCCCAAGTTATGAAGCAGTTGTGGAATTCCAAGGATTTTAAATTCCCTAAGAACGTTTTTGAAGGCCGGAAGTAATAATTGCCGCTTGAAAGCTCGTCGAATTTTCTCTGCTTCAAGTAGACATCGTAATCGATATTTTGGAATCTGGCACTTTGGTATGGTACCGGGGTGTCCAGGAAAGATGAGTTTGTTTCATTTCCAGGCTTGACAGAAGCTACGAATATTGTCGTTCCAAGAAATAGCTTAGAATGGGAGATGGCGTCGAAGAAACGGTGGTTGATCAGACGCAATTGGAGCAAGTCGGAATAATTTACAAAGTCCAGAACTTTTAGGACAGTTCGATCCTAAGGGATGAAAAGATCCGTCACATTACAAAAGCGTTGATTTATATACACATTTTATTATAAGAGCATAACATGCTGCGTACCTCTAAATCCGTAAATTTTGTTCTTATCATCTGAAGGAGGCCCGAAGCGGTTCTTAGCTCATTTCCATTGTCGTCCGAACTGGTCAGCCAAGAAGGGGTGACTTGGTCGATAAGTATTTTCCCGATTTCTGTTAAGCTGTCCATCGTAATGTGTTGGTAGGAGTGAGTATGCTTTTGAAGTGATGAAGACAATTACTTAAATGTTAATAGTACTAGTGACTGGAATTTTAAAAATCAACGCTGCAGTCCAAATATATATTTTTAATTTGCGTTCTTTTCTAAATTCTTGAAAATTTATTTATATTCATTCTCTAAGAATTCGTTATCTCCTTGACTACGGTCTAGTTCTAGAGCATCAAAGTATTTAACGACCGGGCCATTCATGGTTACTTGACTACAGATCAAGGTAACTTTACTTTCTGTTTCTTCTTTTCTCCTACCTACCAGGTTATGACAACCGCACTTTCTAAATTTTTCCCTTGTGATTTTAGAAAGTCCGGTTGTAGGACAAAATACGAAAACCGGAAATAAACTTACCTTGCTACAGAGAGCTGACCGGACTTTTTGGCATAAATCATTTTGTGACAATTGTGCATTACGTGGAACAACAAACACAAAAATGGTTATGGGGCAAGTCCCGGTCTGTCCAAACTCCAATGTGACAGTTTTTTATCCGTGGGTGGGCTTTGTGTTTGTGTTGAAGAAATGTTGAAATAAAATGCACAAATTAGATTGTAGATATAAAAGTGGCAAATTGTCAATTGCGAGTTCTAGAGGAAATTGGATTCCTCTCTACACGCTAAATTTATTTACAGCCATTTCATAAATACAAAGTTGAAGGAAATGTTATTTTACATTCGGTACACTTATTTCAGAGTTCACTATTATGAACAGAATAAGCGATAGAAAAATTCTCGGAAGTTGATAAATCTAATAAAGATTTACAAGAATAAAAGAATTCCTAGGGCTACGGATTAAAGAGGTTATGAAAATTTCTTTATTCTTGGCTACTAATTAGGTTAAAAATGTTTCAGTGCCGTCATTTCATAAAGGAATATGCATGTTAGTTTCAGGCCGAGAAAGGTAGAATTATGGGCATGATTATGAAATGCGTCAATGGATTTAGGTTCCTAAATTCGAATAAAATCTTTGATCGCCAAAAAATCTATTCTGTTGGAATCTGGGTATTGCCTCGAGAGGAAGCAAATTTTTGGTTCTCCAGTTTATAATAACCTATCTGTATAGAAATGTTATTCTAGTTCTTTTTAGTCCAATCCAGTTTCGTACAGACAAATTTTGTTTAGTTTCGAATATCAAATCGGAAGATTTTCTAATAAATACAAAGGTCACAGGTAAAACAATCGATAAAACCTTAAAATGTTACCTCATCCTGTGCAATAAAATATTTTATACTTGTTTTTTGAGAAAAAATAATGTTAACTTCGGTAAAAGTTTATAGATTATTGCAATACTTTTGCTGTTTCTGTCTTGTAAGTGTACTAAATATATTTTTTAGATTTCAAGGGTAATGTAGGACAGTTTTTGGAAAACGGTGTGTACGGGAGAAAGCATTTAGTCTCATGTAGAACACATGTGTTAAAAAAGTACGGGGGTTTAGACTAAATCCCATCGTTTAGGCTATATCTTGCTTCTTATCAATTAATCAATTAATTATTAATGTAAATGTCACAATCCGTGTAATTTTCTGTCCCATTAAAATTGCGATCTCGTTTTGCCCCAACTTGTCCTAGAATTGAGTGGGTGTAGATCAATATATACCAGATAGAATCGGCATGTGTTAAAATACAAATTTAACTATGTCGCGAATCTTGCCCCTACCTGAGGTCAGTAGGGTTGTAAAATGTGTACCAGGTAAAATTGGGATATTCGAGTTGTGGTTTGAGCCCAAAAATTCATCCCAAAAATGAAATATTTCGAGGTAGCGCGTGAGAGTTTGACCAGTATCGAAATTCGATTCAAAAGACTTCCAGAATTAATTGCAAATGAAAGTGCACCGAAAAGATCAATCTTTATTGAATTACAGACGGAATTTACGTGAAGCATTTGCAATGTTTACCAAACCATATAATTTCTGCATTTTCCCAAATAATTATTATAAGGTTAAAGATTCAATAAAACATGACAAGCTGCTATTAAATTACAGTAGCTAAAGAAGAATGGAACAGAACAAACTTAGTGAAACTCTCCCGAATGACGATAAGATTGAGAGGCTGGAATTAATGGTTTGTGAAGATTTTATTTCTACCTATATGTAGATTTGAATATTATTTTTTAAATATCTTTCAGTCAGCAATTGAGAAGTCCAAACTTCCGAAAGTTCACCCCCCATGATTTTACCACCAAGTCTCCCGTCCCAGTATCGGCCAAAACGATATCTGGACATCAGCAGAAATTGAAGCTGTCTCAAGTTCTAATGAAGACGATATTCTGGATTTGACTTTCTTATTTGAGCCCCAAAGAAGCCCCAAGAAAATACTAACCAAAAGTCGTCGTGGTTCGAAGGAAGAATTCCTTAAAGCTAAATACGCTGAAGTTTTCTACCTTCAAATTCCATCACCAGAACCGAAGGATTTTAATTTAATTAACGGTACGTAATTTTTTAAACGTGGTCTAGACAAAAGTTTTTGACTGTGTGACCTAATTGTATTTTGAATTGAAAATTATTTGTAACTACAACTAGACTCAAGCCAATGCAAATCCCCTCTACCCTCGCAAAAAAAATACAGTATGGACAAATTATCAGAATTCGCTGAGTGTACAACCTCGGCCTCGGAGGTGTTGAGAGATTTCAAAACTCTTTCCACACCGAAAATCACTTTCAACATTTCAGAAGATACAATCATGAGTAATTTTGGTAAAGAAATTAGGAAACGAGGGGGCAACAAGAAAGTTACGGCTAAATTCATAGTTCAGCAACTCATGAAGTAAAATGATCTCAATCGTTAGGGCTTATAGGATAATTGTTGTCTGTCGGTTATCACAAAAACTGACCAAGTTAGTCTAGAGTTATAATATATAGCACATCGCAATTGGTTCCATTTTAAAAACGAGTTCGAAGATTTGCTATGTTGGTAGAAGGCTTGAGCTGGAGTCCTGAAATTTTGCATATATAATCGTTAATACAATATGTGAGTTTAAATAAAGTATGGGACAAATCAGACTAAGGCCTGTAGGTTAATTGTTTCTCAAAAAGATTGAACTGGAGTACTAAAATTTTGCATAAAGGTTCTTTAAGAAGATTTTTTTTAAACTAGAACTGGAGGTACTTATGAGTTTACAAAATTCCGATGTGGTTATACTACTCATACTTCTCAATTAGCCATTCTGTATTTTCTGAATGATAATTGCATCTATTGTAAGGCTATAGATAAAGTTATAGATTACAGTATAAAATTGCATAAAACAAACAGGTTTTCCTGCCAATAATTAAAATTCAACGGACAATGTTCAGAGGTATAATTAAATTAATCCATCTGTAATCAGCGATATTTGAGCAAGTTACAGAACATTGATGGATGACACTTGATAATCAAACCCATAGATAGTTTAATCAGAAGGTACGATTGGAAAAGCCGAAAGCTATCCTTATGATTTTAATAATATGGTACAATCGCTACTAATAAACTACTGAAAATTTCAGCTTCTTGCGTTTTATTTCAAAATTATTCCTTCTTGTCATGGCATAAGATCTGAAGGTTTCATTCTACTGATGAAGGTTGGTAGCATCTGAGTTCCTCGAGATTAAGTTTACCAGGTACTTATATTGCACCCTTCAAACTACTCAATTCCCCCTTAAGCTGAGACTTGGCAATCTTTAAAGATATTTTTTAATTTAATTTCTAGAACCGTAAAGAAGCTGGAATGTGAAGAAGGCTCCCCTAAAATCGCACTTATCTCTGATATATGTAGAAACACCATATTAATAACACGAATAATATGATACTTAATGGATGCTTGTCTCTAGTATCAGTCAGGGTCTTCAATGACAATTTTCGAGACAAATCTCGCATCAGATTTCGCTTTACAGTAGAACATAATGTGACAAAGGACACTAAAGGAGCTCATAAAATACTCCAGTTTATAATGAGTGCAGAATTTCGTAGAATTCATTACCACCACTGCTTTATATTGTAGTCAAAATATTACCGTATCTGAATAATATTATAACCTTCCATATAGGGTAAACTTTGATGGATGTTTTTGATGAGCTTCATTTTGTAATGTAATCTAAACTACTTTCTGCATTCCAAAGCGATTCATGACTTTTTTTGTATCATTAAGTTCATATCAATAATTCACATTTTTTACCGCAGCCTTTGGTTCGGCATGTCTTCATTACTGAGCATATTATTCATTGTAATTATGTGGTTGAGCGTATTAATACTGTTTCAAAGTGTTGCCAGTGTTAATTTTTTGTGTTGAGAATGAAGTTTAGTGAATTTCTCAGCAAGGTAACTCCCAGTACCGTAGGAGCATTTTACCAAGTCAGGACAGAGATTGACCCACACGATATCAGAGATGAGGATGTCTTGATTTCTAATATGGAACTTCGTTTCATCGACCCCCCTCCTGAACAAAGTACTGACTATATCAATACTAGGGATTTCCTGGAACCACCAGGGTCGATTACGGAGGTGGTGAGAGTTTACAATTCCCCCAGTGAGCCTATTTCCATTGTGGCCCAACGGTCAGGTCCCCTCGAGGATGGAGGACTGGTACAACATCAGGGGCTTCTTCTGGAGTCTGACCCTCTCAGGGGCTTAACCGACGAACCAATTATATTTTTCGAGGATCCAAATTCCTCAATATTTAGTAGTGTTCATATTAGGAAGAGTACTACAAAGTTTCGAACTATGGGGGTCATACTTATCATGTAAGTTTAGATGGGATTTACACAATTTTTTATGCATGAATTTAGATTCGAAAATCTCAAAAAAAATCTTCCATCATAAAATCTTTTTCAGAATTCTACTATGTATTATCGCTCTCACTACTGTGGCGATTCTTATCATCAGCTCGGGACAAGTATCCCTTAACTCAAATTCAACCCTAAATGTGATCTCAATTACTCATCTACACGACAAAGGTCAACTCGATTTCCAAGCCCTGTTGAACCGTCCTTGGCCATTACTAGGTAGCCTTGAATCACGCAATATTTATGAGTTGATGACTATAGTGAATGTATGAAATTACCTGCAATATTACTCTTTTAAATATTTCATAGACATTACAGATTGTATTACTGATCCAAGTAAAGAGAAGACCATGGAATTGCCTTTGGATGCCGTTTGGAAATACTATAGCACCGAGTCTCCAAAAGATCCATTAAAGGTTATCAAGTCAAAAGTTACTCAGCAAACAACTCCGAAATCATCCTACCATCCTCAAGTCCCAGTTCCAACTCTCGAGCAGAAGCACGTGGATGAAAAAATTATACAAGACAGTATCGTGAACGCCAAGAAAGCTATAAAGTTTCGAAGTGACAGTAATAACCAATCACAGGAAGTGGAGCTACATCCGGATTTAAATTCTCCTGTTACGTACCATTATTATTTCAATAGGATTAGCAAAGAGAATCAAGTTCTAGCTGAGAAAGGATTCGCAATGCAAGAGATGTATCGAAATGTTGTAGAAAGGTCTGCAATTACTTTTTTGAATTAAGGGCATATGCCAAAAATGATTGACTGACTGTGTATTTTTTAATCATCCACAGACTCAGCCTTACTAACGAGGAAACTAAGGAAGGGAATGTGTTGCTTACTGCGACAGTCCCTCAGGAATGGTGTTCCGCTTCCAAGGTATCTGAAAGGATTTGTAACGCAAGTGACATTTACCGAACACTTGATGGAAGTTGTAATAATATGAAAGAAGAACTTTGGGGCTCTGCTAATCTACCTTATAGGAGGATTTTATTCCCTGACTACGAGGATGGTATGCTTTTTTGATAAGATGGTTTTAAATACCGGTATATTAAATTAACAACATTTGTTGTGACCGTTGTGGGCTATAAGGTGTTTCTCTACCAAGAATTTTAAGCAGTAATGGATATCCATTACCAAGTGCTATGGAAATCCGAAACAAAGTCCATATCGATGAGTACAGAGAGGATTACCATGCATCATCTATGTTTCCTATTTGGGCTCAATTTGTTTATCATGATTTGGTGTTTACTCCAATATCTTCAGGTATTTTAATTTTATCAGTATATGATAGTTCATTTTACTAGCGTACTTGATTTGAAACTAGGTGTCTATTGCTTTTAAGGACAGGATGGAAGGCGAATAGCTTGTTGTAAAGATGGGGAGAAAATTCATCCACCGAATCCATCTTGCTTTTCAATCAGCATCTCACGAGAAGATTTACTTTACAAAACTCATAATCAGACTTGCATGTCTTTTGTCCGCTCTGCTCCTAATCAAAACTGTCGACTTGGTTTAAAAAAAACTTTCCAATAATTTGTTGTTAGTGATTAATAAAATAGAAAATGTTTAATGTTTTTTATGCTCTTTCTAGGACCTCGAGAGCAGTTCAATCAAGCAACGTCATATCTTGATGCTTCAAGTATATACGGAACAACTTTAAAAAAATCCATGTCATTAAGGACAGGAAAACATGGACAGCTAAGGGTCTATAAGGTTAAGGACCATGGAGTGCGACTTCTTCTGCCTATTATCACTGATATTAATGACACGTGTAACCAAAAAAATAGGAATATGAATTCCAACTACTGTTTCGATGCTGGTAAAGAGACCATTTTAAATTCTAGTTTGCCTATCTTAACTTAACTAAGCATGATGTCAGAAACTGTTTGTTTTACAACTAATATTGAAAATCAGTTCTGAATCCCAGGAGATCTAAGGATCAACGAAGTCGCCACGTTGACCTCCCTTCATACTCTCTGGGTTCGTCATCATAATCACATTTCGACCAACCTCATCACACAAAATCGTCATTGGAAAGATGAAGAAGTGTTTGAAGAAGCTAGACGAATCGTTATAGCTCAGATTCAGCATATTACCTACAACGAGTTCTTGCCAGAGCTCTTGGGTCCAGAATTGGTTGCAAAGACTGAGTTGAAATTATTATCTAAGGGATACTATGAAGAATACGATATCAATCTCAATCCTATCATTTCTAATGCTTTCGGAATTGTTTTCCGTTTCTTCCACTCCATGGTTCAGGGACTCGTAAAAATGGTCGATACTCGAATGCAAAACGAAGACTACATTCAGCAACAAAACCTTGTTGTAAATTCTTCCTTCCTGTGGAAAGCAGGGAACATGGATGCGATTTTAAATGGAGCGACTAGCCAAGCAGCTTCCAAGGTTGATATTTACGTTTCGAATCAGGTATTCATTTCTTGTCTGATATACATATATATTTTTTTAAACCGTTTTAAACCTTAATTAAAATGTTTTTTACCACCAAGTTGACGAGACATCTCTTCCAAAATCAAATGTCAACTTTTGGTTTGGACTTGGCAGCGATGGATATTCAAAGAGGTCGAGATCACGGGTTACCTTCTTACTTAGAATGGAGAAACACATGTGGGTTGTCTCATGTCAATAAATTCCATGACCTACATGCTATATGGCATAAAGACGCTATTCAGAGAGTCCAAACCGTTTACAAGTGTGTATTTTTTTAAACTTATTAAATACTTTCTAATGCTATTGAGACTTGTAAAGAATTCTTTGATAACCGATTTCTATAAGGTCTGTTAAAGATGTGGATTTGTACACGGGTATGCTTGCTGAGAAGCACATTCCAGGGGGAAGAGTTGGTCCAACGATAGCTTGCATAGTTGCAGATCAATTCCTACGCCTTAGGAAAGCCGATAGATTTTGGTACGAGGGGGATATTGAAATGAAACATTTTTCTTCAGGTGACCGCTCCAATAATTTTCTAATTAGATGCTTTTATATAATAATCATTCATCATCTCACGTAACATTGTAACTAATATTTATTTATTTATGTTTTACTAAAAACTTTATTTTTTCTTTGAATTCAGAACAACTCGAGTCGATTAGGTCGACGTCCCTAGCTCGGATAATTTGTGATAATAGTGACGGGATACGAGAGCTCCAGGTTTGGCCAATGATAAGACCATCTCCAAGTAACCCCATAGTTTCGTGTACAGATCTACCCCATGTAAATTTCGGGCCGTGGAAGGACAAAAAAGGGGAAAACCATTTGGCAGACTCTCTCGAAGATTCTGTAGAAAGTACAAGAACTTTCAATGGAAAAGATTCTATTCTTGGAAGGTCGAAGGGGCAACAGTTGATTAAGTTTGGTACAGTTGCAGAATCAGAAGGTATTAAGCCAATTATGTCAAATGGCGACAAGACTATAAATAATTTTGAGTCGGTAGTCAACCATGCAAATTAAAATGATTGGATATGGAAATTACAAAATTTGCAATAAGAATACATTTAGTTGACTCGAAATAACTTCATGCCAATTCGTTCAAACAATTTCTTTAATCTTCCAAACTGAACCGGCTGTCACTCTCGCATTGGGTAGAAAAAGATTGATGAATTATTTAAGTTAAAATCTAACAGATATGATATGATTATGATCATGATTACTTGACTTGGAGCTTCCATTTCGTAAATTAACGATTCACTTTCACCACCCATAATGTCCCTTACTAATCTTATTTCCCCACCAGGCAACTTAATTGTGCCGAAATAACCCTGTTATTATCTTTGGTAGCTCATTTTTAAGGATATTTCTACCGGGGTCCGTTTTCTCGATTAATTTTCGAACTCAGTAACTAAAGTATCTGTAATTTTAGCCAAAAAATAGGGACAAAATTCTGTGACTCAATTTCAAACAACCAAACGTTGCCATACCAATGAACTCGTTGAAAACTTTCACATTGAGATTCATGAAAAAAAAATTAAATCGGTTCAGTTATCGCTTAGCCGTAATGAATGAAAGTGTCTATTTTCCTCTGGTCCAATTCTTTCTGGCAAATTTTCTCTTACTTCGTTTGTTTTCCCAACTATTCAATTCTTTTTAAACCGAGTGAGAGACTATCGGTAAGTTTGCTACTTTACCAGTATGAGACGATCTGGCAAGTCTGTGCCCGCAGCGTCGTCCTTCAACGCTCTTCCGACGGAGGTAAGTAATTTATAAAACCTTTCGGGAAATCTTTGACTAAATCTTGTCTGTCCGTTTGTCTCGCAGATGAAACTGAAAATTCTCCAGTTGTTACCAGCAGTCGATAAGAGAGAAGCAAGACTTGTTTCCAAAGAGTGGTCGAGTTTCCTTAGCAGCAGCTTCGACTTCACCTTCCAAATCACGGATTCAAACGTCAAATTCATTCTTAACACGAAGCAGAATATCGACAGAATTTACACCGGTGTCCTCCAACAGACTTTGCCCATTTCTTCATCCCGAGGTGGAATCTTGGACACTACAGAACAGCTCGTAATTAATTCGAAAGTGTCCTCTGACAACATTCGAAAATTACTTCATAACTGTCCCAACATCTGGTTCCTGGAATTAAACTGTCTTTCTAAGAATGCGTTGCAAGCATCTCTTCTGATGAGGAACGCGTTTCCTATGCAATTCCTTGAGGATCTAAAGGTAAAGATTTTATTCGCTAGAAATTATATCATGGATTTCGACTTTGTATTTACTAAAACTCATGCCTCCCCCCTAACAGTTAACATTCTTGAAATTCGAGACGTACCAGGGAACAGTTTTGAGAAAACTGTCAGAATCTGTTCCACAATTCCCCTCCTTAGGATCTTTTGAATTGCGATGGGAATTCTCAAGGCTGCCACCGACGAAACTTGCCGAATTTTACGACACATACCTCTCAATTCATCAGTTCATTTCTAGACATAAGACTTTATCTTCCGTGGATATTGACTTCAGTACCGTGTCCTGTTGTGGCTGGTGGCACCGATCAGTCACACTTGATGCTGCAGTCGAAAAACGGTACAATGATTTGATTGCCATACCCCCAAAATCAGATTTTTTCATGCTGTGTATTGGATTCCCTTCCCATGAGGGTGAATATCCCTGGACTTTGAGTAAGTTTTCAGACGGACAAGTTAATTCTTTTTATTTCTTTAAACCGATGAACCTAAACCTAAAACAATGATTCTGAAAATCTTTCCAGGTACCACGCTCATGAAAGCTCAAACCGAACTCGCTAAAGTCGGTCTGGACATGGAGACCGTAATCGTATCTTACCCATTTGCCCCTTTGCTAAATTCCGTGTTCTCAAAATCAATCCAGTCCCTGATTTCAGTTACGATAATCTTACCAGATAGTCTAGAGATAAACTGTTCGTGCTTGAAGGAGTGTAGAAAACTTGTATTTCTATACGTGGAGTCCTTTCGACCTTTGAGACAAGTTCAAGAGTTACCGAAGAATGTCTACAAAGTCACCCTGGAAGGAAGGCCAAGTCTCTCGTCAACTGATCGCAGATGGATGGCTGACAACATGAGAAACATCGCGTGTCTGAAGCTGAATCTTTTGTTCCATCCATTGCGGTGGTCTGATAATGACTCAGAGGTAGAAGTGTTGGCAGATTTCGAGCGTTTTTTAAGCATCTCGACTATTAGATCTCTAAGCGTTACAGCGTATTCTTTTTATGACTACTCTGGTGTGATTTTGCTCTCTACTGAGCTAGGGTTTACGCATAACATTTATCGAAACACTGATTTGCAACAGATTACGTTTGAGTTTATAAGAGAATTGAAAGATTGAGTTAGCGATGTGATTATTTGTTCATTCTATATAGTATATACATCTTATCTGAATCTGTTTACTTTCTTGTCTTTTCTTGATTACGTTGCGTTATGATTTTCTTAGTAAATGCTTTCGCAATTAAATTTTTTTATTGCCTGTGACTGTTAAACTAATAAAATAATCAATAACTTGATGATGTATATTTTCAAGTTATTATGTGTACATGTCGCCTGAAAGAGTTTGTTATTTTGTATCCCTATCCTAGTCCAACCACATAGTAATTAAGTAGGATTTTGAATTTATTATCTATCTTAGGGAGGTTAAATAAATATTAAATATCGTTCACAGAAGTCTAAATTATTTACATCCGTATTTGAATATGATTGGGCTTGGTCATCGCACGGTCTATAATGCGTGTCTAGTGAATAAAATCTCAAATTGTACCGTGTTGGATATTGATATTACTTTTCAAACTAAAAATACACTTGTAAACATTTGCATGCATATTTTGTACCGGCCGATCTGCCCTGTTTCTCTTATCTGTTGTCGGTATGTTAAACAATGGAAAGAAGATTAAAAAAGTGTGCAAGAATCAGCTCTCATTTAATACTCTCTCGATGTTCACTCGAACGTTCTGGAAGTTTCTGTCCCATCAATAACTATACACGGTTGACGGTATAAAACAATCGCTTTGAGTTATCCAGCCAGACAAATCAATCCTCCTCTGTTAGCCAAACGCAAACCATTCCTCTATACACCGTTGAACATACCTGACCAACCAAGTATTATTGTAACCAACACGTAAGTTGCCTATATTTTATAGTCTATAAAGTTTTGTAAATAAAAAATCATGATCTTTTTCAAATTTATATTAAGTAATTACATTCTATTTCAATTGCAGATAATGAGATTGATAATGATCAGTTGCGTCCCATTGTTAACAATCGGGCTCTTGATCATGTGGATTATCCATACTGAATGGCCGGAAACTGGGACACCAAGGACTGTGGATATGGCTAGAGTTTTGGCTAAAAACTGGGAGATTTCTTCACCAAAGGAAGCCGGCTTATTAGTCAATCCTACTTCGGAAGATGAAGTCCTGAAGGAGAAGCATTTGAAGATCGAAATTGATGATCTCAGGATCTTAAAGATTTTCAAAACCTGCATAAACCAATCTATTCATCTCGTAATTACGATGCAGTCAGATTGGATTTGGAACCAATTGCCTTTAGATTTCCTTTGCAAAAGCGATGTCACCCACTTGACCTTATTAGGAAATTCAAAGTCATACGTTGGACTAAGGAGGCTTGCCAGGAACTTTGACCAGTTAGAATCATTACGACTTCAGGGTGATGGTAACAAAGAAAGCTGTGATTTTGAAACCACCGAGTCAAATCTTGAACAAGACCAGAACGAGGAAGTCCACCTATCCAAGCTAGTAGATATTCAACTAAGTAATTTAGATGGTTGCAGCAATATCTTTTCAGTCTTGCAATCTGAGTTTTCCCTGCCAAATCTAAAATCAATCCTTGTTAGCAATATGAGGATTTCAGATTTTCAAGCAAATAAGTTTAAGATAATTTTATCCACAACTGGTAATTTGCAGAAGCTTGTTTTTACTGCCCTAGAAAGCTCAAGTATCGATCTATTTAAGAATATAAATTTACTGTCCAGCTTGACTTCTTTGGTAATTCGTTTAAAATCTCCGTCCTACTTTTTGGTTACTCAAGACTTTTGGAAAGATCTTGGTAGAAAGTTTCCTAATCTAGAGAAATTCGAGACTAATTTGCAAATTTCTGCAACTAATATGGCAAAATTACCCCTTGACTCTTTACGGTTCCTTGATATTTTCGTTTTGAAAAATACTCTGAGTGTAAATGTTAATTTTCTTGGCAAGCGAAGATTACAAGCTCAAGCCATTAGGCTAGTTTTTGCTTGCAATAAAGCTGTCAAGATTGGGGAACTCAGCATTGATGGAAATTACCTTCTGGAGATGTCAAATTCAAATCTTAACATTATTTCCCGATCTCAATGCTTTTTAAGAGTTCGGCCAAGTTGGCTTAAACGTTGCAAAAATTACAGTTACAATAGGGATGACAAAGGCGTTGCAATTTCTTTTGAGGGGTGTTACTGTGGCCTACATGGCTGTTGAGGTCACTATATTCGAAAATTTAGGTCTTTAAACATATGTAAAATGCATTAAATGTTAATAATATAATTTAGGTATTTTAGTAGGCAAAAAACTTGTGTTCAAATGCATTAAGCCCGGTTTATACTTTCTCTTACTTATGCAATCCTGCTCATGTTAAACAATAAGTAAGAGAAAGTAAGTTTTTAACAGCTAGAGGTAAGCGTAACTAAAATACCTAAATTATATTATTAACATTTAATGCATTTGACTTATGTTTAAATCCATTGCAATCTTTGAGGTAGCCTTAGCTAAATATTTTGAGGGATCAATTTTCTTGGTGGAGCATTGGAAATTTTGAAAATTATTCAAATACCTTCGAAGAGTAAGATTACGCTTCCTCTCCGAAGGTATTTGAATAATTTTAAATCCCTTCAGGAATGCTTTCTCTAGAAATCTGACGTCTTAAAGTCTCAACCTAAGTTCACATCAAATTTCTTGCAATGCATTTGAACACAAGTCAAAGCATCGAATGTTAAATAGGTTGACTCGCCTCAATATTCCCGTTCTAAAAGCTTTCTTAAGTGCATTAAAATAATTCAAAGATTCCTTTGCCATTTCTAGTAATTACGTTCATTAATATTAATTTAATTTTAACATAGGCTGTGACTAAAAATGTTCAAGGCCGTAGTTATGGATTAAAGTAGATAAGATTTAATTAATTAAATCTCCCTTGGATATCTTTGATACTTTGGGGACAACATACATTATGAACTTTCTGATGCCCTACGAATTAGGATTTTTTTCCCTTAAAAATAATATGATTGCATTTATTTTCTGTATGAAATAAAAAATAAAAACAAGTAAACATTCAATACTTATTGCAAGCTATAATTTTAGTTATTATTTTTACAATAGTTATTATTTTAATTATTGTAATTAATGTTTAAAAAATACTTTTCTTCATCAAGTGAGTCTCAACATACCTTAAAAAAACGCGGGACGAATGTATTTTTAAACGGATTAATATTTCACAGCACGGAAGGATAAATGTATTTCTGATTAAAAAATTAATTGTCGAGGTATTCGTATTCCATCATCATCAAGGGCTCAAATATTAACTTTCCTTTAGACTGTAGTTAACCCTTCGTATATAAGATGAATCAGTGTATGAAATTACTATCATCCCCTGCCTTTCGTGTCCTAAAACCCGGTACAGCTCCCACAGGTCAGTTTACATTACATGTACTCAAACTAAGAGGATTTGTGAAATGGATTTGGGTTGGATGTGAATGTGACGAGAGTGACGATGCTATCATTCAAATATATTATTTATTGATGAAAACTGAGTAACTGATTATATTCTGTTTTGGGGGCTCAAGGTGCTTGCGGAGTTCATAACTGGGTGCGCCCTACAAGGTTAGTCCTTCAAAGGAAGAAGAAACGAGAACATGAGAAATATCCTCAGCGGGCTAAACCTCCACCTCGAAGTAGTTTCATCGATTGGTAAGATTTAAGCTTGTAGTTACAAGTGTAACCTTAAATTATTTGCTTTGTATGTTAAATTATAAAATACAATTGATGCTATGCAGAGTTTTATGTGTTTAATATGTTTTTTGTCCTTCTAGGAACTTTCAAGCCGAAATTTTTGCGTTTGGGAAGCGGCTGAGTGAAGAATTCGACGAAACGTTACTGAAAGAAGCCCTTGTTGATAAGTCGTTTGTCCATTTGCAGAGAGTGAGACAAGAAGAGCTTGGAATTGAGCCTGGGTCTGTTACTGATCTTAAAGACAATAGAGAGTTAGCCGAGCATGGGATTAATATTTTGAAGTCAACTTTGACTTCGTTTGTCAAAAAAGAGTACCCTAGACTGCCTTCCGAAGGAATTGAGTAAGTATTGAGTAAAAAAATTTGTTGTGTTCCTAATTTTGCTTCACTTCAAAGGTGATACATAACAGGTTGCACAGACACCTTAATATAAATAAGAACGATATAAATACACATTGTAGGTCAGTTGTGAATCATCTTACAAGTTCACAAGTACTAGCAACCATTTCGTCACTTGTTGGGACCAAAGATCTAATTCAGTCAGATGTAAGTATTGAATATTGAATCTGTGTATATTTTTAAACATTATTTATACAAGGTGAGCAATGAGCTAAATGTAAATTTTTTGGTAGGACTACCCACCGACCGAAAATGTTTTTGCGAAATCCTTCCAAGCAATCATAGGAGCCCTGGAAAGGTCATCGGGCCGAGAAAAAACAGATAAATTCATCATCGATTTTGTCGCTAGTCATCTTTGTGGAAAGGACATTAATGACTTTTGGAATATTGCCCAACCCTGGCATATGCTAATGGAAATAAATATCCAAAGGGGTGGTGGTTCATTGGAGCCTAGAATTCTAAGAGAAGCTGGAAAGAACACATTGCTGTCGGCCTATCTTGTTGGAATATATAATGAGAACAAGACATTGATAGGAACAGGTGTGTGTAACATCCCTAATGTTGAATGGTTATTGTGATATGATTGAACGAAAAGAATAATCCTTGATTCAATTTTTTAGGGATTGGTGAAACCATTGATATTGCTCAGGAAATGGCTGCTCGAGATGTATTGAAAAATATTTTTGGGACAAAGGATCTTAGACCACCGTTTGAGTTTCAATCGACAAACTATCCCCTCCAATTGATTCCCCATGTTCGAAATCCTTAGACGGATTGTTAAATTAAATAAAAACAAGGGTTAATAAATTTCTAGCTTTTTATGTCTTGGACCTCTTATTTCATTAACTGTTGAGCCGCATCTATGGACCCATCTCTAAATAAACGAGCCACTTACTAAGTAAGTCTAAGTAACAATATCTCGACCACTGTCTAATTTCTACCTAGACTTGTATTTACAGATAGTCTATGTGTAAGACTAACCTAACCTCTAGACGAGAATATATATTGTCAAGAGCGTAATATTTAGATTTTGAGAATTCCTTCAAAGTTTTCAGACTTACGAATTTCAAACTAATCAGCAGAAAATTTAAACTTAGGACTAAAAACAATGCACAAGAAAACGGTCAAGGTCTCAATACGTTAGCCCTCTTCCTCTTTGAATTAACCTTTTCATAAATATTTTCGTTAGTTTCTCTTCAAGGTCTCTCAATTGAATGGGCTTTTGTACAGATTTAGCAAAGCAAGCTAATATACTTGAAAAACACGTACATTTGAGTCATTTGCTAAATCCCCCATCTCCATTCTTTCGTTCTATTATATTAGAGAATCCGAGTGTCCTTTTGTAGCTTCAGCACATGAATGCAATTTTATGAAAAGCCAAACAGGTTAGTCGGCCATTCCATACAAGCGTTTATTTGTTTGCATTGCATCCCACATTAGCACAATGAATAGAAAGTATTACAAAACCATCGATCTTCTTATCGAATTTCTTTGTTCCTTGTAATATGTGGTTCTTTCATGAAACTATGATTTATTATCCTCGGATTTCATGCAAATTCAGGATTATGTAAATGAAAATTTTGAGGGTTTGAATTCAATTAAAAAATCTGCGCCTTGACCAATTCTTTCTCAGCATATGTATATGAACTACTAAATGTTGTAAAAAATACCTACTAAACCGTGCACGTCCGTTTTAACTATGAAAATACCCGAGTTAAGTTTCTGAATGTCAAATTGAGCATGAAAAAATCTCGACCATCTCATCACATTCTGTTGAAAACATTTCCCTCATACGCCAACAAACCTGCGGCCACCAGCTTATTATTCAATTTTCTAAATTAAATTCCCAAGCCTGAAGGGTCATCAAACTGCTCGAAGGCCAAAACTGACATCTTGTCTTCCTGTCATCTCGTTTTCGTGAACTGAATGTCCAGTACTTTATTCTAACATTAAAATGAACACTGTCTAAGATTATATAGAAATATTATCTTGACCAAGACGATCAAATCAGGCCTCCTGGGGTCTTTTAGCTGTCCTCTCCAAATAGAATCACATGCCGAATTCCCACCGACTAATATCAATAGCAGGAAGAATGCTGCCCGGATTCCTTCTGTAACCCTAACCTCCGTCAGGTTATTTCAGGACTAAAATCCCTTTCTAAAAAGCCCGTTTCGGCATGGAGTCTAAATGGAAACAATATGAAAAGGAAGAATCCAACAAGATTGATGACACCCGCACGTGAAGCCATTTGAGGGAACTGAAATACTGCCTCTCCTGATGGAATCACTATTTTCACCCCATAACGAGCCCAAACTCCTTCCCTCATACTCTGGACATTATTTCATTAAGCCTATCATATCATCCAAAAATTGACTTGGCTTCCTTCGTTTCAAGGATGATATGATATGATTCATGTATTAGTACTAGAAGTTGCCTTCTTACAAAGCCCAACTCAAAGGGTTATATTATCTATACATTATATATGAGGAGGTTCTTATTTATAGTTTCAGCTTCAAGAATAAAATCCCCCGGCTCTTGTCCTTTCCTGGTCAGTTTACTGTGGAATTTCATGTCTTGATTATCGGCACGATAAATTGCACTCTTTTCAACAAGGTGAAAGTTTATAAGTGAGTAGAACTCTTAGAGGAGAGACTAGGAGATTAGTAAATTAAAAATTGTCATCATGCGAACCATCGATAGTGGAAATGAATTGGAATTTACTATTCATGAACTCAAACAGGTAAATTATATAAAAATAACGACCAAGGAATCAAATAAAGTGTTTTGTATAAAGTTAATTTTTTTTCATAATTAGGTTGCGATAACACAAAAGAAAGCCGTTTGGAAACACGATGATAAAATTCAGACAGCGGTGCTCCAGCAGAGACAATCCTCCAGTCAAGATAGTAATACCAGTTGTACCAGTACCAATAATACTTCAAGAGATTCAGGTAACTGAAAGACATATGAGAATTTTTTATCATGTTTTTTATCTTAATTTTTCCTCCGTAATTAAATTAAAATTTTTGTCCCTTCATACAAAAAATTCATTATAGCATTCTATGAATATTTACTTAATAAATTGTCCCTTAAGTTTTTAAGCTCGGCAATTTTTTCCCTTGATTAAAAATATTTAAATAAAATATATTGCCGTTGGTAATTATCTTGGTTTTTTGCCCGATAATTTACTACTTCGTTAAAAAAATTTCAAAAGCTGATGAAGAAGAAGAGATGCTAGTGAAGATGAGTTACTCCTTAGCCGAAAGGGATGAAAGCCTAGGAGAAAGTGGGTTGCTCCAAGACCTAAAAACTCTGAGAGATGAAGCCTGGGCCATGAAGAAAGCAAGAAGGATGAGAAAAAAGAAAACAGTACAATTTAAAGACCTTCAACCCCCTCCATTTCAAAGGAAATGCTGTTTTAGTAAAGACGACAATAAATACAAAAACCAGGGCCACTATCAGCACAAACACGACCAGTCATTTTATATCAAAGTTGACGGAGAAAGCACAAAAACATCAAAACATTTCTCTCAAAAAAAGGTACAGTTTCTGAAGCATTTTTCACATACAATACACAATTATTTCGTATCAAAAATTGTATTTAAAAATAATATAATTGCGATTGCAGGTGAGATCTAATACTGACTCTGCGAGTGGGGCAAGAAGACCCGTGGTGACATTACATTCCATCGACATGTTTGGAAGTATTATTCCTACCTATATGTTTCCACCTTCTAGTAAATACACTAACAGGTCCACCACTTGTAATTTGTAATATTATAACTAGCCTCAAAATTTACATTGGGTGAAAATGTAAGTACTTTCTGAACACAAATCAGTTACAAATTACAAATACAAATAATAAATAACCCGATCTACAAGTACCATCCAAATATGCAAATGACCATCACCAATGACATTAATTTAGATTTTATAATTCTTCTTTTATTATTCATCACATTTTATAACATCAATCCCAACTTATTTCTGTATCTCCCATGCAGCAGAATAGTAATGATGCATACTCAAATTATTACGTTATCGGTTACAATTAGCGAGCCGCATCATCTTTCCCTTTCAAGTAAACAATTAATCCAAACTCACATAATCCATATAATAGTACTTGCTTAGAATTCTATTTGTATACTTCGACACAGATTACAATTACATGTAGCAGATACGTTACAAAGTGATGAATTCCACTAAACATTTCACCTGAGTGGAACGAGACAAGTGAACGCTAATTGGGAGCACAACTACCGATTAATTGCGACCAAACAATTCCAAGTTCACCTTGAGGTGGCTGGGGATTCAATTGTAATGTGATTAATAAGGTACAAATTACGATTTACGATGCCTTTGGACGCATCTTCTATTTAATTCCATCGGGCATTTCATCTTTTTTAGGCACAATTCTCATATAATTGTTACATGGATAATGCATTTACTTCAACTGCAAATACGACAGTAATACAACCAGTAGTTAGAATATAACACGTGGGCTTTAATAATTAGTTATCTTTTCTTTTGTCCATCCCTGTCTGAGTTTCTACATTTAATTATAAGTATAAAACCTTACATAATATTATATACCCGGTCCTTGGAGTTTGTTTTAGGCCTCCATCAATTTTTTTATATCCCTTATACATTCTACTGGTACAAGTGGCCCTCTATTAGTCTCAATCAATAATAAATGATGACAGTAAGAAATACATCTATAGACTAAGTAAAGATTAACAGTTACAGCTAGTAACGGTTGTGTTGTAACCGTTGAAAAAAATTCCCTTGCATATATACTCGGTGTGACTAACAACGTCTAGGTATTTTTTTTCCTAATTATGAACAATCAGCATTTATGACATTTAGGTATACATTAATAAATAAATTCAACATATGTGGGTTAACTAAAGGTATGAGTCCATTGACTATGAAAACATCGCAAAAATGTCTGAAACTTAGAATCAAGAGAGACATCAAGCAACATAGTAAAATTGGATCATTTCATGATGGCTGATGATGTATTTGAAATAAACTGGAAAAGTTTGAGGAATAATTATAATAACAAGGAAGAACTCAGTTGAATGAATAAGCCAAGTATTTAATTTTTTTTGAGCAGCTGCCGTTTGCTATCTTTGCAGAGCAACTTATTTCTATGCTTGATTCATTACAAGGGTTTTTTCAAGACAAGTTTTGTATTAAGACCACCTTTCAAGGACTTGATTCCGCCTCTTCAATCCTTAATCATCTATAGCGAATAAGGATCGAAAGTATTAACTGTATAGTAATATTTAAGAATTAAAAATCGATGATAGTATAAGGCAAGATGTGAAGAAGGTCCCCATTAAAAGACTCTACGGTGAGGGTTTCCTGCCATTCTCGAAACTGACCCTCTTTATCCGTATTTCCGTTTAAGTTACTTATCTTCTCAACATGCAGTCTTTCTACTTCCGACTCATCCACTTCTATCAATGGCTGATTCTCAACTATCGCAGTTGTCGTTTTTGGAACCGTTTCCACTGGGATATCAGGAGGTTGGAGGTTCTCCGTTACCAAGAGTTGGTGGTCAACTTCATCTTCTGCGTGATGAGTGACTTTAGGAATCTTAACTTCCTCAAAATCTTCATCTTCGTCTTCACTATCACCCCAATCAATTTTAGTTCCTGCTAATTTCGGCGTAATAGTTTGCTGATTACTCGAGCTCAGACTTGTTGAATTGTTAGTCAGATTTTCAGTCTCTTTTTCAGATTTGGGATCTTTTTGGTCATCCTCAGGTTTAGGATCGGTGTGGTAAACAAAGTCTACGAAGTCAACCAAAATCTGGGGATCAATTGGAGGGAGTCGGGCTAAAATCTCCGCTTCAGTTGGGAAGGGTTGAAATGTCGAACTTTCTGTAGAGCCGTCTTTCTTTTTCTTCTCCTTCTTCTTTTTCGACTTTGACTTCGTTTCTTCAGTAATCCCTGAAGCTTTTAGGTTACTGTCTTCATCTTCTAAGCTAAATTCATTCCTTGCAACAGCATCCTGATACTGGCGCTCCATTTGAGCTTTAAGCTCATTCTGAGACTTCAAATATTTTTCAACAATCTCATTTTTTATCACCAGATTGTCTGGACTTAAAGCTGCAAGTTGAGCTCGTCGTAACGTTTCTTCCGCCCGTAAGTCAGGAGAGCGACTTCGGTCCTCGTCCAATGTTTCTCGAGAAAGTTTTTCAATTGCCTTTATCTTCCCTTCGGCTTGCGCTTTGGCGATTTGTTCACGCAGGAGAGATTCACCTAAACAAAATGAAGAATTAACATTAACATTTAAAAAAAATCATGCTTCAATACAGACCATATACAGACTTAATAAAATTTCTTTAGATAATTATAATTTCATACTGAGAAGTCTTAAAACAAATTAATTATGAAGCTTTATGAAAATATCGAAAAAATTTCAATACTTACTGTCCATAACTACTTTCTTCTTTCGTTTCCTTCCCCGTTTCGCAGCAGTTTCAATAGGGACATCAGGCTGTTCTTGAGCACCATCATTCCCAGCACTTTTCTCGATTTCCGTTGAGGGAATTGATAACTTATCGTCACTAATTAAGGCTGCAGGACTTACTGAAATAATTGCACCAACTCCGACTGATAAGGGCGGAGATAGATTTGAATCGTGAGTTGCTGTGAAAGGGCTGGGAACGGCTGAAAATGGTGCCCCCGACGACACATTACTGACCGGTTTAGATGACCCATCACTATGATCGCTTGTACGAGAGATTATTGAGTCCTTGCTTAGTTCATCGAATATAAGTGGGTCGTCCAGCGACCCTCCTACACCAGTACCATTTAACGTTGTTCGAGCTTTCTTTGATGGTGGACCTGAACTATTAATGACACAAGGAAACACAACCATGAGTTTATTTGTTTGATTAAGCACATTTGGAAGCTTCTTTCAATATATCATGCCCTTCAGACGGTTAAAAAGCTATCAAACCACACGATTATTTTCAGCGTTGAATATAATTTTCATCACACAGGGCAATAGAGATACAGGATAGAACTCAAACCATGCTTTACGGCTTAGAAATCATTTCACAGCCACAAACTCAAACGATTTTATAATTTGAATATAAACTTACTTTAATACTATACCGCTATTATCCTCTTTCCTTAATCGTTTATTGGCTGAATTTGTCCTGTAAACAAATAAAATAGATAGATTTGACGACATAAATAAAAATATTTTTTCACACTCTCCAGCTCAAATTTAAACCTGACTTACTTAGCTACGACTTCTGAGTTAGGTGCATATGAAGAAGTACTGGATAAAGGTGATTTTGGCGTTACTAAAGGTGACTTGTTAGAGCTCTGCGTGTAAACGGAGGAAGTAGGTCCGAATGATGACTTGGACTTAAGGTACGATGTCGATGAAGGTGAACTGATTTGATGACTGGCCGACCCAATCGAAGGGGACGACATTGCTCCGAGGTGATTTAAACTCGCCGATGACGGTTGCAGTGGTCTATGACCAAGTTCGAGATTACTTCGACTACCATTTCTGCTACTACTGCTATTACTATTGACGGCTGTCAGTATTCGAGGACTCAGACTATTCGAGTTGTGCGACCCACTAGAACTGACTTTGGACGAAGCGGCGAGTTTAGGACTGGATGAGGCGGAATTGCATCCTATTCCACTTGCATATGCTTGTTGAAGGCTGCCTAACGACGAAAGAGAATGTTGGGACCCATGCTGTAAACCAGGGCCGTGACTCAGACCTTCTGATATGGAGGATGAGTTTCCATTTACTGGCCGTACTAATTGTTGAGAATCTCCAGGTTCTAAAACTGCATCCCGCCATTTCTTTACTAATGCTTTTGCTCTCTTCGCTAGCTTTTCGTTGTTAATCCTCTTACGGAATTCATTAACAGTCTTTCCCAATCGGGTTGTCTGAAAATGAAAATAACAACATTTTAATACAATAACAAGTAACAATTATATATATTCAATGAATAAAAATGTACGAACGAACAAACCTCCAGCATTTCCTTCGTAACAGAAAGACGTTCCAGAGTTCCAAGAACTTCAACAATTGTGGCCATATCCTTAACCTGTGTAACAAAATACCATTCATATAAATCGTTAAGTTTTGCTATGATAATGGAACAATAACAATTATAACAATTAGCTATTACTCTAAATTAGAAATCAGACTAAATGAAATACTTAAATAGTTATAATTCCACAAATGACACTATGTAACAATTGAATCAGGCGCATGGTGACATGACAAACCAGTCCAACAATACAAATCCTATTTTTACATTAGAAGCAACAAGTTAACTTGTTATTAACGTACTAGATAGTTTTGTCAATGAGCAACGAGATAGTAGAACCGGGTTTTTAACGGGTTTTACGGCATTCTCAAGACTCAAAATAATTTTAAATATCCTGACTTGACAGTCTTATTTATCTCTTTTGTATCTTATCATCTCTCAATTTCATATAGTTTTTTAAGTTTTAGCATAATAATTACAGAATTCAAATAATTCCATTTGAGATCGATATAATTTCACAACATTTAAAGACTTCTGAGACAAACAAATAGAGATAAAGTCATGTGTTAGGAAATATCATATTAATACAGTACACAGTTTAGTATTTCCAATTTCCATACATGCATATAAAGACTATCTCCGGTGGAAACTTGACCATCAATACGTCAATACCTAGATACCTACAATTTACAGTCAGCTTTGCGAAAATGTGTAACCCTACTATATACTACTTTCCTATCCTCTCATGACTCTAGGCAAAACGAACTTCAGTCATTCATAAAAAAATCGAGAATCAATAAAATAGTCATGTCTCTCTACTTAATTCTTTTAATATAAACTCGAAACTAAGACCTCTTAACCAGGGTTTGTTCTCATTCTTCATAATAAGGAAGGTAAAAGCAAAAGCTAACTCCTAAGTACTCATATGTCTCATGACTAACATCAACAACAAAAACGAACCGGTGGAAGAACACAACAGACTACATAATAAAACTGCAGCGACTATTTCCCCGACATTGAAGCAAGAGTAACAAGAATATTCTTCAAATCGATCTACAGAATCTACACTAAACGTTCAAGTTACTACCGAAGCCCTATACTCTGGAGAAAGTATGAAATGCCTGGAGACCAAATACGTTATAAAACTTGCTCCTCATTTTCCCCGAACTACGCAAAATCCTAACAATACCACAGCACAGGCACCCAGACCAACATACAGATATGGTAAATCGATCGTAGAGGACTCAGACGGCCAATGTCATGTGTGTAACACCAGCAAGAAACTCTTAACTCCTAGAGAGGAAGAATCAGGACGGGAGGGGGAAAGCTCCCTACAACCGGGTATCTAGAGGTCTCCGAAAATCTCCCGTCCCCGATTTCCGTCTTCGCCAGAGTAGAGTTATCGAGCGAAACTTGTGTCCTTTTAACTCCTCTCTTCTTGCAGTGTTTCTGAGTCCTCTCCGATCCGAATTTCCGTCTTCCGTACTACTACTGGTGGTAGCACCAACACCAATACTATCATACAACAGCTAAGCCAGCTACCCCATATTTCCTCCTCCGTCAAGTCTCTTTTCTCCAACCTGAATTACGCCATACTGCTAAACTAATCAAAGGAAAAGTTATTTAGACACACAAGCCCTTTAACAAAATTCAGAGATTTTAAAGCCCTTTGAAAATCACACCATCAATCTTGTCCCAAGTTTCCATAACTAGAAATATTTCCCTACTTTCTAACCACCATTAACTTTCATTAGTTAAAGAGGATAGTTTAACATAACTAGGATTTAACTAAGGTGATCTTCCTATATAATAGTGATTCATACGAGTGACTCAGCGAAAAAACCCAAATAGGACAACATATTTAGGTAAATAACAAGAAAGTTAACTTCCATCCAGAGAGAGAAGAGGACGAGAGCCATGTTGAATCCCTCCCTCTGTAATTCTTTACAGAGAGAACTACTACTACGTAGTGGTAGTCTCTATCTATATTACCATTACATAGACCTTCAGCCTACTTTTCTCTATTTCTACCATATTGCAAAATTCAAAGGAAAAAAAAGAGGGACACTTTGCACTGACCTCGGCACAAGGTCATTTATTTATTTTAATAAAAAATATCACTTATTTCAAAATGTTCCGACACACTGACACAGTTGCCAAAAGATTATATTTAACTTGAAAACCAGAATAAATACTTATGTACTTTCTATTTGTTAACTTTGCTATAAAATGTAGTTTTTCAGTTTTATTTTTTCCCCCGAAAGGTCAAAAGTATTTTAAAAATTGCTAAGACAAATTTTAACAATTGAAATCGCAAAAAAGGGTTAAGAATCAAGGCAAAGCAAAGTTCCTTAGTTGATAGCTAAAAATTTAGTACAAATCCAAACAAGGCTAGAATTTTTATATTATTTAACAAAATAACCCTATTAAAAGAGTTATCGAATATCAATGTCAATATCCGTTTAGTTAGAGAGCAAAATACGCAGTTCATGATTGAACATCTGCACCTGATGATAAGATAAACAAAAAAACAAACATCCTTTTGAAATTTGAGTTTGAGCTAATAACTTGGGGTATACATACTTTAATAAATATGATATCTACTCTCCAATTCAAAGTCCAAAGGTTTGAGTAACTCAATCCTCTCAATCATCAGTAGAATCAGCAGGTAATCTACTATCTATCTCTCTACTTATCTCTTTTCCTTATAGTTTCCTTCAGAAACAATCACACAAAAAAACAATAAGCCAAAGAAGTTCCAAAGGTTATCTAGAATAAAAATGCATACACATCAGGTAAATATGAATTAAAAACTCAAAAGATACTGCAAGCTCTGAGATTACAATCCTGAATCTTGTCTATTGTCATTTTAGCAATCACCTAGCCTGCTGTGTGCCCACACTGCACCAATAGAACATTTTAAACTACTAAACGTTCAAGATTTAACTCCCCAGTTGTGAAATGGAGGAGCAGTTAGTAACACACTCTCCCCTAACTATGATTATTAAATATTTTAGAACCTTTATTAGTCAAGAGTTGGGGTTGAACGTGAGTAAAATGGCTCTAGCTCCATACGAGCCGAAAGGGTAGCTCTCAAGTTTGACTGAAAGAGAGACGAAGAGCAGTGAGGCAGTGATAGTCGTCGTGTGATTACAATATAAAATACATATAAGAGAACTGTGAATTGAGCTCAAAAAAGTTGGACTTGCAACTTCTTCAGACATGAGTTGGCAGTGAGTGCAGGCAGAAGTAGTAGAGAGGTTTGTGGAGTTGTTTCTTCTCTGCTACCACCACTACTACTACCAGCACCACCACCAACCACCATCATTACAAATTATTACTAACTACAATCTAAAATCACTCCCAAACTCGTGGGGATCTCAGCTATTTCAAATAGTTTGGATAATTATGAACTAGTCGCTAGTCCTAACTGTATTTAAAGAAATATCTTATCATAATTCCTGGAGGATATTCCCCCCACATAGATTTAGAGAGTCAGTAGTGGTTGACACATTTTATTCCTGTATTGTATAAATAGTTTATAAAAGTAAGTCTGGACTAGTATGAGAGGAGAAGAGTAGTTAGTCACCCTTACATGGTACCTCTCGTCGACAGCGTCAATTAATTTTTGTCGAAGAGTCAAAGGCGACTGCTGCATCAGGCCGGGGGTTCTCGGGTTAGGAGATTGCTGCTGCTTCAGCTGCAGCTCAGCCGTCCTGTCGCTCACCACGACGCTGCTGGGATTAGTCTCTCTCCGTCCCGAGCTTTTTGAATTCGGTGCCAGTTTACTATCGGGTAGAAACTGATCCTACTCTACCTTTGCTCAATAGACACGAGTCTTATACTTGCTCCCCTGACTATTTCGAATCCTATCTCGGCAAATAATAATAGAGTATGGGAAAAACGAACAGCAGCAGCTCCCTGCACTGATGGCGGACATAGACTGAAGAGAGCCCCGGTGTAGCACTCGCTTTTTTCCTTACGAGAGACATACATTGCATAGACGATCCACACAGGACCCATTGCATTGGGAGAGTGGTGGCAGGCAGGCCAACCTGCACTGCACTAACACACACTCCACTACTCGACACTCGGCAGAGACTCCCTTCCTCTGCCTCGGCACAGCTCGAGATTCACATGGTCTGTCACACTTCGGCTTTTCCAAATCAGACAACTTTTCAATTCACTTTCGGCTAGCCACATCCTCGTCGATTGTACCATTCCCCACCGCCTAACTCTCTGTGTGAGAAGAGGGAGATTGGGCTGGTGGCCCGTAGTTCTTTTCCTGAGAGCTTAGCTCGGAACATTGTTCCGCAGCCCTGGGACACCTCCTTCTTCTCCTGACTCACTGAAGGAACGGTGGTGGTGGTGATCTCTCTCTCTCTCTGTGTGAGCGAGTGAGTTGCCAATGTTAAATATGGGGAAACTATTAGACGAGGCTGGCTGGTGTGTGAGAGGTTCACTTAAATCAAGTATTTCTCTATGAGAAAGAGATAGAGGAACTAGCCTCGACTCTGGCGACTGATACAACTACGATGGCAAAGGGATTTGGGATTCTTGGAGGAGGAAATGGGGCTTCACGCAATCGCGGAGGAAACCCCTCGTCTTTTTATATGCTCAATTCTTATGGAGGAGCACTTGAGGGGATGCTCGGAGTCCATGTACGGGGTGTTCCGATAGTTTTGGAACGAATTATTATTTTCTACAAGCTAGCTTTTTATATAGGGAGACTTCTGGCTTGTCTTGTGAACTGTGAACTAGTCTGAACTGATGAGAATGATCCGTATGGAAGAACTAAATGGAATACCTCGTCATGTGATGATAGTTTGGCCGTGATGATGAAATGTACAAGAATTTAATGTATGGAGCATGATGATGATGACGATGATGAATTGATGATGTGGAATTAAAATGGGAAAAAAAAAATTTAGGCTACAAAAATATGTTTCAGTTCGTTTGTAGTTTCTGTTTCAGTCGGAGGTTTGAAGGGTTTTAAAATAAGAGTTAAGTATCTTATTAACTTTAAGAATCATACGTGGAAAAGATTGGTATCGATCTATCGATTCGATGGTGAAATAAATGAATGTTTACTAGTGTACGTGTATTGTAGTATGTACAGGGTTTATTTAATTTCAATGAAATTGGAAATTGGCAAGCAAGGGAAAAAACATTTAAAGGAAGTTGTTTAGAGTTTACAGTTTTGCAGTCTTGCCCCTTTTGCAAACATGGTATAAAATATGTGATACTAGAGAGAGAGATTCAAGCAAATAGGATTCAAGATGGATGAAATCATATGGCATCTGGTTTGGAGTTCAAATTGTTCGAATTTTAGCAAAGTCAAGTAGTAGAGTTTAAACTAAAATAAGTACTTAATATTATACAAACCACGGCGCGTTCCTTGTTTTCTTTGAATTAAAAGTACGTAAGTACGTACGTTTTCTATAAATTTTGAAAATAAAAGAAGACTACAAAGACCCGATTCGGTCATGTAGACGATTGTGTGGCTGCGGGTTAGTTACTTATACAGAAATATTTTATTTTGTTGAAGATTCATGATGAAGGGAATTTAATTAAATATAAGAAAATCGAAGAAAGGTTATTTCTATTCTAATTTACATTATAATTAAAGTAAAATAATGCATGCAAAGTGCATTTTAAGTTATATTAAATTGATCATGTCTAGAAGAGAGTCCAAGGAAAATTTGAACACCATATACATGCATATCTGCCCTTCTGCCCAATGTTTTCGGTTTTGGAATGAAGTTTCCTCACAGAAGAAAAAAAAATTATAAAGAAATTCTGATACAGTTTTTAAATATTTTAATTTAAAATAAAATTTCTGACTCTGGATAAGTCTGAATATGCGTAAAGCCGAAATCCAGCTAAATGTGGGTCCCACTGGTCCCATACTCCATTATGGTAAAATGAAAGAAAGCATAAGATATTACATTAATACTATTATTACGATACACAGAATCTCAAAATAGCAGGACAAACTTCTTACACCATTTCACATTAAATCCTCCCTGCCTATGTCTACATGTACTTTAGAGTTTGTATTCTGTTAGGTATATGTATGTATGACCTGTATGAAATCTGTATGAATGAACCAGAACATAAAATACACCATCTTCATGTGAAATGTTGATCCCTTTCAGCTCAAATAGTTTTAGTTTAGTTAGACAGAACATTCAAAGCCAAGCCTCTGCGTAGTCTTATGCAAAAGTTAGGTTAAATAACTTGTAAGTTGTAGTGTCGTAGCTTGGTTGTAGCCAGCAATGAGCCTTTTCCTGGCTGAGATTTTTTTCACATGGGCTGGACTTCCACTTGGAATGAATTCTGCTTTGACGAAGATGAAGATACGGTTAAATAAAATACATAGGCGTCGGAACGTTGGTTAAAAAGGGTAAAATTTTAAATAACAAGATTTATAGGAAACAGCTAAAGCTAACAGTGTCTTTACATCGAAATGGTTATTTTTTCTCAAGTTTGAATTTGTTTCTATAAAGTTCTGCCGATTTTTAGAGAATAAAGTGTCGGAAATAAATTTAAGGGTGGATGGCTCTGCTACGCTTTACCTTACTTAGAAATTAGAATAGAAGCTTTCAAGATCAGATGAGGAGACGTGAGGACGTGTGTATCTATGCTCTGGTAGACAATGAGATTTAGAAATGTCCTGTCCCCGTTGAACTTATTGATGATGAGTTCTGTTTTCGAAATTTCATACTCCTGCATATTTACATACATGCATACACATGCGTTATTACACGCTACACGACACCATTCATTCATTTTACATCTGGGAGAGATCGGGAGAATGAACTAGAAGGGTTAAACTAGTCGGTGTAGGTTTTAGTTTGAGGTAGAAAATCCTTTAGTTATTAGCATTGGTATAAATTTGTATAATCTATTCAGCATTTGAGCCATGGCCATCAGAAGCCTGTAATACGCTTGCATGTTGCATCTGCCTTCAGGATTTTTACATCATCAAATCCACATTTCATGGGCTGGTTCCTTGAAAGCTTAGAGAATCTATTCACGGTTCAGATAGTTCAGCAGTTTGGACTTGGGAGGTGGTACTGGTGGTAGAAGGACATGAAAGAAACTTATCTATACAAAATTGAGTTGGGTTTTCTCATGTTCAACTGTTACAGGGAATTTTGTAAGCATTTGAGCCAATACCTTGCACATATACCAGCTTTGATAGCATCGTTCAGCCTTGTTTAATATAAGTAAAGTAACACGTAAAGAGAGACATTTAACTCAGTTGGTGGACGGTTTATTTGTTAAGGAGCTGTTATGGCGTGTGATAAATTGCATTATTAAAATTGTAATTCTGGGAATAAGAGTTCTTTTATTTTCATATTGTTTTACCTAGAAATAAAGTTATTGCAACTACTCAGAATAATTGATTTTTATATTTACGATGCATGATAAATTTAAACAGGAAATGAAATAATATTAGATACCATTTTGTACTTGTATTCTCATTGGATTATAATTTTAAGATTTGTAAGAAAAAGTGTAACGGTTTAATGCAATAAATTAATTTGAATAATATTTTCTCATTCATAGTTCTGTAGATGGAATGAAAATAAGCTAAACTTTAGTGCTGGGATACAAATTCATAATTAAAATTATCAATTGAAAATGAATTTTCAGAAAATAATGCAACAACTGACACAGCCGAGAATTAGAGTTTTCAAAGTTATCGATGTCTCGATCGAAGTCTAGATGATAGAATGAAAAATTGTTTTTAAAAAATATTTGGAAAGATTTAAAATTCAGTCAAACTATTTAGGTCAACCGCTTCATTTCCATACAAAATATAATATTTAACAAGCTTATTTGGAGTGAGAATAAAATAAACAAAATTCATAGCTCTCTACTCTCTAGACACACCTACACAAGTAACGTAACAGAAAATCCAGAACCTGTTGAATGTTACAGGATCATTTTTCAATCAAATACTTTTCAACGCAAAATGTTCTATGTTCATGAAACTCACTGATAATTTAAATGAACGTGTTACGGGAATCCAACTTTTCCATAAGAAACTAGACTATGTTACTGTGATGCTGCAAACGAAGTCCATACAAAACGTATGGTTAAACTTGATGTGTTCAGGGAATCAGTTGTAAAATGTCTGTTCTATCTACAGATCCCTGTAACATCAGAAAGGATTTTGCATATACGACGGATTACTTCTATTACAACTTACCCGTTTAAAATCTTCAGTGCATATATTGGTTCAACATATGCTATGAATACCTCTTCAGAAACAAAAAATACCGACGGGGCCGGGGTGCGAATGCAGTACAAGGCATGCATATCTTTATATGGATTTTAGGCCATCATTTTTTACTTTAGATCGTAGGAAATACTGTTTCCTGCAACCCTCTCCCTACCATGGACCATCCCATTGTCAAGCTCAAACTAACTATAACTTTGAATCTTCTCTAGTCAGAGTCAAATACACATTCAAGAGATATGCAATTTAAGGAGATAACTTGTATAATACATGGATTTTCATGATGTCTATTGGGTAGGAGGATATTTCTAAATTCTAAACGTTGGGAGTAGGAATATGTTAAAGAGATTATTCTTAAAAATCACAAGTAGTAACCAAATGCAATTGCAAGTTCTAAATCTACTAGAAGCTTGTGCATTGAAGCTCATAAAACTTTATTTTACTTTGCATGCATGTTTGTTTTAAAACAAGTTGTAATATATTTACGTCACCCTGTATCTACTACATGAATTTACAAGCCCATAACCTTAGGGGGCTTTGAGACACTGAGAAATCCAACTTTAGTTGCAGACCTTCGTCACGTGACTGCAACCCGCGAATTCTAATTTGAATTAAGTTTAGATCATCATCACTATTCACTTTTGATCTTTAAAATACTTTGAACGGAATTAGAGATTAATTATTTTAAAATTTAAAGTCAGTCACTATAATACAAGCTTGTAAAATTTTTAATTGCTTTCAAAATTAAATAGGTAGGAGGTTAAACAGAGGAAGGAAACAGATTGGAAGTATAGGTAATAGAAATAAGAGAAAGTTTATAGAGAAAGTTCCTTGCATAACAAGTTTCCCTCTTGCGATCTTGTACCTGAAAAATTGCCTTCTTATATAATTAGTTATACAAGTAGTATTTGCGGTTTTCTTAACTCTGTCAGTATCTGTGGGAGTACGACAAAAAGATAATGTTGGCAAGTCATGTCATCCGGCAGTATGGAACGAAAGTCATTGCTACTGCGATAGTGAAAGGTGGGAAGGGAAAGCGGTTAATACCCACAAGAGCAGCCTTGACTTTAGTGAGATTATTTTAATATTTGAGAGTATATGAAACAGAGCAATTTGTTAATATGAATGAAGTTTGTAATACTATTTGTATTTGTTTCGTGGTTGCAGACTCCCTCCGCTGTAAACAGAATTAAGGAATTGTTGCAAGAGAATAAAGATGCAGTAAGTAAGCCAGCACTTTGAAGGCTCGAGATAATTTTAATTTATCAGCTATTTAATATATGTATTCTTTTTATAGGTTGGACTTAAAATAGGTGTAAAGACCCGTGGGTGCAATGGGCTAAGCTATACATTAGAATATGCAATTAAAAAGACTCCCATGGATGAAGAAGTCGTCCAAGATGGTCAGTTAAGATTGAAAAAATTAAAGAAAAACTTTGTGAAGAAAGTAAATGAAAGCTGATAATTTATAATCCTTTAATAATTTACAGGTGTTCGAGTGTTAATCGATCAAAAAGCTCAACTTACTCTCCTCGGCACAGAAATGGATTACACAGAGGAGAAACTCGCGTCAGAATTCGTTTTCAATAATCCAAATATTAAAGGAACTTGCGGCTGTGGAGAAAGCTTCTCGATATAGCTAATCTTCCAGTCTAGTAACATTTTAAAAGTCGAATCGCAACTTAAACTGTCGTCGTTATTCGTTACACAAATCTAAATCTAGATTATCGTACATCGGCATAATTGTAAATAGTAGTATCAGCCGAGGCAGAATGACGAGAATACCGATAGTAGAACTTTCTCCTCTTAAAGCCACCATATTTTATTAACCCAAATCATATTCGCTCCAACTTCCATCTCCTATTTATGCCACTCTAGTCAACTATTATTAGTAGTAATTCGATTACAAGAGAGACATTCAACAATTGTTTTTGTTATTAAAAAAAAGTCATTTATAAAGGAAGAATGAATCTACAACGCAATAAATTAACTCCTGAAACCTGAAAAATGCATACATACGATTCAGTACTTCTTAACTCCATGGGGGCTAGCGTCAATTAGCTCGATCCTGCCTCATACACTTTTCCAGAAATGACTTTCTCTTGTTGTAAGACAGACCCTAAGAATCCAGAATATTATTTTGGATCCATCCACCATTCCGTCATAACCTATACCTGACAAACTTAGGTCTCTCAATGAGTCTGGCTCTCGTCAACTATCAACACAGATTGTACGGGTCATACAAAAATTTATAAGGTGATGACTTTCTCCATATAAATTTAAAAATCAAACAAGCAAATCAAAGGGTTAATTGGAAGGAAGAGGTACGTCCGCCTAAAAATTGTTTTCCACGCCATCTTCTAACCAAGTGGATAAAATTGGTCAAATTCCACAAGTGAAAGAATTTTGATCCAATTTTGACCTTCCTTGACCCTTATCGCACCTTAAAATTGGCGACAACCCAAATTCAAAAGCATAAAACGTTTTTGAAACGTTTCTTAATCTCCTTACAAAGGAGAAGATGAGAGAGAGTTAAAGGGTAGGGAAAAGCAGAGAGAGGAGGAGCAATACGGAGAAAGCAATGTGTGAGAGAAATTGACCGGGGCTGCGTTGAAAATTACAAATAAAGAGACTCGAGAAGGCGCCAAATTACCCCCAAATTGATGGTGGTGGTGTTAAGCAGTGTCTAGTGTTACGTTCGGCTTTCGACTAGCCGCTCAAAACAATTCCTCTCTCATTTATTGTCATTACTGTCCGCCTTATCGAAGGAGCTTATTCCAGTTAATCCAGTTTCTCTCATTAGCTCTTGGTTATCTACTTGTCTTGTAGGAGGGGGAAGTGAAATTCGGTGGATTTGTTTTGTGGATAATTGTTTTTGGTTTAGTTAGGGAATTTGGAGTCGTGTGAATCGGGATTGAAAACGAGGGAGAGGAAATATGGCAAAAGTACATGTTTCTAACGTTGTGGTTCTGAACAATCCCTGTGGCTTTTATACGGCTTTTCAATTCGAAATAACTTTTGAATGTATTGAGGAGCTGAAGGAAGGTGAGGTTTTTTTTAGTTGTGATTTGAAAGTTTTATTTAAGAAGATTATAACATGAAAAGCATTTTAGTACATCTAAGATTGAGTCTTTGATTTTGTTTTTGTAGATCTTGAATGGAAGATAATATATGTTGGATCCGCTGAAAGTGAAGCACACGACCAAGTCCTTGACACCGTTTTTGTTGGTCCGGTCCCGGAAGGTCGCCATATGTTTGTATTCCAGGTAAGTTTTTTTACAAGAGATTTTAGACTATCGACATATTATTTTTGACGTTATAATTTTTCAAGGGTGTACATTATATTGAATGCAATCATTAAATTGAACAGGCTGATCCGCCAGACACATCGAAAATTCCGTTAGCAGATGCAGTTGGAGTCACGGTCGTTCTTCTTACTTGTTCTTATCGGGGAAAAGAGTTTGTCCGAGTTGGATACTACGTTAATAATGAATATACTGAACAAGAGCTGCGAGAAGTTCCTCCAACTACCCCACAATATGATAAGGTAAGGAATTGAATGCTAATTACTATTAAAAATGTTATAATACTTTGTTGAATCTACAGCTGCTTCGCAACATCCTAGCAACTCAGCCCAGAGTAACCCGGTTTAAGATTGAATGGGATGACAAGCCCTCTTCCATAGGCGATGTTGGCGGACCATCCTCATCTGGTGATTTATGCTCAGTTAGAGAGGGATTCGACAATTCTATGGATCATCATGATAGCAATAGCGTCCCCCCTTCCCTTGGTGAATCTTTCCAGTCAAACGGTGAGAGAGACCTGTTTGGTAGGGACCGATTAAGCGCGGAGAGTACAAGCAGTCTGATGGAACCTCCTCCTGCACCATTGATTTCTGCGGGTATTGGTGGATCTAATGACTCTATGAGCAGCCCTATGGAAGTTATTTAAGCTAGTTAATTTTACACTCTCTTCAAGGCGTATTTAAAGAATCCAGTCCAGTGTTTTGTACTTTTTCAGTTATAGCTGATAATCGGCTACTACTGGCTTCTACTTTGTTTGTATGATTGAGTGAATGACCCATTGATTTGGTATTTTAGGAAGGTATATGTGTGCGTCAAGTTTTTCATGGTTGATGAATAATTCAGTATAAAATTTACAATATTTTTTCTTGATCATAACAGTTTCATGTTTTATTTCATCATAACATCAGTCTTTTAAGACGCAACGCCAACCTTAGATGTTTTTCAAAACCATGGCCAGGTTTGGGTATACAACTTCAACTATACATACGATTACGAACTGTATATACGTGTTACCATATCCGACCGAATTTGACTAAAAAATAGTAGATTGGTCTGATAAAACGCAATAGAAAATGACTCCTTTCCAAAGTTCGTACGCGTCAAGTCGTTACTCATTCGGTCCAGTCCATGGATTAGTTAGGAAAAATAGGATGCATAACATTCAACGATAAACAAAAAAATATATCATACTATTTCTTTCAATAAATAATTGTTACCATTGCAAACAATAATAACAACAGATTCTATAGCTTCATTCTATGTTTTCTTCATCAATTAAACAGTAAGAGATCCATCGGAAGCGCTTGTAGGAGGAGTTGGGTTATTCAATGGATCTTGCTGGTCACTTTCAGATGCGAAATCATATTTGAAACTTATAGATTTTCTAGCCAGTCCCCAGAACTTTTTTGGAGTCAGTCGTCCAACAGCTTTGAATTTCCAACCGAGGTGAGTGGAGCACCGACGACATTCAGCGATCGTCCAAGCATAACTAAAATTGTTAAATTTATTTAAAAATAAGTGCTTCTATTTCTAACCAGCAACCATTTTGTCTAAAGTATCCATGAAATGTTATTCTGCTATACCCAGGAAACCATGAAGCCAAAGTTGATGGAAATCCACGGAGCTTGACATCCTTGGTCTTATGAACTGTGAGGGTTTCATGAACGAATCCTTGAGGGTTCACGTAGGTTCCTTGAGGTCCTTCAACAGACATCGAAAATATTTCAGAGCTATCGGCGATCTTGGTATTGCACGACTGGCATGTTATAACCTTGCTCTATTTAATTATTGAAGTAGCATTAGAATAAAATCAACAAATTAGGATTTCAGAAAATAATTTCACGATTCATCTTACAGCTCTTGAAAGTAAGTTCAATTCATATCTCAGTCTATAAATAGGGCTATCCATTTTTAAAATTTTGATCCGATGATGGTCATCCATGGTAAGATTCTGAGCAAGCCAAAAGCTCAGTTCACTAGCATCTTTGGGAATAATACCTCCTGATTCAGTGAGTCCTCTCAGTTCGACTTTTAATTTCCGGTGAACCCTTTCGACCAGAACCAGCTCTTCGAACTGCTCATACACAAAGTAGGGAAAAGGGGTAAAGGCAGAATAGAACTGTGTGACCTTCCTTTTTTCTCTGATTTTCTTCCGCATATCCACGAGATCGTGATCAGTATTGACAAGAAGTGAATCTTCCACTTCGGAAGTTACTCTAGAATTGTATAATGTTCTTGCTTGTTTGATTTGAGTTGACTGAAAATTGTGCGACTCTGGCTCTACTTCGTCTATTTTACGTTTGACTTGAAATCGATATCGATGGGTATTTTCGAATTGGATTCCATGTGGTAGAGGATAAAGTCTTATTTCGGGGCGGATCTGAACCCTTCCCATTAGATTCCCGTCAGCTTGCCTTCGGAAATCTAGAACGTTGAACCTCTGCCGTCCTTTCGCTTTCAGCGCAAAGGTTATCATATTTACCATATTGTTGGTCGGATCTGCATTGGGGTCACTTTCTTCTTGGAATTCGTAGATTTCTGCCAAAGTCCCAAAAGCACCTTTGAAGAGCATGCTCCCCGGACCTGTCATGCTTCCCATTCTAAACATAACAAGAATATTGCATTTAAAAATTAAATTAAATTAGCATTCCTAAGATTCAACCCTTACTCATTGTGAACAATTCCGAAAAGCCTGTCATTCGAAACACAGCGTCTGATTGCGTTTTGAAATACATTGTGAAAGATGGTTAATGGAAGTGTTTGGCCTGGCACAAGTTGTAGTCCCATTACAAGTAATGGGATCTCCGGTGTCGCGCCTGCTTCCAAAACGATTGCTCTGCCTGGCAGTTCCTCCATCGCCTCTCCAAGATACTATCAATTATTTTTCAATTTATTATTTTTCAATCGGAACAAGAGTCAATTTACGGCTGATAATATATTACGTCATGTCGACCCGGAATTTGTTGGTCGAACACAGGTGCTGGAATTTCTGCCTCTGCATTCTCACGAAGATTGTTTTCACCGGATTCATTCTGTCTACTTCCTGAAAACAAGCAAAATGTGCAAAATCATTCAATTTATATTCAAGTATAAAACATCAAACCTACATTTTCGAAGAACGTCATTCATTCAATCTCGTCGATGACCATAACTGTATACTCTACTAACTTACTAACTCTACCCCCTCCCCTCAAATCATTCACATTTCACAATAATTAAAAATCTAATTTCATTTTTCTTTTTACAAATCTACATTTCATTCAAAAGCCTAAACTTCTTTTATTTAAAGAACGAACAAGACTTTGATACTGAAGTGAGAGAAAGTACTTGAAGATCGAGGGTGAAGAAAGCGACGCCACAGCCTTCTAGGACGTAGTCGAATTAGCCTTTCCATTTGTGAATTTGATGATGAGAAATTATTGGAATTCGGTGAACTTTGTTCACATTCAAATAAGCGACAAGGTTCTTAACAACTCTTATTATCAGCTTAGATTTGTAAAGTTTTGTACACCACAGACCATTTGCTAAGTCTTACGTAATGCCTTAATTTATCGAATAACACAGCATTAAAGAGAACTCACTTCCATGATTTAATTCCTGTTCATCCGTTTCCGAATGAAATGAGACAGTGTCGTCATCATCATCACTATCCAAAAAGTTTCGATTTTCCTCAACAAAGTAACCATCTTGAAGATTATCGAGTCCATCTCCGTGACCATTCTGGACCAACTCCACACCATTATTGTTCCCAATTATTGGCCACAAGTTGTCGATAACGTGCTGTACTATCATACGAGCATTTATACCTGCAGCTAGATCATCCTGATTATCAACAAATGGAACTGCAAAGTTATCTTCAACAACTTCGGCTTCTTCAGCCATGAAATTCTGTTCTTCAACTGGGATCACTTCAACTTCAACCCCCTCCAAGCGAATGTCATTGTCATTGTTGTCAATGAGATTATCGACTTCTTCATTGTCGTGATGTTGCCTTGCGTCCTCGTAGTCACTTTCTTCAGAGGAGTCCGAAGCCATCATCTTAACAAAAAAATTGAATCACCATAAAAATATTTAAGAAAATCAATTTTCAACAATACAGATTATACACAATTTTTCCTAAATGATAGCATTGCCAAAAAATATTTCTACGTCTTTCTACATCATAGAAATTATGAATCTTTTTAACTAAAAAAATGTCCACCTTGGACTTGGAATGTCCTGCCTTTCTCCGGTTAACACTTTCTTGAGTGGCTGAGTGAAAGTCAGAGTATTTTGTTTGAAGGATGTAGGGATACGAGATACGACGCACTTCCTCAGTCTTATTCAATGCGAAATATTCCGAAATGTAAGTAATTTGAGTTGTAATTCAATTACCAAGGATTCTAAAAATAATTTCTGCATATGCTAATTGTTTACGAATGTACAATTTGTATGCAGCGGTAAATATTATGAAGATGGATTACGAACAGGAAATTACAGCTCTACTTCTCCAGGATTATTTTACTCTTGAACTTATGCAAAAACATTTATAACAAACCTAATCCTGAGTTTCAAGATTTTTTTGAATGCCTCATGTCATCCCCCAGACTCAGAATTGCTTTGAAAATGCTTAATCCTTTTCTGAAACGAGACTTACCCCTTTAGGAAAGTGAGGGCCGTGTAGAGCAGGGGTACGAAGAAAAAGTTAATATCTTTTAGAGGTCAGTTAGTTAATATAATGATGCTTCGACGAGTCATAAATTCCGGTAAAACTCGATCGGCTGAGTCCTTTGGGCTTTAAAAACCCCTTAAAGGCTCCACCCACACCTTGTGAAGAAAGATGTGCGTCTTTTGGCTAGGAATTAAAATCCACTTTAACTAACCACACCGAATTTCGAGAAATACGAAAATTGCTGGGACTGCTGTGAGAAAGTCAATCGGCAGAACACATAATAATTAATAAAGACACGATCGTCGTCGTGTCTATTCCCTAAACCCACTTCTAATGGCTAATCAAACCTATTTAAGCTTTAAAACACTTTCATTCTATAAAACAGAATAAAAGTTGAGTCTTAAATCCTCGTTGTGCTGTGTGTCTCTCCGAAATCAAAACATTGCGTGTGTCAGTTCTGCAGAGCACATGTGTAGTCAATGCCATCACATACCGTTTGGCCATACCAAATCCTTTTATTCACACCCAATAGCAAAATTCATCCTAACACCTTTTCATACACTATCTGGGTTCTGTGCTATGAGCTTTTTAACTCTTCTTGGTATAACTAAAAGATTATTAAAGAATCCCGTACCATTTATCTTTCTTTCGATGAATGTAGTAGGCTATAAAAAATGCCACAATCCATAAAGTCTCTTAGGACTTAGAGTGACTAAGACTGACGGTTTCCAGATGCAGTTTGAAATGAAACCTCAGCCCATTGAATAAACATTATGATTATTAAAGCTATACCAGAAACTTGGCAATTTCTAAACTTCATGTCACATGGACTTGACTAGTTAGAAAAGAAACGAACTGCTAGTAATGCATTGCTCCGGTTTAAAATTATTAGGATTCAGTTTCATTATTGATCATCAATCAAACTTTTAAGTGATCTTTGTGATCAATCGGTAGCAGCCTTTTTTTATCAATTAAGTATTAAAATTAATTTACATACTAGTTATTCATCGAATAAGAAAGCATGGAGATGGAGACAGAAGCTGAAGACCCGGCTGTGTCCAGATTCAGAGATTACTTGAGAATCAAATCTGTCCACCCTAATCCTGACTATAGTAAATATGTTAAAAAAACTTTAACCGAATTTTTGAATATTTATGGTATTTAGTCATAATAATTTACTGAATCGATTGATGTTAATTTTTAGCTGGATCCATAGCATGGATAAAGAAACAAGCAACAGAGATAGATTTAGAATTCAACATAATTGAATTCCCGAAACCCGCAGAATTCGCTGTCTGGTTAACATGGGCTGGTAAGAATGGAAACCTCAAGTCCATTCTACTAAATTCTCACATTGATGTTGTTCCGGTAGAAGAGGTAAATTGGATGATCAATCAATTTATAAAGTGAAATATCATGTGTGTCAAATTTTTTTTCTTTCACAGAGCCAATGGACCTACGACCCTTTTGGAGCTGATAAGGATTCAGAGGGGAATATTTATGCCCGAGGTACTCAGGATATGAAATCTGTGGGTGTTCAGTACTTGGAAGCTATACGAAGATTGAAAGAGAAGGGTTTTGTGCCCTCGAGGAACGTCCATGTGTCCTTTGTCCCTGGTAGGTTTCACCTTTAGAGCTAGAGGGTTACTGGTATATTGGGTTCATATTATTTTTAACAGAAAAATAATTGAATGAATATTATTTAGATGAGGAGAAAGGTGGAGGGAAGGGAATGGCAGTTTTTGTGAAGACGAAGGAATTTGAAAATCTGAATATTGGATTCGCGATGGACGAAGGGATTACAAGTGCTGATGATAGCTTCTTACTTTCGTACACGGAAAGATCTATATGTCGTATGAAATATAATCAATATTTCCGCTATTGTACCTATACAGTCTATGTAAGCTAGTAAACTAGACTTATTAATTGAGTTTTATATTTTCCTAGAAATCAAAGTAACAGCACAAGGAGATACGGGCCATAGTCTGATATTGCATGAAAATACAGCAGCAGAGAAAATCAGTCAAGTCATCACCGAATTCCTTTTAGTACGAGATGTAGAAAAGAAACGGTTAAAGCAGAACCCTGAGTTAGGCTTGGGAAACGTTACGACAATCAACCTTACGAAAATGGAGGTTATGAGGAATTAATTTTTATAAATCAATTTGATGTGTCAAGATCCTTAGTTTTGATTACTGAAAGTTTGTATTTATTGAAAGTTTTTAAAAATTAGCGTTATATGTATATGATGCAGGGTGGTTTGCAAATCAATATAGTTCCTCCCGAACTTTCTGTCTACTTTGATATCCGGGTGAGTCCCAACTGGTCCAAGTCAGATGTCTTGAGAATGATGGATGGAATTGTTAGTAGAACTGGTCCAGATGTACGGTATGAATTTATATTGAACACGATGGATTATATCGCTGTCACACCTGTGGATCATACGAACGATTGGTGGAAAACTTTCAAATCAACTTGTGAGGATTTGTAAGTTTTAATTTTGAGTTTTATTTAAAATATTATTTGTATGATTTCATTGATTAGTTACGAATGGAGAAGGTTACTCTTCATAACTTGAACAGGTGTGAGTCTTTCAATAGAATATACAGGGTTCAAAAGTTCATCTAAGTCTGTCATCGATTTTTAACTTGTAATGTTGTTACTACAGGGTGTACAATTGTGGAAATGATATTTTCATGCATACATGAGTAAATAAAATAGGATAATAGTCTGAAAAGCTTTGCTACATACTATAAAATCTTGATTAAGCGACATAGTATAATTTTTCAAAAATATGTTTTTATTTAATGTTGTTGAACTATTTCTTTCATATTATTTAACTATGTTTAATTTTTATTTCCCCTCTGTTATCGTGATTTACAATGTTAGAGAGAAAGTCTTAGGCATCACATTAGGTTTCATCATAGTTTAAGTAAAGTAAAGTAGAAATATTCAACACGGACCAACAAATCCACACATTTCCTGATTTATTATTAAATATGTATGTAAATTAAATTATATTTATAATAAATTGGCTTTTCAGGGGACTGGTGCTGAAGCCGATTGTATTTCCAGGATGCACTGACATCCGTTTCGTTCGACAACTCGGCATCCCTAGCTTTGGATTCTCACCTATAAACAATACTCCTGTACGACTTCATGCAAATGACGAATGTCTCAACGAATCTACGTTCCTTCGAGGAATTGAAATTTATGAGATGCTTATATGGAATCTATCTAATCAATCTCAAAAATAGTATAAATGTGTCCCTTTAGATAGCAGAATATAGCTAATAATGTTTACCTAATTCAAATGAATATAAGCCAAAGTTTTACCTACCAATGCTACCGTTTAATAATAGTAACAAAGTGCTAGGCTAACTAAACAAGGAAAACCAATCTTCCATTTTTACATCTAACTTAAATTAATGTTTGAATGGTTTTTGAGTTGAAATGGTTTTGTTAAATTTACTAAATAAGCAGCTATTCCACATTCACCTATGCGGGATTGACACACAGAGTTCAAAAACGAATAAATGGTACACTATGCCACGTTGAATCTGTGTAACACAACCTTGAGACGTCAAGTTATGAAAGAGTTTATTATCAAACAAACTTCCTATATATTTTTTTTTTCTGTAATTACTTTGCTGAAACATAATCTCTGGATCTGAACAGTATCATATGGAACTATGTGAACCCTCGACTCACCTTTTCACCCCTAGCGAACAGAATAACTCAAGCAGTACCGGTGACCGGACGTAAAACAAAAATTTAGCAATGAAGATCGAAATCGAAGTTATGGAATAATTTTTTAGGTTAGAAAATAATATTCAAGGCCCGATATATAGCGTACTCGATAACTTTCGTATACTCAACTAGTCATGTTGGACAGCAGATACAATATTTCCCCAATGTAATTGATGTAGATCTGGATCTTCATGAATTATGCATCATTCTCAGGTATAAGCAGTATCATCTCCTCTACATATTATGATTTTAAAGCTAAATAAATCCAAATCCAAGTTGAACTTCCAAGTTATTGTAATCTTTGAATGATAAACGGGAGCTCATGTCTCTATGCCGAAGCTCCACTCGACTTATCACATTGAGATAAGATGTGTTGTTCACATTATTTCTTATATATGTGATACTATGTGTAAAATTTTAGGATCCATTTATGAAGTAATTCATGAGCTTACAATCTGTTCTGATCCAATCCAACAGATATTCCAGCATCTCTGTCTATGAAAGCGAATCATAATCAACTAATCTAAAGAATAAAACGCCTCCTAAAAATCTAAATCTAACTGACTGGAGCCAGGGCAGGGAGGCAAACAAGTAAAGATATACAGCTTGCACTCGTCCTCTATTAATATAATTCTGTCTTCTGTCCCAATAGTCAGCCGGTTTCATTCAGCCAGTATTTGATACTCGTCAACTTGCATATGACACTCGCTGAACCTTCAATTAATTAAAAGACAACTGAACTTATTCTAGCACGAGCCTAAAATGCCAACTGAAGATATTGCTGTGACGAATTTCCGGGAGTACTTGAGAATCAAGACTGTCCACCCGGACCCAGACTATGGTAAATTTTCAAGGGTTAACCTCAATGTATAAATATAATCTTTGGAATTTCTTGTACTATTTGACGTCTTGGATTGTTGGATTCCCTGGAATTTCTTTCATTCGTCCATCAATAATGGAGGGATGCCTATTTGGCATTGGCTGGATAATCGAATTCCTCTATCAACTTCAGAATGTGACCTTATTGTTTAAACAGAATCTGCAATTACATGGCTAAGAAAGCAAGGGAAAGACCTCGGGTTGGAATTCAATATCGTTGAATTCCCAAAGCCAAATGAATTCACAGTCTGGCTAACATGGAAAGGAAGTGATCCGTCTCTGAAATCCATTCTCCTCAATTCTCACATCGATGTTGTGCCCGTGGAACCGGTAACGATTTCAGATTCCCTAATTCAAATCCTATTAACAGAGAAGTGCCTAAATCCGTTCATTCGTCGATATTCTTGAAATCTACTCCAACATAGAATCCCCAGTCTAATGCCCTTGGTTATTCTTGTGCATTTAGTATGAAAATCAATGAAATACCTAGTGCCTAACATATCTCTTGTATAAATTTGTATGCACTAATCTTTGCTCCATAAATTACAGATTTCCATGTATGCATTTCAATTTCATTCAATCAATTACAGAGCAAATGGACTCATGACCCTTTCGGGGCTGAGAAGGATGACAATGGAAACATCTATGCCAGAGGGTCACAAGTATGTATGATTTATAGTTGAATCCCTTTAAACATAAAGGTTCTCGTCCAATACTTGTAGGGTGTCCACGCGGGTTTACTTTGGACTTACTATTATAGTTATATCTTGACGGCTTTAAGCTGCATATTTAGTATTCTAAAAAAATGACACTATCCTATAGATATTTAAGTCCTCCTCCAATAGCCAATTCTTAGGTAAAGTTGATAATCCTATTGTATGAGTGTCACTTGATTAACAGGATATGAAATGCGTCGGGGTCCAATACCTTGAGGCGATCCGAAAGCTCAAAGCCAAGGGAGTTGTCCCTCTTAGAACTGTCCATGTTTCCTTTGTGCCAGGTAATAAGGATTGTTTATCACCTCGACTCTCTGTACAACTACTTATAATAACACTATATATCTGGGCATAGTACTGACTATTGATTCAGTACAAAAGCCCTTTGACAATTGTTGACAATCTTCTCAGAAAGTTCAAAATAGTATACATACAACCATAAAATTTCCTAAGAATAGAATCTATGTAAATGTAAACAGACTTTTCCGCTAATATCTTATAAATCCTTCCGAATCTAAAGTGATACGAAAAAGTATTGGAGAAAAAGCAACTAACCCACGTCATTCATTACAAGTTTGTTTTTGCTCTCTTGAAACTACGTACGGACAGATGAGGAAGTAGGAGGTCATAAAGGGATGGCATGCTTCGTGAAATCCTCCGAATTTGCATCATTAAATGTGGGATTCGCTCTCGACGAGGGGATCGCTTGCCCTGATGAAAGCTTCCATGTCTTCTATGGAGAACGAGCCATTTGGCGTAAATTAATTTTAATGATTCCCTTAATTCATAAAGTAGTACCCTTATAGCTGAAGTTAAAAAAATGTGTCATATTTTCGAATACCATCCACAGAATTTAGAATGACCGCTAAGGGGAAGACTGGCCATGCCTCAATCCTTTTCGAGGACACTGCTGCGGAGAAAATTCATAAAATCATCAACAAGTTACTCGGGATACGACAAGTGGAGAAAGAAAGGCTTAAATCTAATCCTGAGTTGGACTTGGGAGATGTGACATCTGTTAACATGACCATGCTATCTGTATTTTTTTCAAATCAATACAATTTAAATAAGCTATTAAGGAATGCCAATAACAATCCCATTTCCATAGGGGGGCCTTCAACCAAACGTGGTTCCACCAGAGCTGTCAGTAGTATTCGACATTCGAATCACACCTCATTGGAACTTAGCAGATGTGAAAAAGATTTTGGATGATTTGTGTGTCGAAGCGGGTCCAGAGGTGACCTATGAGTACATCCAGCATTCCAATATCACGGCCCAAACTGCTCTTAATGAAGAAAATGTTTGGTGGACCACGTTCCGATCCGTTACCGATCGTCTGTAAGTGCAGATACATAAAAGCACATAGAACTTTCTCCGAATTTGCTTTCTTTTCTATTACTCCAATAAAACTCAGTTTAAGCTCATGGGTTCATTAATAATGTTAAAATAGAGAATTGAGACTTAATTGCAAAATATTTCCAGCCGCCACGGACATAGCATTCATACGTGAGGTTAGCTTTATGTTTTTTTAACTGATCCAATTACTTTATTTGTGGTACAGGAATCTGAAACTGAACAAGAAAATATTCCCTGCTGCAACTGATATTAGATTTATTCGACAGCTTGGAGTCCCTGCCTTTGGCTTCTCTCCTATGAACAACACCCCCGTCCTCCTTCATGACCATGATGAGTTCCTTAATGAAGCTGTGTACCTCCGAGGTGTGGAGATTTATGAAGCCATTTTGGAAAAAATATTCAGTGTCCCCAAGTCTCCGTCAGCCCCTTAAGATTGGAAATCAAAGCCAGAATTAATGATGCGGCCTAGCTATCAAAAATCCTTATTTTAAATCAATTTAATCTTTTTTCAATTCGGAAATTCTAAGTGAAATAAATTTAATGGGGATACAAGGTCATAAAAAATAAAAGTTCAAGTTGAGAGCAAACTTAATAATATTTTGCATTAGTCTTCATTCCCATCATGTAGTCTGACTGAGGTTGTTCAAAATTTAATCATTTCAAGCATACAACAACAACTTCTGCTGCATGTAATGTACATATATTGGCTAAATGAATCCAGACTCTAGAGTGAGTGGATTTACAAACTACGCCTTGAACATAGTTGGAGATATGATGATAAAGAATAAATTTTAGTAGTTGGTTCTTGTAATGTATCGTTGAACACCTATGTTTGATGTAGGTTTGACTGACATTGCAAATATTGCAATTTCCAAACCTCATGGAGAAAAGTACGTAAACAAGTTGAAAAAGTTTTGGAATAACAAAAGCCGACAGAGCAATGTCCGCAAGACCATTCCCCCGGCTTAAAAATTTTCATCTCAATGTCAAAAAGGTCGTAAATGGTTATCTCTTGGAGGCTCTCGAAAAAACAGCGACTCGGAGTTCCAAAACCTAGTGCTTATGCTTATTTATGTACAAACACCTAACTGACATTCATACTGTGGGGATACATATGCAAAAATTTTTTTGCAAAGATCCAACACAGTGCAGATCACTAGACTAGAGCTCTACGTACTTGAACTTGGTTACTATTCCAACATGCAAAACTCCATCCATTCGTGTGTACTATACTCAAGAGTGAGCTGCATTGTATATGATATAATCCACAATTTTACGTTACGTACGAGAAATTGGAATATTATTACGAAAACAAGTCTCTAAAAGAGTGTGTGTGCAAGCTTGCTTGAGGAAAGTGCAAATAAAATATCCATCATATCATTATAATATGAATATTGAGTTTTTTAAATAAAAATCCCAGTCACCAGTCTACCCTGTCTGTCCTGTTGGGTAGCTTATGAAATCAAGATGTAATTCAGGATTCAGGATACTAATAAATACTCCTAGTCAATAACTACCACCCTTATACACCTAAATAATCTTCCAGGTTTTGTCGAAGACGATGAGGAAGGATGACAGTAAAATTAGTATTCAATTGACATTTAACCCTTTCTAAAGAGATATATTTCAAAATCATCAAGTTCAAATCGAACTGTTGTATTTTGTAAATTATAACTGCTCATTTGAATGATTTTTATTATTCGATCGATATGTTGGAAGACAGGTAAACTGTTTTTTACGTGTAATCCTATACTCCTCAATAAATACTCAGGACGATAAATAAATATTTATCCTTGGCACTCCAGCGTTGAAATCTGTTCGTCTGTCCTCAGTTTGTATTATTATTTTTTCTTTTTATTTCATTTCATTTCCAGCGAGTATATGGGTTTCTCTTGTGAATATTCGGATTTTTAATCCACACATGTAGAAACATTTGACATTGATAGCAAATACATTATTCAAGTTAACCGAATATAGCTCATGTCACTGTCAAATAAATTTGATTATACATCTGATGAGTGAAGGTATTTTGATAAACTATTTTGCAAAGAGGGACACTGTGATTCATAATCTTAACCTAATAATTAAATAAAAACAAGCAAGCGGCAATTCATATCTTGTCAATCAAAAGTTTGTTTCATAATTGAATTTAAAATCTTCTAGCCAAATGACTCACTAAAAAAATCATAGACTCTGTGATACTGTATTCAGTCAACCTGTTACATTATCGTGACAGTATGTACAGCAGTCTCATAATCGTCCAACCTAGTGAACCTAGCAGAGTATGCTCTATAATATTTGCAACAACAACCTAAAAATAGATAAATAAGGCTTCCACTTATAAACATCCTAGAGCCAGTCCCCTTTAATTAAATTCAGGAAATGCCCATTTTCTGCATGAAGCAGAACAGTCGTAATAAATCACCTCCGAAATAACGAACCCGGACGAGAGAAATCGAACCTGATGTCGACTGTCGAATCGCATGCGAATAATAGTTTAGTAGTACTACCAGACTGACCTTACACAACCATACAAACACACTCACGCACTACTTCTACGTACTTTACTACTTTGACTACTACAGAAAACACGTGTTTTAAATCCCACTTCATCGTACCGGAAATCGTAATCAAAATATACTTTTCCAACCAAGCAAGGGTCTACAGATCCGATTGACACACATAATAGATCGAGCAAGTTTCAAGGATGATCCGATACCAAATTATAAAAGAAGAAATCCGAGTAAAAAGAGAAAGCACAATCAAAAAACATACAAAAGAGTTAACCATACCATTTGCATACCACACCGCAGCAGAAACCGACACCACCACGAAAAAAAACTTTTATAGATATCAAAGCGAATCTAAAGCAACAAATCAAAATGACCATGACCCCATTCTATTGGAAGTTCAAGTCCCATACCATAAATCAAGTATTAAGCTCATCAAGATCCAACGACCAAGAGGATCCAAAAGACAAAGGATATGATGTAAGACGTTGGATTCCATTCGAATTCCACAAATGCGTCCACGTCACCTAAAACCAAACCTCATAAAATGTTCTCAGAGCCCAAGAAACCAAGATTAGATTGCATTATCAAGATTATACGAGTATGCCTCTCAACCTACTACACCTAAGGTTGAAACTGTGATAAATCCATGAAAAATTAACCAAGCGAATCATCCCCTAGCAAAAAAATCAGCACTAATCATCCCAAAGTTAACTGAGGACAAGTTCCATAACAAAGAGAACAAGCACCGTGTCGCTTTATTATAAAAAACACACACCGATCTCGAAATAACATGGAAGAGGACAAAGTTTCCCCCTCCCCTCTCTGTCTCTTTACATGAGTAATTCCAAGTGCATCCTTCTACCTCTGCCCGTATGACTATGACGACTATGAACTATGACTAAGCAATCCTTGGTTCTATAAGGCCGAACTTGCAATGACAGCCGTTCTACAGTCTCAAGAACAAAGAAAAAGTGCATGCAATTCCACTATTTGCAACTGCTAATCCTCCAGTCCACCTTTCCCCACCGGCCCATTGTCCTTGGCTGTCTACGCGAGCTCTCCTCTTTCTCGCCTCTCCGTTCAATCCTAAGGGCTACCTTTCCACCCCTGTCCTACCCAAGCCAAGAGAGAAAACTGGACTCTCCCATCTTCCTTCCCATCTCGGGATTTCCTACACAGTTTGCGGGGACATTGTTGAAAATTTTGAAATTTTATTTTGAAAAATAAAATCTCCAAATTCGGACGAATAAAATGAGTGGTTTTACGAGGGTTTTCAGCCTTTATTTGATTTAATATGAATTTCCAAAGGTTTCCTCTCTTTGGATTGTAGAGGAGAAAAGCCCGCCATGTTCCTCATTCTATTCGCATTGAGATTGTGAGTGTGGATCATGATGGTGTATCTCTATGCTCTGGCAGTGGTGGTTATGTGGTGAGGGGTCGTCTCTCAGTTGTTGAGATAAAATTCGTGTCCCCCACTGCCTCCCTTGTAGATTCATTTCCCTCGTCTTCTCCTTCTCACTTCTCCTCTGAGCTCTTCACTCATTGAGTCTTTGTTGTTCGCTCGCTTTTCCCAATGTTATGAAAAAAGGCGGTTGGATCTGCAGGGAATTTTTAAGCTCCTTAGTTATAGTTATAGTTAGGTGTCAACTCACTTTTCGAAACTTTATCACATAGTTACGGTTAGTAAGGACGGGAGGACGAGTGACTTATTGTGTGTTCCAGCCGCTCCAGACATTATCCACAGTTCAAGGACAAAGTGTGGAAATTTGAGAAATTTTCATCCACGACGGACAAGCTGCCGGGTGAGCAGTGAACGGTGGTGGTGGTGATTATTATTTTTTTAACGAAATAAATAATATTCGGAGCTGAGGAGGATTGTAAATCATAAGATTCCAGTGGATTACGTGTTTATGTGTGAGACTTCAAATTAGGGATTAAAAGACGAGGTGTTTACAAAACACGAGCAACTAGCTCCCGGTTCTTCTTGGTGGGATTTGTGATTTGACAGAGGGGGAATATTTTTTTTTGGACCAACAACCAACATTAAGAGCCAAGAGTGAAGATGGATCTTATGTACGGAAGTGGATCGGATTATGACTTTTCACTTGAGGAGATGATTCAATGTGATTTGAAGAGTGAGATGGACCAGATTCTCTCCGAGTCTGGGATGGGGGGAACAAGTTCATCAACAAGCTCGATGGATGACCTCCTCCTCCATGACCTGCACAACGACCCGGATCACATGCTCTTTGGGGAAGAAGGCTTTGAGGAGTTTGGGATGCACTTTGACAGCCGGATTGGGTCCTCTGACCCTTATGACATTTTAGAAAGCCTTGGGGATGCTATTAGTGTTTCCAATAGTTATTCCAGGGGGACTTTGCCGTCCTCCTCTGCAGTCAATATTAAGGGGAAGGGGGGTGTTAGTAGTAGTAATATTAACCGAAATTCTCGTCAGTCTGTGAATAATAATACATCCAAGTCCTCTACTTCCATATATGTCACTTCTTGGAATTCCCTACTCAATCGGTCCGAAGTTTCCAAAGGGATCTCATTTGAGGAGAGTTGCGGAATTATGGTAATTACATTTTTTATTTGAGGTTAGCTTGGGGGGGGGGGGCTTATTTAAATAATCATATGACTTTTCGTTTTCATTATTCTTTTATTTCTTTGCGATCTCATTCTTCAAGCTTCTACTTCCAGCAAAATAAAATTCCCCAGCCGGTAACTTGATAAGTTGACAACAATTTAATCGGTCAATCATTCCTCGAATTATTATCGACGTGGATGAAACGGCCAGTAGGACCAGTGACTGCCGGTGAGGCATGAGGGTCCAACTTCACTCCGCAACTGATCACAATGCACAATGCACGGAGCCTGATTAGTGATTACTGATTACAATAAATCCGGTTACACACTCACTCCATTCATTCATTCATTCATTGTCTGTGCATATGTCTGCTCTGCTGCCATATACTGAAATTCCTTTTTCCAGTTCCCAGCAAATAGTGGCCGATATGGGAGATAGTACATATGTATGTACTCGTATATATATGCTGTGGCGATGGTGGGTATATTTTTTGGAAGAGAACTCAGTCTCGCTTCAATGTTCAACCCTTCACACTCCACAGCCTTATAGAAGATCAGTTCGTCAGTGGAATGATAAATAGGATACGTGGTGATGAGGATCATTATATGTATGTGTAAGATGATAGCGAGGACTTAAGGAGGGTAATGGAATGACGAATGAGTCGGAGTGAGTAATAACTTAATTTAATTGAAATTAATTCGTATCATTTTTATCTCTCGAGTTGTAAACAGAGTACTTGATGGATCTGGTCTTTGCCTCTTCTTATCTTGTCCAGAGGCCAGTTACCTGTTCGTCGTGGAGGAAAGAGAGGATAATGATAAGAAAAAAACGGGGGTATAGGAATATTTGAATGAAGTAATGAATGAGGATACTGATAACATGAATAATATGGATGATTGCCTGATTGGTTAATTTTGAAGTTTTGAATTTTGAATTCTTCTCTTTTATAAAAGATTTTATTTATATTTACTCATTTAGTATGGAATAATATAAGGGGACATAAGTATTTTGTATTGTTTGTATGACTTATCATACTCACAATCACAATTACGTATATTTATTATTTATTTACGGGAGATATACTGAAGGTCTTTAGATTCATATTTTAATAGGTAGTATACATCCATTGTACTAAGAAACAAGAAGGACATAGTGTAGTTGATAAAGCCAATGCCCAAGACCTCCTGCAGTTCTATGTCCTTTCCATAGAATTTTAGGGAGAAATGAATGCTTTCATGGATTCATCAGCATTTCTTTCTGGAAAAGGTTACAATTTAAAAAAAAAAAGACCTGGAAACTAAGGATTAGCTCATAGAACTAACTAACCTATTTGCTTGTAGGATGTTATTATTGTTTTTGTGGGAGTCAAAAAGCAACCTGAAGGGACTTTGGGATCTTTAGTCCGACTTAAGAACACAAACTTTAGTAATGCTAGATAGGGTAAGGATATGTTCATGTGACCTCGGTTTCGGACGTCCCACTCTTGTTTATTTGAATGCCCATAAAAATGAAAAAGGTACACATAAAATGTCGAATCCACACATACACTGCACAGACTATATAGTGAGTTGGTTAGGGTAGATTAACGTCCTGAAATAATATCAGATGTAGTATAAGAGTAAATAGTAAAGTAATTGATTCATCATGAAGTCCTCTACCCTACTTAAAAGTTCTATTGAACAAACACATGGTGCAGGGCCCCGTCGGTCCTAGGCCGTTTCCCGTTTCATAATTTCATGAATGGATGACTGGATACTGGATCGGACTATAAATAGTGTAAATACTCAATTTTCTCATGGCGACCGAAAATAAATACGAAGGGTTAGTTAGTTAGGGTGAAGGAAGGGTGAATTTTAGTTTGTCGGTTATATATAAAATGTCATAGTAAAAAGGATATCCACATCGGCACCAACTGGTACGGGTACACTTTACTTTGCCTGGCCTCTGAACATGGAGGGTGATTGTATGAGTATCATAAGGGGTAAAATTATAATTAGATCGAAGCAAGTATTTTTTTTACTAAGACCCAGAAACACATGGCCTTTGATAAAATAGTAAATTGGGCAATAATGCACTTACTTACTACCCTTTTACTACGGTCACGTCATAGTCGCAAAGAGACAGAGAACAGGAAAAGGGTTTAATTAATTATTCATTAAATGTTGTAAAAGTACTGTCGGGGATATGCGGTGAATGGGAATGAAATAAATAATAATTGAGTAAGATGATAAGTACATACTGCATATAGGATAGAAGTAGTAAAGGAACCAATCTAATAGCTTCCTTGTCGACGATTGTCCTTGTTCTGCCAGAAGTTGCTAAGGACCGGCAAGACGGCCTTGTGTATGTTGTAGGATTTCTTAGGATTGATATGAAACAAAGGAATTAATAAGAACAAGAATCCAAAAGGGTGGACGAGGGTCTATCTTCACTTGTCTGACTGTCTCTATTTCTTCTTTCTAGGTTGGATCTAGATACTATAGTCACTTTTACCGAATGAAAGGAAGGTTGATAACTTTTTTTATTTTTCGTTATTAATTTAGGCCACTTTTTATTGTTATTCCTTTGAGGATGATAAGAGAACACGACCCCTTTGTAGTAATATTACTACGATACGATACGTCGGTTATCAGCTGTCTTACTTCCTGCCAGTTGGTTTCGTTTCATCCTTTCATAGATTCACGGTCCCACCACACAGCAGCCGGTTAGAATTTAATGTCTGTCTATGATGTGAATGTGATCAAGTGATCATGCATGGAAGTAGAGTAGCAGAGTAGGGTCGTAATATTTTCTGCCTATTTGATGTTATAAAAAAAAGTTGAAGGCTCGGTTGTAGCCGTTGTAAGATGTAGGATTCATCCCGACTGACTGTGTTGAGAAAACCCGTCTTTATAAACTTTTAATTCATTTTAGTTTTACTGGATAGACTCGTGTGGTAGTAATAGAATATAGCAGAAGTAGACAGTAGATATTATGTAATAAATAGTACTATGAAAAATACAAAGTCTAGCGTATTTTTTCCACCTAGACGAGGAGTGCAGTCAAAGGGATAATTATCTTATGTAGTTTACTAGTGGTATGGGAAGGAAGGGTAAGTCCATGGCATAGTTGAAGGTTTGTATAACAGCTTGATAAAAAGAATGCTGGACAGGGTATTGCATTTCGTGTTGATAATAATGAATATAATGATAAGGTTAGTTAGACAAGAGAAGCTTTAGGCTTTGAAATAGTTGATAGTAAGAAAGGGTCCACGACTTTTTGTCAGTTAAAAAGGGAGAAGGCGGTTGGTCTACTTTTATTTCAAAATATGTGTGGATCCAGTGCCATTGCCATAGGGTCGTCTCGGTTGTATCCGAGATGGACTCTTTCAGGGCCTGTTCCTCTTGTAAAGTTTTTTTTACTTGGATATTCTATGTAAGTAATAATATTTGGGAATAGTGAATAGTAGGCAGTAGTAAAAAACATGTAACGTCTACTTTTCCCTTATCCACCCCGAAGGAGGGTTGGAAAATTGGGATTCTAAAAGCTTGAATGTTGAAGGGATGTATTTGGGTTGGTACTTTATTTTAGGGCTGCAATTGAATGAAGCTTAACTTATTCCTTTTACGTCTGATATGGTATCGTCAGTTGTTGCAGACAAAGTTCGGAGCAGTCCGACGCAGCACCCGAATCTAGGGGAGTAAATGGCGGGTCGGAAATCGGTTGGAAAGGGTCAGGGTTATTTGGATTTTTTTCTACAAGGGATGACGTACTATTAAGTTGTTGAATAGTGTTGATGTTTTTCGTCCCTTAAATGTTATTTCATGGGATGTCAGTATATTGAGAATTGTTTGAAGAAAAAATATTTGTAGGGGCTTTTAGCATTGTTGTTTTTGGGGTGTAGAAAGAATTAATATTTTTGTTGAGGGATTATTAAATGTGGAGAATATGGGAAAATGATGTATAAATTTTTCATGTGCATAAGAGCAGACTGAGAAGAGACAGAGCTAGACATAGGGCTGGAGAGGTATGTAAAAAGTGAGAAAGTAGTTTATTATCTATGTTATGGGCAGTATGACCATGAAAGTTCCTTAGCCGAAGAGTGTCCCATTTGCCCCTGGTGAATCTTAAGACTTAAGAATAAGACATAGGTATGGAACTATTTATATGGATGGATGTAGGTATAGAAAAAAAAAAAAATTCTCTACCTTTCTCAGAGAGGTTACAAATGCTGGCTGCTGGAAAGTGGTGGAAATTCTTTGTTCATGTTTTATTTGGAGAGTATCATATATATTTGAGACATAGGAGCATAGGACAGGATGGAAGATGTTAAGAAAGACGAAGGCATACTGGTGTTGTGTACTTGTCCAAGAGATACAAAAAGAGGTTCACACGTACAAACCTCCATAATATGAGAAAATATATATATTTTGTCTATGTATTTATTTAGAAGGTTGAGTAAGTTGGTTCTTGCATGAGTTGTAAAAGGCAGGGAAGGTTTTTAAGAATTCTGGTAGGGTGGATTAGATTTTTATGGAGGGAGAAGCCTTGATAGGCCATTGAGCTCTGGAGATGTATTTGGACACACTCAAGTGATGGGATTCTACGTCTTTGGATTTCCAAGCAGTTTTGGACAGTCGTGGGAAAGGGTGTCTAGGAGTTCGGCAAGAGGGGTCTAAAGTGTTGCAGGGAACTGTTGGCAACGCTGGCTTTTTGGAGCTCTGGCTTCCTCTCTCCAGTGAGCTTGGGACAGTCCCCCTTGGTACTGGTTGTGGAGCATGCTTTTTGGGAAATCATTGGGATCAATTCTTGTTCTGGATATGGTTCAGGGACTGTTGGAGTTGTTGGCTTGTTGGACACTCATTGGATTTTTCGAGCTATGAATTGGAGCTGAGGAGAGGTAGCAAGTTAGCAACGTTGTTTCTAGTCTGGGGAGAATTATTCAGAGAGTGGCATGGCTAGGGTAGAAAGTAGAACTGAAGTTTGTATTCAACGTATAGTGAGGAAATAATATCGTAACAAGCGCCATTATAACTCGGGATACTATGTGTGGACGCTTGTGGAAGTAGGATTGAGGTTTAATAATACTTTTGGACTTGGAAGAAGTTGTATGGGTTGGGGTGTTCCACACAGTTCCAGTAGTTGAGAAGCGTTCTTGTGTTTATTATCAATGGATTTAGTGGTGGTGAAAGTTACTGATTATTTCTAAGGATTCTTAGTCAACTGTAGATTGTTAAAGTTGATTTAATTTTGTGAAATAATATAATAGGATTTGAAATGAAGCCGTGGAGTAGTGTTTATGACGAGGATGAATATGTCTCCGAAGAAGGGGAAGAAGTTAATGAAGAAAGAGAAGACGACGGGCTTGACATTGTCGTTCTGGAAGCGGATGATAGGGATATTCAATTAGTTGATGGACCACCTCCGGATAATCTAATGGAGGGGGATGAGCTGGAAGAGTCACTAGAGTGTCAGGAGGTCGAGAGAAGAACTAAAATAGTCGATGATGTAGAAGGGGGTGGAAGATATGAAGATAATAATGGAAATAGTAGCAGTAGTAATAGGTTCCGAGTTCGAACAGGTGCTTTATCTAGTAAGGAAGAAATAGTGCTGAAAGCAAGCAGTGAAAGTTCGGTAAAGGAAAAGTCACAGGTCATAGAGCTAGAATTGGCGGAGGGGGGTGAAGACGATGAAATTAAGATTATTGAGATGGAGGGGAAAGAAGAAGCCGAGCTGGTGACTGTGGATGATGAGGAAGAGGAGTATCTGGAGGTTGATGAGCCTGGAACGGAACTTGAACCAGGTCAAGTGTCTATTGAGGTCATGGAGGATGACGAAGAGCAAGAGGAGGCAGAGGTTGCGTCAGACACTATCATGGGCATGGATGACTATGAAGATGTGACTGGAGAAGTTGCGTTTGGAGAAGAGAGTGAGGATGAGGAAGAAGAGTTTCAGTTTAAGATCCCGATAATTAATGAAATGAGAAAAGAATATGACCCTAAGAATATTGACATTCAAACGCTGCCTACTCAGCCAAGGGAGGAACTGGAGGAGAAGCACCCCAAGTTTAAGCACATGAATAATATGCAGATAGTTCAAAAGATGGTGGACAAAGGGAAGATTGTAAACCCAGCTGATGATGAGGATAATGATGTGTATTTCAATCGGACGGAGGAATCGTCACTAGCTGTGAGGGGGGTTAGGATACTCAAGCAGTTTAGAAAGCCGGAGGATCGAAATGGGAATGAAATCTTGGTGACGAAAGCTTCTAAAACAAGGGCACTGTATCTTGGAGGTGGAATTCCTCTGGAGCCGGTTTTGGCTAATCGGAAGTTGAATGACGAGGTTGAGAATTTTAGGAAAGAGCTTGGAAGTCACAGAAAGCAATGGAAAACTGTGACTTATCTGCATTCAAAAAGAAAGGGGGGCTGGAAGGTAAATATTTACCTCCTTCCTGAGGAGTTTGTAGGCATTGAAAGGATGATTGACCGGCTTTAAGAATTCCGACTATGCTTTATTTTTCTAAGTCTTATTTTGATCTGCTTCTAGTAGTTAATTAGTTAGTTGAATTGTTGGGACTTTTAATTCAATAATTTTTAATGAATTTTCATTTGTTTTACATTTATAGGTTGATCCGTCTAGTATTGTACCGGCTTCTATATCAGGATCTACGGGTTCGTCGTCGATTGGAAGTGAAACTGACCCCGAATGTCTCGCTACAGATGATGAGAGTGAAAATGAACTGATTTCGGGAAGTATTGCAGCGTGGATAGTTCCTGACCAAAGAGGGTCTTCTCGAAGTCCTTCCCCGGCTGAACCAGAATACGAAGTGGAGGAACCGGAATTTATTCTAACTACCGCTGGATCTCATGTCAACGAACCCCCAGCTAAAAAGCGGAAGCAGAAACATGACCCGCAACCCCACATCGATGGAAAGATTTATCCTAAGCCAGGGTTTTCCTATTCTTGTCTAATTGCAATGTCGTTGAAGAATTCCAAGACTGGCTGCTTGCCGGTATCGGAAATCTACAAGTTTATGTGGTAAGTTTCACTTTGGGATTGTAGATTGTAACGAAAAATTATTTTTATTCCACAGTTTGTATTTATTGGTCTTATTTGTTTCAGTGATCATTTTCCTTACTTCAAAACCGCCCCTAGTGGCTGGAAAAACTCGGTGCGTCATAATTTGAGTCTGAATAAATGCTTCGAAAAGATTGAGAAACCTGGAAATGGCGCTAGAAAAGGGTGCTTATGGGCTCTCAACCCAGCGAAGATACACAAAATGGACGAAGAAGTGCAGAAATGGTCCAGGAAGGATCCCTTGGCTATTCGTCGAGCTATGTCCGATCCAGGTGAGTTAAACTTGAAATATTTTTTTGCTGATGTCGAAAATTTAATAAGAGAGAATAGCATTTAATTGTTATCTTTGACTTGTATAGAAAACCTGGAATTGATCGAAAGAGGTGAAATGAAGAAAGATTACAGTGGAAACGGATCCGACGAGGATGAAGAGGAAGAGTATTCCGACCCAGCTACGCCCTTAACTGCAGCTCAAGTAAGTCTTATGAACCTTTCTTTGAAGTTAAAACTGTACTATGTTTGTGAGCTTTGATTGTTGAGGTTATTGTCTAACAACTTCATATTGTTTAACTGTTTAGCTTCAAGCTCGTCGTTCTCGCACTAGCTCTGCTGATTCTGCATTTGGGGATAACATATCTTCTCCAGCCCTAACTACGGTTTCTCAAGTCCATGCTGCATTGCATGTAAGCCTATATTTTGCGTGCAGCTATTTACAAATGAATCGATTAAAGTTAGATAGAAATAAGTTATCAATATGTATTTTATTATATTTTTCAGCGCCCTCAAGACCAGAAGATCCACATTAAAAAGGAGGATCCTCTGGAATTTGGAACAATCACGAACGTCCAAGGGAACTATATTTGTACAACTCCTGGAGCCCAGACGTATACACTCAGCTTCTCGAATTTGGGCAGTACCACCCCAATCATAATCAGACGTACCCCAGTGAAATAAATTGGTATAGACTCGACGCTAGCAGTCCCCGCCACGGCAACATTTCCGCAAAAGAAGTGAACCAACTTCAGCGTGTGAAATTAAAGTAAATGTATTTCGTTGGACCAAGGAAGGTGAAGAATGTATTGGAATGGTGGAGACTGTTGGAAAGAAAAGGACTGATCTTCAAATGACAAGAGTGTGTACAGTTTTTGAGCTCATAATGTTAACCTTATTAACCTTATTACCTTCCTTATAATTTTTCTTTTCTTTTATTCTCACGTATTATTTAATGTGGGAAATCCTATTGTAAATTGGAAATACGGATTGGCAGAAAATAGAAAAAGAGATATTTTAAATACAATTGTCCATGCATCATACCTTTCATAACGTATATCTGTAGAAAGTAGAAATAGATGTAGTTGTCATCAGGGCAAGCACTTACCGAATCTAATCTAGATTAGTTTCATAATATACCAGGTGATTAGCATAATGATTTTGCTAAAAAAATATATTCATGTGTAAAATTGTGTGTATATGTTGATGGTGGATTTGGTAGACCGTGTTTGAATATCATTCTAGAGTTGAAAGTGAACAGAGAAAGTTATACTAGTATGTATAAATATTGTTATGTTCTTACAATTATATTTTGTGTTGTATGTCTTGATTTTACTTTTATGACAGTGATTTGTATAGACTAATATTGTATAATTAATGTCACTAGTTTGTCAATTATTGTTGCCGCGACTCACGGTTGGTCGGATTACTTTTACGATCGGGAATGAATTAACCTACGGCGAGTTGTAGTTTAGGTTTTTGTACGTGTACCTACTCAATTATTTACCTGTACGAGAGACAATTTTTAACTGGAATTATTTGCAATTATTATGATAATGTTGTAATTGAGACAGTGTACACACTCAGGGGTAGCGACAACACGTTGTCAGTCGTGAAAAATAATGAAACGGATAATACATGATTTCCATGTTTTACTCTACTCTCGATGTTAATTTCGTTGTTTTTCAATTTATCGTGTTGGAAGTGATATCATTTGTCCTAAGTAGCGTATTATAAGCACAAATTTATACTACATAATATGAAATAAGAAAAAAAAATACAAAAACAAAACTATGATTATTATTTATTATTTTCTTAATTCCATTCTGGTTTGACTCTCCAACATATTTGTTTACAGAATATCTAAGCTTGAAGTGCAAGTGAAAGCAACAGGTTACATTTTTGCATAGTACTGACAGGAGCGAGCTTTGTTTAAACTCTACATTTCATTGAACCTATAGAAAGGGTTATTGTTTTTTATTGACTAGTCTTTGTCTTTCGTTTCTGTGGCAGTGGGAGCTTGGATATCTGTTGGCTGGATTTGGCACAGGGGGCTGACGAACGCCGAGGTGTTATCGGCCGAGAATTGGGTTCTGAGTTTGTTACTACTGTTTTCAGCTTCCAACCAAAGCGATTGCAGATACTAGACCCAACGGAATGCTCAGAGTCCACCATGGCAGGTCGAGAAGTTATTTGGCTGGACTGAGAATGTCTTCGGGATTCCACGAAATTTTCTTCACTAGAAGCCTTGCGAACCACGGGAGGATCTTGTTCTGATCTTTGTGATGGATGGTTAAGGTTTTTGTTTTCGTAAGATTTTTGGATGTTAGTAGTCTTGAATGTAGGCTTGGTAGTGTCGATTTTTGAATCGAGACTGAAAATTGCTTTCTCCGGTTCAAATTGTTGTAAAAATTTAGCTTGACATTTCCTAGTTTTTGTGTTATCGTTGATTTGCTGAGTTTCTAGACCGTAACTTACAGTTTTTCCTACTGAACATTGTCGAGTATTCTGGGCAGAGATTGCTGGGATTTTGGAGACAACTGACTCCCTAAGCTCTTTCGTATAAATGTCATGGGATGTTGCTTTCTTTTCATTCGGGTGTACCAGGATGAATAATTCTGGCTCCATTGTTTGCACATTATCTGGTGAACTTAGCCTAGAATGGGTTACAGTTATAGGTTCCTGTAATTTTGAAACTCTACTCGATTCCCTTGGCATTTGGACGTTGGCGACAACTAGCTTATCCCTAGTCATCATTGTAGGAGAAATGGCTCGAGATATGTCAACTTTTTTATTCCTGGAATGATTTATCAAGGTAACTGTTGCTGGTGACGGCTTTTTCATTGGAAAACAATCGCGCGCATTTTCAGTGGGTAGTGCTGAAGTTGGTTTAACTGATGTGACGACTATGATGCTGTCTTGTATTCCTTCTAGAACGTTGGAGAAAGTTAATCCCTCAGAGCGTTTCTGTTTGTTGATGGTGGAAATTTCTCCATCCTGAAACATGGAGGATTTCCCCTCTTGATTAGAATTCATTTCCGTCTTATTTGGGATACAGATGACTGAGTGTGCTCTGGACTCTACTAGTTGTTTTTCCGAGCATTTTGAGGATACCATTGAGATATTGAAAGGAAGAATTGATTCATTATCTATAAATGACGAAGTATTGCTAAGTAGTCCATGGGAGTCGGGTTTCTTCAGTACCTCTATGAACTTCTCGGTAATTTCCATCTGATCCTGGAAGTTTGTCGATACTCCTTCTATGTACTGGTTCGATTGGGAAGGAACGAAGTTAGCAGATCGGATGCAGCTACCCAGACGTTTAGAAATTGATCTGGATCTGTTGCGCTTTTCTAAGGATCCGCTCATGTTGTTTTCTAGGTTGAATTTTGAATTCGAAGGAGATTCTGGGATGTGGAATTTTCTTCGAAAAATGTTAACAATATTACCGTTGTAGTCGAGTAGTGTTTCTGTAACTTTCTCTGTTTTTGAATCATTATCCTCTTCGTCATCTTCATCATCCCTCGTAGGTTCGAAATCTATTAAAGTCATTTCACTCATGTAGATGGAAGTTCCAGATTGTTTAGATTCGTTCTCAATGCCCAAGTTTTCCGACAATGTGATATGTTGATCAATGTTTTTCGGCACAGTGGGTGGATCATTTGCAAGGGAGCTATTTTTTGTCAAAGCCTCTATTTTCGATAAAGAGTTTTGGCATTCTGCTTCTAGTCGTTCAAATTCTTCTAAACTGGAAGATACGCTGGCTTTATTACTTTTGTTTTCAGTACTTCTTTGAAGAGGCTTTGGAGATTCAGGTGCAATTATGTTTGATAGAAATGCCAAGTCAAGGATGTCCGTTTTTATTGGAGAACAATGCCTTTCTACCCATTCTTTTGCTGCGGCAAGGCCTCCACTGTTTGCTGATTTAAGATAATTGACTTGTGGGTTTTGAATTTGAATCCTTTGCGTTTCTATAGGATGAATCTCAACAGCCACCTCGGTCGTGGAATTATTTAATAGACGTTCTCCGGATGAATTGCTAATAGGAAAAGTGTGATCATGACAGTCTGAAAAATATTGAATCGCTAGTTCCGAGTTCATGTCTCCGATTAATTCTGGTAATGATGCGGGATGACTTTCTCCTGGAAGATTTCCTGTATACACATGCTGGTCAACCCATGCTTTTGTAGCCTCTAGCGCCTGGACGGTACTAAAATGGTCATTAGTGTCTGGACTTGTGGTTTCAAAATTTGTTTCAGTTTCGGATTCTGTCTCTCCAAAGGCACGATTACTTTCCTTGGTGATTCCACTTATTACTGTCATTTCTGGTTCACCATCAGATGTACACGGTTCATTGAAGTGAGCATTAAAGTCTTGCTCAGGAGGAGGAGGATCATTCTCGTAAATAACTTCATCTGGGTGTGATTTTGAAAGAGGAATGAAAACTCCTGTTTGTAAATGCCCATCGATATCCATCGTTCCTTTATGAAAGTATTTCGAATTCCCATGCTCCGTTTCGAATACGTTGATCCGATCAAACTGTTTTAAGTCTGAGAGACTTTCGTCAATATAGTTGTACACGTACCGAGCAAATTTTCTGTATGAATTGAGTAGGAAATCTACTTCTTTGTTAACGATCAAGATTTCGGCTCCTGTACTTGATCTGCCATGGGATTTTTTAACACTCTCGAATCGTCTCAAAAGGACTTTGTGACCTTTCTAAGAATAATAATTTGCGGATATTTGGACGTTATATACTTACGAATGGTGAATTTCTGGCTAGATTACCTTCAATTTAGACCTGAGTTCACTTAGAAGTCCATCCCTTGCGGCTAAGGCTATTTGCATGTACTGTATTCTTTGTTGAATTACAGTGGTACTGTCTTTTGCATCCCCAGTGTCATTAATATAAGGGTATTGAACGCTGATAAAGTTTTCTAACGGGTATTTCAGCTTCTGAAGTAATTCTGGAGAGATTGGTGTTTCCTATTATCGAAATGAACAATGAACCGGAGTTTCATTAATTCAAGGATTCATTAAAAAATGATTTAAAATAATTACAAGGAGAAACTCAGTCTGATTAGATCCGCTCTGGGTTTCAGTAACTTCCGGTATAACCGGCAATACTGGGAATGAGTTCTGTTTGGTGTTTCGTAATTGGTTTTCAAGATTTTTTGTTAACGTGGTAAGAGAGTCTATTTCTGTCTAAAATTAAAATTGATTCTAGGGAAGATTATAATATACCAATAATTTATATCTGCTGCAGTTATATGGCTTAAGGATACCTTTAAATTAGTAACGTATTGCTTCAAGTGATTCTGATCGCTTTTGCTTTCTTCCAATAGTTTTTCAAGGTTTTCACAGTTTCTAAGGACAAGAGCACAAGAAATATGAACGTTGATTGTCTTATCATTATTACAGGACATGGAAACAAGTTTTAAACCAAATAAATGTTCTCCATAAACGTCAATATTACCCGCATTGATTATCCTTCGAGTTTAAGCATTCATTTACAAGTAATCCTTTATCCATTTCCCACTTTTGAGCTAGACTATTTGCATCCCTTCCATCATCATTCTCTGGTTTGTATCCACAAGTAATAACCTCCGGATTTATTCCTTTCTCTTTTTCCTCAAAAATATCATCACCAGTTAGCGTAAGGTCATCCTGTGGATTTATATTCATGGGGTTTCCCCCCGTTGTCTCAATTTTGACAATTGTCTGCCTCCGTACCATTCTTATGTATTTATCCTGTCCAGAAGGAACAAAATCATTGTTTTCCGATTCGGTAGCAAAGGATGGACTTGTCGGTTGGTCCCAAAATGCTTGTTGTGCCTTGTAAGTTGTACTATTTCTGTTGTCAGTAATCGAATTTGAACGAAAGCCATACCTTGAAGATCTAGGAGATTTATTTAGATGTTGTAGAGGCCTTGGAGAAAGGGGAGGCTTTGAGGTGATTGGCTTGACAGGGCTATTATTTTTAACTCGCTGCTTCTTTTCATAATTTTGTGAGTAAGAATAGATTTTGGATCTGGAATGAACCCTTCTGGCTTCAGCAGCAGCATTACTTGCAGGCCCTGGACTTCGACCTTTTGTCGGAGTTGTGGGGGTACTCCGCGATTGATAAGTTCTGAGAGATTTCTGGAAAGCTTGTGTCTGAGCGGAGGACAGATTCCTTTCTTGTGTCCCTTGCCTTGAATGATTGGATAACCCTGCTATTCGATTATTCATATTTCCATTACTACTCATCGATGACATTAGACTGCCACATCGTCTAGATTCTCCACTAGCTCGCTCCAGGAATTGGTGAAGAACAGACCCTGGCCGAACTGGAAACTGAGGCTGACCTACAGCTGAAGATGCACTATTTCCAAAATTCATACTAGCAAGTAACTTTTGTAGTCTGCAAGTTTTTCATTGAAAAAAATCGGAGCCTAATATTGTATTGTGAAGCAATTTATTAGTGCAGTAATAAAATTTACAGAAAAGGCCAAACAAAAGGGATCTTTGATGTGGATTGAACTTTAGACTAATAGTCTTTATATCGAGTTCCTTTGCTTTCTTGTAAGCATAACTAATGCCCATGGTTACCGTTAACACCTTAGTCCATTACGTCCACTACAATTTCCAGGAGAATACAAGAAAATCCGCTCTGGTTTTTCCTCTGAGTTTTTTTTTCAGAATCCCTGGAGAGGCATTTATTTGTGAAAAATGACGGTGCACCGAAGTCCAGAGTGAGCTGGGGCCGGGGGTTATGACCATTACACAGTGTGGGTTTAATTCCACAATCTGAGCCTGATGTTCCATAAATCATAATTTTGGGCGGATGACCATCAGTTTTATAAGGTTTTTATACGGCTGTCATCTGAATTGTGAAATGAATGCCATCTAATCATCTCTGCTGACCACTCTATAAGATCGTCAAAGGAAATGATGTATCTCGTTCCTACATCTAAAGAAGCCAGAGGAGGAAGGTTTTCAGCACATAATTATTATATAGCAAAGCAACATATCCATTTCAGTTTATTTCCATCAAAACTTCCGTTTTTACGAGCAGCAGGTTTCAGAGTAAGAATGAAGACAATGGATCCATCTTTAAATATAATTTATCATAACAACAATTAACCCTAAGGGGCTTCTCAGCTCTCTTCCTAATGTGTAAGAGACTGGAGGATAAACAGATAACTCAACATAAAATGTACACGCTTAACGATCGAGTTGACAAATGACATTTAAACAGCCAAGCCAACTAGTTCAGCTTCTCTACAGTCTAGTTTAAGTTGGGAACAGTTCTTTTGTAGTTTTGTAAAATCTAACTCATCTTTATCAACTATAATTTATAACAATCAAGTCTTCGCTAACAGCACCAAAAAACACAATGGCACATGGCAGAATATTAAACAGTGTGTCCACCCCACCTCCTTCTAAAAAAATTAACGATCTTCTGTCATAACTTTCCCACTAAAAACATCAACGTTTTAAATGGTTAAACCCAAGGGTCTGAAAAGAATGAAACTTTAAAACTGGCTTGTTAATACCGAGTTATCCGTTGTACAGTTACCGTCATTACACGATTCGCATATATAGAAAACTGGCAAGGTCTCAAAGTACCAACGTGCAAGACTTTTAGCTTGGTAGCTCTGAGCACATATAATGATTGAGTAAACTATTTTTTTTCAAAATTTTATACATTTCTCATCTCACATAAAATACTCTGTGTTTTTTTAGTAATTATTGTTAGTTTTCGTGGGTTTCATTTGGTTTTGGTTCCGTTCGGTTCGGCTTGCTCGATGAGTCTACCTCTCTATTCAAGTTGACAGAGACAATGACAATGTCTCTCCATCTTTTATTTCTCACTGTTCAATTAAACTCAAGGGAAATTAACGGTTGCTTCTATTTTCTATGTAGTTGCTTGGTTGTTAGTAGTTTGATCTCTGGAGCAATTCGATGAGTGTTTTTTTTTTTAAATAATTTGTATTTGTTCCTTTAGTATTTCTCGCTTCTTATTTTTTACTTCAAAATTGGTCATAAACATTAATATTATATATTATGTACTTGGGCTTGGCTGATTGATATGGTGGATTGGTTCCGATTCATACATTCATGTTTTCACTCCCACGGCACGGAATCTGTAGCGGATTAGTTACGATTAGCTATAGGTCTACCTCCTGCGTACATAATACATAATAAGCTAGTCTACAAAGTGGCTGTAGAAGGTGTACAACTAATAAGGGTTTAATTTAAAAAACTTCTAACATTTTTAACCCATAGCTATTAACTAGGGCTAATATTTAGGTTATAAACATAACGACTTTTAGGGATGGAACATCATAGAACAACATAGAGAACTTATTTGAAAATGAGAATCTAAAGGCTGTAAATTAGACCCCTTTGATAAACGCTATGAGTCACAAGCTAGACCTACAACTAAAACTACTACACACTATGTAAACAAATTGGTGTCTTCTATCATCATGGAATAGCCTTAGAAAGAATTAAGAAATCAGGTAGAGTAACTTTTTCATGCTTAAATATCTAAAGATAGATAATTATAATAACGAGTAGAGAAAAACAAACATAATATTGCAGTATGATTGGGTTAAAAGAGTACGTACAGAAGTATCTTTAAAAATTATTCCACCAGGACAGTCGAAGAGTTTAAAAATGCAATAAAATGTGTAAGAAGATCAAGTGCGTTAGACTGTAAATATATTACAAACATCTCTCTGCATTCTCCCTTGTTGTGCAAAACTCTATTCTCAATTATCACGGAGCTTTACCTGGAACTCTGGATTTAAATATTTTCAATACGTCATCTCATAAGACACCGTGGGATAATAACTACTTCCTACTACATAACACTAGGACACAGAAGTGTACTATACTCCCTTCATTTTCCATTGTAATTCCAACTATGTACAATACACAGATTTTTTAAATTTAGTTAAACTACTTACTACAATCTAGAATCTATAGCTAACTGACGTATTCCGGGTCGTAAACTCGATTCAATATTTAAATATTCATCAATGCAATCAACGCATGCATATGCTCTCTCGGCTTTGGCAATGCGATTAATTACTTGTAGACTTTCTCTTAATTTTAGATCCTCACATTCCTAAAAGCACTCGATCTCTGAAGATTATAGTTTCATAATTTGCGTGGCGAATTTCGCCATAATTTGTCATCACTCGCTAGGTGACCATGAGCCATACTGATTCTTAATCTAAGTTTACTTATGGCTCATAGGTCAGAAGATTCACTAATTGATACTAGTACGCTATCCTACTATACCTGTGTGGACTGATCGTGAGCACCATAACATTTCGTTGACAGATCCTGAATATTAATTATCCTTAGATGCATATGACGTATACGTACAGAGAATACAAGGAGTACAAGCAATCCAGCAACATGTTTGTAGGAGTAATACAGATTACAGAATAATTTAATAGTAATATGGATGTCGAGTGTGTGCCTCTCTTAATTCGGCTATGGTAGTGTACAAGGGTCGTTATACTTCTTGGAGGTACTTAAAAGGACAGATTCCTTGTTTATTGTCACCATTTCGAATGGTCACCATTCCATCCAACTCCTCTCCGATTTGTATCACAATCTGTAACACAAGAGCATTGCATGGGTATGTGCCTTCAATTATTTTGTGGCTAAATAATCACATTTAAAAGTTAAATCCATACAAGCGATCAGAAACGCCGTTCGGACCGGTAAAAAAATCTTACCTGATCCCTTAGTAACTTCAAGCCATTATCGTCACCGTCTGTAACTTGTAAATTATGTGTGACTTGCAACGGCTTCTCGCCTGGATGCAATTTCGTCACATACTTGGATGGGAAGTAGCCCACACGACCCATACATTTCCCCTGCCACCAGTCTGGGTCTGAGGTGTCTGTAACTGTCACCCTGTAACCCGCTCTAGGGAAAGCAGGATAAAAAAAGTCACACAACCTTTTACCAATCTTTTTTACCGTATTCTTGGATACAAAATATAAAGCTTGAAGGCATTTTGAATTGCCAGATTATAGACTGGTGGTTATCCTTGAGAAAATCCTTCAAAATGTCAAAGTCTGCATAAGGGCCCGCCTACTCGTTGAATAAAATACTTACTGCCGATTTGATGTGCAAATCGGTGAAGGATATCGACCTGATTTGAACTCACTTATATATAACTACTTCAAACCCTGTCTCATTTCTATTTGTGCTGAATGGGTATAATACTATTTAAAAGGAATGGAAAGACTCACTTCAAGTCAAGTTCATCAGGATGCCTGGCTTTGAACATATAAAGGCAGACATAAAGGTTGGTTGGAAGGAGTCGATGGGGTTTCTGCTGCTCAGATACATAAAATATAAACATTTTCATTAATTCTTCAAACAATCCGGGCTTAAGCTCCCTATTAGTAGTTAATGTGTCACTAATGATCTACCGGCGAAGGACACGGAGATGTACTTGCCGAGCTGAGAGACTTGTCATTTTCATCCGGAAGTTCCACGGAACTCATTCGTACATTTCGGGTGGACAGAAGAGCCCTTCTATTGTGCACTGGACTTGATGGAGCTTGAGTAGAGAAATCATTAAACACATACATATGAATTCATAAGTTTCAATAAAAAATAAATAAGTAGATAACACAGTAGTAAACAAGTTGTAAGTTCACAAATCATAAATTAAACATTCACAAGAGACGAGCATTACTAATTCGAGCTGTAAGCTTGACACGACATGACATTGTCCATAAATGTCTCATTTCATGGTGGTGGTATAGAATATATTAGTTTTAAAGTTAGACATCACAAGTTAAAGGTCAAAGTATCCTTAAGCCGTGCAAGAGTGAAAGTTTAGTATAAGCAATGAAGACTAAAATGTAATTTAAACACCATACATAGAACATGACACGAAGTGTAGGATTATATTTCAAATCCACATTGCAATCTACGCTGCAATTCAATGCAATTCAGCCATTAATAAAATCAGAGATAGCAGACACAAAGAACCTCACATAGCTCACGTGCAGTATCTTGTAAAGTGTAAACAAACTTGTGTGTCTTGAAGCTAGGGAATGATACTATACAGTTCGGATGTTATGTTCAATGTGTAGTTGGATGCGAAGTTTAATATTACATTTTGACGGGCACACAGTGCACAGTGTAAGAAGGGAACTCTCCGAATGATTGAAGAAGACATTGAAAAGAGTGAGAAAAGATGTGAGGAAACTAGTTACAAGCACAAGTGCTGGCAGGAGAAGACACAACTTAATTAACAAGTTTGAAATGAAGTAAATTGAAGTGAAAGAGAGTTGGGTGGACAAGGATGATGTACTCGAGATGATACGTTCCTAACATTATTATCATTATTATTATTATGATTATGTCAGAGTTGGAAGAGTTGGAAATGGTACGAGAGTTTGGATGGACTTTTTTCTCCACGACTTGATACAACTTTTATTGGGCCTGAGAACCGGGGGATTTGGAAACTGAAAATGTCAAAGGTTTTTCTTCTCTCTTTCTATCCGTCTTACTTTTTCATCTTGTAGTGAGCAGACAAGTTTCCCAGTCTCATCTATCTTTTAGATTTAACGATTTTAAGCTTTTAAAACTTTTTTTAGGGAGAAGTTCTAACTTTCTGTAGTTTTCTTGGAGCAAAAAAAGTTTCTCCTACCCTTTGAATATTTTAAAGTGTAAATATTCGGTGACCTTAAGTCTTGAAATTATTATGCAAATCTGATAATTTGATAGAAAACAAAGACTGGAGTAGAAATGAATTGGAAGGAAATTTTACAACTGTGTAAAAGAAGATACATAGAGCGTATAGAATTACTTGATTAAAATCAGCACGAGAAAAGATGCAATCAAACACTACCCACTTAGCTAGACTAAAAAGTTCCACCACCAACCTCCACTACCAAATTATCAACAGGTCAAATCAGAGATTATTAACTACTCGTACGAGACTGTATTATTATGTTTAAAATTAATTGAAACTCGTAGGTAAACATATAAATGGACAGCTTGTAAGTGTCTGATGAAAAAAGGCTTGAAAGGCTTGTGCATAATTGTAAGTAATGTATAGAAGAGAAAAGGAGATAATACCAAAGTGATTGAGAGAGGCAAATGGTGTTTGAGAGTAGAATTCAGAAGAGGAGGAGGAAGAGGCATGATTATTCGAAGCTGAATTAGAATGTACCATCCCATTTCCTATTAGCAATAATTTCTTATTGTTTGCCCCTCCATTCACATACGATGGCCCCGTTTTAGCCCACGCTGTAAATACAAATCATACACAAACAACACAAACACATGTAGACAACATTGAACAGACAATTTCTCAACGATTCAGTTGTTGTGTCATACAGAAGGAGATTGGTTGCGAGAGATTAAAGAATTTGCAAAATTTATAAACAAAATCAGTCATAATTTAGAAATACCAGGGGGATGACTATTGATCATCAATGAAAGAAAGTGTGCAAAAACTAAAGATAGGGCTTGAAGAAAAACATCCAGCAGCAGTAATTTTTTTACGAGAAAGTCAAAGGTTGAAAAGGTGGAAGGTTTTGGGTTGTCATTGCCATAGATTATAGGTTATTTCTTAAAGGTCAAAGGTTAGTATTAGCAACGATTGGAAATAGTATTCAAGCTAGAATCTTTCCAAACATATGTTAGTACTCTACTAGTCACTTGTCTTTATATTGAAAACAAAGTTCAAACACTTAGTACCATGCATTTCGCTATATAGATCCGCCAGCTAAACCTGCACACAGAGAGTTGATTCAAATTCGAAACCCAAAAGCCATCCAATTTGTAAGCAGAAACGTGCAAAAGTTTTTTTAAATAGGCAAAACATTTAAAGTAATAACCATAGAAGGCGACAGGCAGCTAGCAATGTCTACTCAGGAATGTCTAAATCTCGAATAATATTTTATCGAAATCGGAGAAAATTAACTTTCTCCGAGAGTAGAATTCGAAGAAAAAAACATATAACCGCTAGCAAATATATTCTACAGAATCCTAACGGAAGTTGATTTAATTAACGAGCCGGGTAATTAGGTGGAAGCAAGATGCTTGAACCTAATACTACTCAAAGAAGCCTCTACTTGAATTTAATATTTTTTTTAGGTCCACCGTGCAGATGAAAATAATCTAGACTAGTCAGCTCTGCAAAAATTGGACTACGCATTTACGAATACTGATCATTAACGAACGTAGAAAACCAAGAAAGGGTTACATCAACAGGCAAAATAGTACGAGAGATATGAACTGTAACTGGTAAGGATTTGTTTTAAACAAAAAATATTTGCTTTACATTGGCTATGAGAAGTTGAATGACTTCCGTGTGCATATCGCCTTCTCTGTGCATGTTCAGTGGATTCGGGTGAATCCAAGGAAAAACTTTTCATTCGAAGGTCCAATTTCCGTCTCCTCGGACTGTGTGGCACTGCACAGCAAAATCCAATTTCAATCAAAAAACTCAACTACTAAACCACAATCTCTTAGTTAGTCACACGCTTTCAAAATCCTAGAACAAGTATGTCTTAGGATGTTGTCAATACTGTAACGCCAGCTTTAGTAGCTGCTTCGTGCTACTAGCCACACTAACACCTTGCATGGGTTTTTCTCACACAAAGCAACTCAAAGATGAATGGAATTGAGTGGGATTCTTGTCTTGTGAAAAAATGTCTATGAAAGTGAGTGGGTGTTAGAATATTAAAAATTAATTAAAGTACAAATCATAAACACTTGCTTGTTTTAACGTTGTCTTAACCTTATTTCAAGTCAACCGACGTTAGTTTATGTAAAGGTCACGCAAAACTTTTGTTTCTTGATGAAATTACTGAGTTGTAATGATAAAATAATAAAAGCAAAAAAATACTTGGACTGGCAGTAAGTGAAACGGATCTCGGTGGTAAGTTAGTTGAAGCCAGGTTGGACGACCCTTCCACATCTGCAGATATACTTTTTCGACTCAAATAACTATCTCGCCTTTGATTAACCCCACCAGCTCCTTGAATACCTTTGTGATCCCGACATAAGAGTATACACACAAAGACAACGAAAATTATAATGGAGAAGTCTTCATTACTAGAACACTTTGAAACTTTTAGAGATTCGACATTATATATATAACTTTTTGTTGGTGTTGAACCTTTTTCTAAAAACAATATACTCGCCTTGATACTAATTTTGTATCTACTACAGTTTTATAGGAATGCGTCCCCTATTAGAAACTTTTCGGGGTCTCAAAGATGTAAAAGTACTTACTATTTACTTTCCAAATTATTTGTAATTACTATGTTTATAGGAACTAGCTTAGCAACTAGAGGTTTTCTTTAAAGGAGAGGAGCTAAACCTACCCGAGGCCGAGGCGGCAGCAACGGAAGGATGGACAGGTGTACTAGGACCGGAATGACCACTGCTGTTACCCGAAACAATATTGACAGATGGATTTGACCTCGCGACACGAGAGGGGGTCATCTCATGCTGGGAGTGTAATGTTTGATTCGACCCGTGAAGTCCGTTTCCGGATCCACTTCCTGTGCTCCCACCACCACCACCGCCAGGCTTTTTTAATATATTTGCCTCTTTTAACACTTGGTAACCAATGTCAAGCTCGTTCTCTCCTCCTGAATTTAAAAGAAAGGTATCAGAAAAAAAAGTAACAAGCATAATATTCAAGTGGTATCCACAAACACACGAAAGTAACTGAGGACTACTCCATCACCTTCTGGTGACCTTATACTCAATCTTCCTCCTCTAAATCTAGTGGTTTGTGTTACATTCGAGAAAAACTTGGCTTGCTAGGCATTCTAGACTCATGATTGAGGATGAGAGAAACTCGAAAAAACCTCAGTTAGTGGTACTCTATACGATTAATTTCAAGGTTGGGTGAAAGCGAGTACTACTGAGTGGGACATTAGCAAGCAATTCTATGAAGAAAGTATTGTAGACAGAAAGAATCCTACTCCGAACAAAATAAATGGATAATGCCTTTAAAGAGTATCCCTGTACAGATGTTGAAGGACCTTTTGGTAATAACCAAGAAATTTATGTTTGAACGAGAAAATTAGTCCGTAGGCCAACTATGTGTTTGTAAACCATGGAGCGTGGGTTCAAATTTTTTTAAATTGAGATTTAGTTGGGCTAAGTACAACTTGAATTTGTTCATTTCGTTTTGGTTTTGTGACTATTGACCGAGTTTAAGAGAACTTCAGGTTTATGAACGTGGATAATCTGTGCAATAAGTTGAGAGAACTTCAACACACGAGGATTACTATGTCAAAAATCCTATTTTGATTAAAGGAAGGACTTACTCCCAGTTCCAGATCCTGTGCTATTATCCTCATCCTCTGCTTGTGGTTGTTGTTCAGCGAATTGTGTGAGTCGAGTCTCGAGCTCAGAAGTCGATCTCTGTCTTCGCAATAACCTCGTTTTTGGCTGACACTTCCCAACTTTCTCTTGACAATCCGGGTGAACATTCATTTTGCACAATCGACACCGTAATCCTTGTCTGGTGTGACCTAAAAATTCACATGATTACGAATCATTTAGAGTAACCTCCGCTCAATTCTTCGCTTCAAATTTATATTTTCTTTCCTCTTCACCACCAAAAAGAGGTCACACAAACAAAGGGTAACTTCGAATCGTTAGCATATAAATAAAAAGTATTCCACTGCTAAGACTTCAAAATTAAGATGCTTTCCAGAGAAAAAAAAAAGTAGAAAATGAACGGATAGGAGGGTAAAAAATAATTTTCACCTGAGACTAATTCATTAATATTTTATTTTATTTGGAGGAAAGTTTTGTTCTTTTCAAGGGATAAATTCTGATTATAAGAAGAAGATTAAGAGAGTAGAACAAACCTCTTAAGATTTGTGAGCAAACATCACAAGGTGTGATCTTCTTGTAGGTGTACTCCTGAAAGATGTGATTCTCAAATATCTGGAAGGGCTCTTTGAGTTCGTTTTTGTCTTTCCCGTTTTTCCTAGGGAGACATATCAAGGTAAGAAAGTTATATGGGATCAATTTAAGTTATTATCTACACGTATATAGTAATAGTACACAACACAGTCCTCATCGTATTTCTTTAGACTACTAGAGCATTGCAGTATAACTACACAGTACATTTCACTACACGCTACCAAACCAACTAGAGAGATACGAACTACGAGCCACACAACACAACAATATCCATCAGCATCAGCATGACAGATACGACTACATCTAATATTTACTATCAACTATTGCCATGTGGTGCACAAACCTAGTTATGTATGTGCACTCACTATGGTGGAGAAGGGAAAGTTGGTATTTATATACAGGCATTTTTTGTGAAGGATAGAATAACAGACAGCCTGAGAAAGTACGGAGGATATCCCCAGGGATGAAAGTAAGAGAAACTAAATCTTACTCTGCAAATGTAGGACATAAATTGAAACACAAATATGAAATAGAGTACCAGAAGAGACAATTTTTTCTAGAGTACAGGCATCCTCTGCCTCTTTATAAGGATTTCGTTATTAGTTGGAAGGTAATTGAGAGATTTCAAGCTTGTGATGTAGAAAAAACATGCAATTTCATGTCCGATGTTTAATTAAACAAAGTTAATTAGAAATTGAAAACTATTATCTACGAGTATAAAATGAAGTATTTGAAATTGCAAGCATTGAAAACGGTTTTGAATTTGCAAGCATCATTCCAAGCTATTAGATTAAGGCTCGAGGTATCGAGATTAAAACTGGGCTAGATTGTCTCTATTTCGCTAAGATTTTTAAGAAAATCTAGTAGTCTTTGTTATTGAAATTGTTGTTTTGTAAACTACATAGTCAGCAGGTTGTCAACGAACTAGACTACAATTAATCACAAGGGTCAAATTGGGGGTACATTCTACAACAGAGAAGAGACAACCAGGAAGGTAACTAGTTACACTTAAAAAGAGAGCGACAGGTTTAAGTGGATTGTTGTGGCTAACTCATTGTTAGTGAAGAGTACCTCATCATCATTATGGCGGTGACCGTGTAGAACATTTGGTTTTGGGGTTTTTTCGTCTCGACAGTAGGCGGCCAGTTAATTGCAAAATAAATCGATATAAATTTATTCAATCATAAAAAGATTAATTGTAATCGATTAAATTATTATCAAAGATAGTATCTAAAGACTCTCAGAAACATTCGGTTAGTATGAAATTTGAAAATGGAACTCAGATTTCTTAAATTTAAAACTAGAGCGATAACTGTGTAAAAGCGAAAAAGTTCAAAAAGTTTATCCAAAGTTAGAAATATATTATGTTTTTAAACTAGTCTAAGATAAGATAGCGAATATTTCAGAACTATGAAAACAAATAAAGGACGAATTCCAGTCTGACTATTTATTGTATTCTCCATGGTCCGATGTTACCAAGTACCAGTACCATATTACACGAGTTACCCAAAACTATAAAAGTGTCACTCACTTCTCAGGCTCCTTTTCCGTACTCGATGTCTTCAAGCTCTTAAAAGCCTTTAACCATTTGGATTTCATACCACCGGGTGCAACTGACATTTTTCTATCACCCCCCTTAGACATGTTCCCCGAGGGGTCATCCCCTCCAAAGGTTTCGTTCGCTAGGGCATTTCTACTCGCTGTAGAACTACTCGCTTTGGACGAACTACTTGGCATACCTTCACCCTTGGATGAGCCAGGCAGAAACACTTCTTTCTGAAAAGTTTTCAAATTAGATATAAACTCAATTAGTATAATAACATTGGAGCCTATAACTTTTGCTTTTCACCCTTGAGTAGAGATAGCTTCTTACATCATTGTTTCGAGAAACAATGAACAAATTTCAATCTCCGGAAAAACAAAAGGTCAGTTCCAGGTATCAACTTCATCTGCCTTGCTTGTATAAACTAATTTGAAGCAACTTCTGCTCCAGACAAGTCGAAAATTACTGGCACGCCCTTGTGCTCAACAACTAATTAAAAACTACTAACCAATACAATAGACATAATGATTGTATAATACGACCTTGATTGAAGGATCTATACATCAAAGAACATCTCTCTGGTAGACATGTATATATTCATACAAGTGCACAATCCATCCAACCTCTTTTGATTCATATTTAAATTATCCTAAGTATCCCAGCTATCCAATTCACCATCCGAAGTTCTAGAATCCATTGTACTACTCAAGTTCTAGTTGCTACCAAAAGATCTTGAAAACGCTTTCATGCTCCAAATGCCAAACGGTCAGCTATACGAACAAGCGTGGAGCTCTCTGTATAATCACAAGCTCTGCTCTGTATGTAGCTCAATGTATGGGATTCTTTGAAAGGAAAGCCCGAGATGTTTGGTAATGAAATGAAATGTACTTGAGAGGAGTTTCCAGTATTTGGCTAATTAGCTCGAGATTTAATTTCATTAAGGCTTCCTTCCATACGTCTTTGAATAGAACCTCGCTCTCACTCACTCTCAAGTCAGGCTTGAAGGCCTCTATCTCTTTTGGATAATGCTTCACTCATCCTAAGTTTAGACTTCTGAGCATGTAGAAGCCTTTGCTAAATTTCGTTTCTATTGTGCATTCTGGTCCCCAGAGTTACTTTTAATCTTTACAGTATCCTCTACAGATCAGGCATCACTCAATAAGAAACGGATAATATTTCGTGGGTAATGAGGGCTATATAAAAGCGACCTTTATTTAGGACCAATTTCGTTCGACTGTATGCTTAAGGGAGGATTCGTAGTTTCATAGGTTACGAGTATTAAGACACAATCTAGTTTTATCAATTCAATAATAAGATTAGTGTGTCCCTGATGTTAATTTCGGTTGGAATTGAGACTGGAAAGGAGTAAGTCAGTTCAGTTGGGACTGTTCCTATATTTGTAGTTGGACGGAGTAAAAACTGTTTGAAGCCGAGACATTACCTGAGCTTTAAGGGCCGCGAGGTGCATCTGGGCTACACGGAGATCGAATCTTTTCATACTGATCTCCTCCTGGAGCTCGTTAGCTTTGTTAAACAAATTGGAATCCAGACTCCTGTGAGAATCAAAAGAATCTTTTTTAGAAGGTGTATGGGCTCGTTTAGTTCAAATATTTTTATCATATTAAGCCTATAATGTTTACTATCCAACTCATTTAAGTTCATTCTAGTCTGTGTCTAGGGAGGTAAGTAGTAATTGCATTAGTTGGGAGGAGGATTGTCGATTTAATGTTTAAAGGGTGAATGAGGATCCCGTTTTTATTGATCTTTGGGAATTAGAGAATCCAGCTAAAGTCACGTTTTAGTACTTGCAGATTAGTCAACCTAATTTAAAGCTATTTTATTTCAAATACTAGACTTGGAAAAGTAATATATGTATGCACTATATTTGTTTATATATCCACCGAATGCATAGACAGTAACAATATGCATCCAATAGTCATTAACTTAGTTTTGTGCCAATTATGGGGCTAAATATCAACCTGTTTGGGCTTTTACCATCTTAATCAGTACGATCCAAATCCATTATTCTTATAATAGCCTGTAGATTTATTTGGAAACATTTAGTTTAGCCGTAGGAAATGAATTCTAAACACTTTCATAACGCTGGAGAATTGCATCTGTAGTAAAAATAAAAGTTGGCAACAAACCCTCGAGGTCTAACTAGTGAAAGGACGTTCAAAAATTTGAAATTTTAACATAAACCATTGCAGGCTTCCAAAGCAATATCCTACTATCAATCAAATAAGGCAGTAATTCTTTGCTCAAGCTGGATTCATACGTCAGCCCCCTAGGGTCAGTTCCTATACCATTCAATTTGGAACAAATTCAAAACTAAATCTAACTGGCACTACCTAATCACTAAATTTGCAAATTTAGGGGTTCTAAGCCGATTTACACTAAGCCTTCTATGGTCATCCCCCATGGGGACATTTTTTTTTACCCAATTTGGCTAATCTCCGAGTTTGAACGTTTCCTTCGGTTTGAAAGGGCAAACTTTGGAATGCCTGATAAAATACTATCGAGATTTTTTCGGTTAAATTACAGACAGACCGACGTATCCACTTCTGATTTTGCGAATACGAGGATTGAAGATTATTTGATTCTGATCGATGAGACATGTGCAAATGAATGAATCACCTAGACATGTTTATCGCTGTTTCCTGTGTTTGTCATGTGAATGGGTAGTGACATATGCACTGAGAAAAAACAGCGACAGTCGTTGTGGGGATATTATGGACAATTGAGACATCACCTTGTACAGCCCGATTGCAAAATTCGGATGTAATCAGTCCTAGTAAAGTCACTCTGAATGTCAGAGTCAGATACGTTATCGAATTTCTCCCCACCCCCTTGATCCATAGGTCCACGTGAGGGATAATAAGGACAATAAGGTATTATAATGTTGTAACCATAATATGATCATATCTTACTCTAGTTTCATGTTTCTTTATCGACATCCGTAGTCTGAAGAGTATTCTATGTCTGATTTCTGTCTTATTACCCACACAGTTCCATTTCCATTGACGTCAATCTAGACCCCTAAATTCTAGAATGGAGTGAAACAGCGACTTGTACAGGTCTACTCTACTTGATATAAAAAACTTTATCCGAAATGTAATTTCCCTAAAGCATTAAAGTTTCCTTCAGAAATCCCAACTAAAGATTCTGGTGGCTGTTGTGTTGTGGAAATAAAGGAAGTTCTCAGATGTAAATTACCTACTTTGATTTCACTATATCTAGAAGGTTAAGTCCTTACTGGGGGACTTTTTTTTTCTATTGATCAGGCCATAAGATAGAGAACACAAGGGTACTTACTACCAAAGACTCAGGGAACTACAACTACGCTCTGCTCCCTCTGATGCGTTTTAAATCGACAAGTCCTAGATTTGTTGAGTACATAATAATACTCCATTCTCCCAATCTTATTACAGTTATTACCCTGAGGAAAAGTCTGGGATCGAGGGCACGTGTTTTGATGAATAAAATATCAGTTCACGCGGACAATAATGCAATGCAATGCCACCCTATATATCAGCTTGGCTAGGATTACATTAAGTCACCCCCACTGTTTTGCCTCTTCATTCTTCTTGGACGTGTCGAAGCTCGTCGTCTAAAAACTAATAAATATCCCGGACATCTCAATTTCCCAATCTCTAGAGGGACCAACAGAACACAACTTCTTGTGTTACATTATGCATCATTGACTTCCCTCATCAAGCCGTACTAATACTATCCTAACTAGAGAGCTTTGGTAGCTTTCATCTGTGCTAGGAGGATCGTATTGAATCGCTACATTGTTCAGGAAAGCTGTCGGAGCTGTAAATACGTATGAATATAAAAGGAATCCCCTCAAGTCTAGAGGTTTATGGAGACTTTTCCAAGAACTCAGTAATGGAAATAAGTTAGTAATGTGACAAATGTACTCTGGTGGATTTATTCGGGTGTTTCCACCACCTTGCACGTAACTGAACAAGATGAAGGAATACTTGGAAGAGGAGAGGGAAGAGATCATTAAATGAATAAGGACATATACCTCTCTTGCATCCGAATGAGGGTGTCTTGAGAATCCTGTAATTGTTTCATTTCAGATTCTAGACTGGCAAGCTCTTTCTTAAGTGCTTCTAGACGATTTCGAGCCGACACGGCGGCTTGGCGGTCCGAAATCACCTCATCTTTTAGGATTGGCACGTGAGGCAGGTCCTAGAACAGGAATAAGTAATATACACTTGGAATTCACATCAATTATAAACACAGGATACTTATCATATTCGTCCCATATGGTCATAAATTCACGTGTGTGTACACTCGTACGTTCAAAGATTGTCTCAGAATAACAGGGTTAAACTTTAATTGGTTTTTTATTTCTCCATTTTATTCCTCCAAACTGGGAAAGTGTCATAAAAAGTTACATATAATTCCAGGGAGGTTATAATTTTTGAAAGGAATATGTCCAACTTAATAACTATAAGTAGAATATTTTTTGAATTTTCTCAAAAAAATATCTCACGGATCAGATTTCTTCCCTCTCCCTGAAAATGTAAACCTGCCAAATAGCCTAGATATATACAATTTAGTTAAGAAGACCAACCAAGCCAAAAGCTAACGGTCAGTGGAACTCGTGAATTTTTTATTTGATCACTCTGTGTTCTCCCATCCACCTGGAATCCATCTCGTCCTATCGACTTTTCTCTCCTGGCTTTATTCGTTGTAGAAAAAGTTCCAGCTCAACTTTTCCTATAGAATCCTATGTTACTTACATACTTGGTATTAACTATGAAAGTCGTTCCCTTATAGATTATAAGTCACTTGGTGGTAGTGCATAGGGGTCAGTACTCCAGAATCCATTTAGTATCTACGTAGAGTTAAGAATCGATGGAAGAAAAATTACCCTCAAATATAACCACTAGATTGGATTGAAGACTTGAGAGTCTACCGATCCAATACAATAGTCAATCGAACATCGCATTAGATAGCATACTGGCAATTTAAGTCGAGAAGTCGGGATCGGTTTTCCCCTTTCCTCTTGGATGTACAATTTTATTATTACTCAGCTATTGATCCGGATGATTGAAGTCCAATTTCAATTTCTGCAATTTAATAACAACTCCAGCTGACTTGGTTCCATGTAAAATCATGAAACTCCATGAAAGACTTTTGGCGTGGAAAATACAACTTTCGTGAGAAGTTTCTATTGCCCATGAAATAAGCTACCGTGTCTACAATTCTGTTATAAGAACTCTAAGTAATAATAGTCTAGCCAAGAAAAGAAGCCTCCTCCCCAGGTAACTTTCACGTGATGTTAAAAGTGAAAGTTGCTTGATAAATCTTTGAGCATTTTGTCCAAAGTTGTGCCTTATTAGTTGATAAGAGCTTCTGCAGTTTGAGCTAGTTTTGAATATTTCATACTTAAGGGAGTTACTCATCCGTCAGAAGGGAATGGATGTGAGGATACTGAGGATCCTAGCTCGTCCTAGCTGATGCAATATATAGAGAGGAGTGTAAACATGCAATAATAATAATAATAATATACCGATATGTGAAGGTATATTACATAAGAGTATGGGTTGTTGGATTCACAAGGGTTTGATGGTGAAGTTACTTAACTCTCTAAGATAAACAAGGGGAAGACAGATACCCGCACATATGAATAATGGATGCTGGAACCAACCACACTAAACCAACCACTTCTGAAGTCCGGAAACCTGAATTCTAGATGATAGTTTGGTCCGGAGCAACGGACAAGTTTCAAGTCTCCATATCATCTCATACAATGCAGGCTACTACTAAGGCTACCCGCAGTTTCCCACATCACAAAGTAAGTAGAGTCCAAAATAGGATGAGGTTCATAAATAAGGAGACTTGCTGTCTGTCGCTGTGGCCATGGCACTATGTCCCCATCATACGCTCTTCTCACTCCTCTAGGTTCGTTACATTGAATTTACCTTGACACTATCAGGTTTATAGCTTCACCTGATTTCTAAGTTTCTGTATGAGAGATTTGAATGTTGGTAAAGAGGTATAGAGAGAGAGACGTTAATTTATTTACCTGGAGTTCTCCACCACCGTCGGAAGATTGTAGAAGTGGAAGTGGGGCTTGGAAGGTATGTCTAGTTGGTGGGGGAGCAGCTGGGATGGCCATTGACTTTACTAGCTCCTTCAAATCTTGATTTCCATTACCGTTCCGACAAACTGAGGCCAGCGTCTCGTACCGTCGATTTGTTTCTTGTGCCTGCAACAACACAGAGAATAGTCATAAGTCATAATAACTCGTTGTACTTTACATTTCGAATGTGCCATTAACATTCGTTTCAGTACTGGGGGACATCTGTCAGGAATTTCCCTTGGGGTAAAAGTACAGAGTGAACTTAAATCTTGACCTAAGATTAGAAAAAATAATAGTATTCTTGAATTGCGATAGTTATTGCTAAAATTTTGAAACTGATAAGATTGAATATTTTCCCATCGAAATTCAACGATTCTATTCTCAGAAAAATTTGGAAACACATCACCCATCACGTCTAATCCCAGATTAGTGTGACACTTTCATCAGTGTGTGTAGTGTATATATACTGTAGGTATTGAATATTTTATGAAAAATTTGTGACACACCACACAAACGGAAGAGGAAGATGTAGTTTTATCATAGGAACATAAAATCTATATTAGTTAGTTTCGGAAACGTTGGAATGACACAGTCGACTTGACAGAAGTAGGTGACTCTCGAGGGACGAAACAAATTGAAGAAAGCTGACTGAGTAAGAAATGAAATTGGAGGAAGACAGCCGTTCCTTACCCCAAACTAGTTGGAGAATATCCATCTTAATTTAGTGTTATCGAGGCCGACGTAAAATATAAAGACATACAGAGATTCCCTAAATGGAAGCACTCGACCATCTCTCCTGTTACTTAGGGGGTGAGTGGATATCCTGATCAATGACAAGTCCAAAACCACTCATGTGGAAACTTTTCCAAGTGAAAAGTGTCAATAAGCACTTTTTTAGGGAGTGTGAATTATAACGCGTTGGCAAGCCCAAATCCCACTAAACTTACAAGGAGAAAGTAACATATATATGGATATTTTCAAAGCAGCATAAAAAAATCCTGATTTTTTCCAGACACTCGTTTAATTTTACGTTATTACGTTTTTCATAAGCTGAAAACAACAGTCATTGTTTTCAGTGGGAATCTTGATTGAATTACAAATTGGTAATGGATAGACTGCAGTCAGTAAAGTAAGTTGAAACTAATAGAATTGCATAATTTGCATATACACTATGTCATCAAAGACTTCACAACATAATCAACTTCATACGACATGAAGAATAGCGACTTTATTCTACCTCCGTCTTTCGATCTAACTTACGTCCTTGTATAGAGCTAAGATGTCCCATATGATTGAAAGGATGAAGTTTCAGCGGTTCTAGGTGTTACAGGAAGTGTTTCATTAGGGTAAAAAGGTTCACAGAGAAATGACAGACACAAACAACGTCCCTTCGAGAATATGCTGGAGGAGAGAATTTATTAAAAACGGATAAACAACTTTTTCCGTTAAAAATGCAGCCTGAATCCATAAGGAGCTTGAAATGTTCTACCTTTAAATATTTATTAAGAAGAATAAAAAAGTTAACATCTCTGCCTGTATGTATGTAGCATCCTCAATGTTTCAAGTGTCACACATTCAAGATAGTATAACGGCCAAAAGGGTCCGAGTTCTTGGAAGAAAGTCAGAGTGACCACCAAAGGGGAAATAAGCAGAAGCCAGTTTCTATCTCACTCTATCCCCATAATTCCCTCATGTACATAAAGAATGTTAGGTTAAACTAGGATTTCCTTTCCTCTGAAAGGAAATTGCACTTTCTGGGAATACCAACAAGAATCCTGATGACACTTGGATAGAATTCCCAGAATTGAGAAACTGTCCAAATGGGTTACAAAGTAAGTTACAATTTGTAAATAACCGAACCATTATGAACACGAAAGGGGCAAGTTAAAGAAAAGAGACTTATTTAATAATGTTTCATTCCTTTGTGCAAACTTTGAATAAAATATGAAGTAATTAATGGCATTACCGTAGCTAAACATGAATCGCATCAAATCATAGAGAATTGGAGAAAATTCGGACATTATTACCCTGGCTTCCATAAAAATAAATCGTTTTCCCCCCGTTCCTTCAGGCTTATAAATAGAACATCATCACATTTGACCATACCCTATCTCCTCTTCAGCTGATTCCATAAATCAAATTTATAGGAAAAATAAAATGTTTTTTCTCTCATATCCCCGAAAAGAAAGTTGCAAGGGTTCCATCCGAATAGCTTTCGGTTCTAAGAGAAAGCAGAAATAATCATTCTTAATTTCTATAAATCCGAACTTGTTCTGAAATATTTATCCTCTTATAAAGAGATGGTAGAAAATAGCAAACTCTCTTTTTCCGAACATCGAGTCTGCAGGGTGATTTAGGCTCGCAGATTTTTCCAAACTGAGAGTTTATGAAAGACTTGGTGTTTTAAAATCCTTCATAATTTTTTTCCACTCCCCTGTCAAGCAAATTGGACAAGGGCTGTTTTGTTGGGGCTTTTGGAAGATGAGAGCCATTTGCTGAAGACATATGGGAGGAAACAGATTCCCCCCCGCAGCAAATGAACCATTACATAATGCGGTAGTAGAAGGATGTACCACCTACTTTCCATATTCTACCACCCGGAGATTTTTGATGGAGATGATGGAAATCAGACACTCACTCGTCTCTTTTCTTATGCTTTACATTTCGCGTTTTTCATGGCTCTAATGCAATGGTACCTCTTGTATGCTCTTATTAGAGTAAACTTGCGAGGCTGATGAAACAAGAGAGCGAAAGTGATGAGTTTTGTGATCCTTTCTTGAAATAGAGTGTGTCTGATATGATAGTAATAGTATGTGTTGTAGGCTGTGTCAATATTTCCTAAACTTTTGCTTTGAAAATTGAACATTAACAGGTTCAAGTGTTGAATCAAAGGAATTTGATGTGAAAATGCGAAATGTCGATGCTTGGTTTGGTTTTCAAATAACTAGATTGCCCATGTGGTGTAACATATGCCTCTTGTAACTTTATAGTATTTTCCCCTCTCGCTCTCACATAATAGTTATTATAATTACTAATAAAATTAACGTTATGCTCGAATTACTGAAGTATTTTTGGAAAAACAAATGCATAGTAAAGGTTTTAAATTCGTGGCCAGGCTTATGATACACGCACAGTTGCTCATACAAAGTAAATCAAATTTCCAAAAACGTTCACAAATTATTAAATAGTAAAAGTATCCCAAAGGTACCTTTTACCGTTCATCCTTTTATCTATACGATAAAATTTACAGAGAAAATATTTTTTCAACACCCTAGTGTCCCAAGTGTCATATCATAATACTCCACGCACAAACTCCCACACCCCCAAAGCCTTGCTTCAAAAAGAACTTCCCAGGTGCCAGGACATTTTAACTCAGTCTTAGTATCAATATCAATCGTATCAAGAAGCCTTTTAACAAAACAAAAACGAGAGGACAAACTTCTCTCGAACTGTCTTGAGTTCCGCCAAGAGAAAATCTAAGTAGGAACAAGGAATTAGACTTTAGCCAACGACTGTGCACTAATGTACGCTTTTCACAAAAATAACAGACCGATCCCAAAGTTATCAGTATACATACATTGCTAACCACGACTGCACTATGCATATACGTACGTTTACTATTTTACGAGCCTTACACATACGTTATGCTCCAAGTAACTAAATAAAGTTAGCTCCAAGTTTTTTTGGACAAATAAACTTCTTTCCTTCCTCTTCCTGAGAATGGAATATCACAAAAATCTACCTATCCAGCCAATCCTAACATCCCATGACACCGGGACGGAATCCCTGCCACTTCTCAGATTCTATATTCTACAACATAACACAAACTAAAGAGGAAACTTGGAACCGAGGCCTGTCTTAGCACTCCCTTGGAAAAATGGATGGATAGGAAAGGAAGTTCTTGTTAAAATAATATGCCCTGGGAAAGAGGAAGACATCAAGATAATCTCATCTCTCACTTGTGTGCATTACAGTAAACCCCTTCGTTACAGATACCTTGAGATGAAAGTTTTTTTTTAGTTTTTTTGTATTTTTTTTGTAGAGAACTAGGGCTGTGGTTTACTTTGTTCTTCCAGTGGGTGTCCACAACAAGAGATTCCCCTGTATTAGAGTATACGACATTCATAGATAATGGAATCTAAAGGCTTGAAGATGAGTAAACTCATCCACCACTGTCACTTCTACCACTAGAAAGACAACTGGCACTACACGCTCCTGTTCTCATCCTTATAAATCCACATCCCACACTGCCACTGGATAAACTAGAGAAAGTAAAGGGGAAAGTGAGAAGTAAGTGTCAGGGCGCAGATTGTAAGGTACTTTATAGACAGGCAAGTAAATAAGGTAATTCTGATACGAAATTAATGTGACTTATTCAAACATTAAGCCTAATTCATTTGGTGTATTCATTTGGTCTGAGTCCTACTTATGGGAGGGAGGGTGTGCCCACATACACATGTAAGATGTAGATACGGTAGATACGTAAAAACATGTACAGGAAGAGTGAGTTAAGCAGTAAAACCTCTTAGGCTTGGTTTAGGTTTTAATATTCATGGCAATTAGTCGGTATTAAAAGAGCATTTGTATGTAAATGCCCTTTTCGAACCTGTTCCTCAGGCTGGCATGTTCCCTTGTATCGTTAAATAGGATTTTAGTCGTCTTTGAAGTGGTGCGCTTATTAATTCCGATGCTTGTATGGATGAGTAACTCTATGAATGGTGTTGGGAAGTTGAAATTAATAAGAGACTTACATGGGTAGTGTTCACGATTTCTGAACCTAGGAGAATGGATTCGGACAGAGTGTTGCAAAGGTCCACGTACACTTCCTCCAGTTCCTGGGTATTAAAGAATTTTTGGAAGTCAATAGTTAATCTTTGCATATAATAAGAATTTTTTTAAATCCAATAATTAATTTACAAATGATAACTTAACATTATTTGTTTTTGAGAAAAAACCCCATCCCTGTAATTTTAGTTACAAGGCCTAAACTGATTGTTATCATGGATCAATTTAATGTTAAAATTCTCTGCTACTTCTAAAGCTGCACAATCATGTGCCCACTGGTTCGTAAGCTTGAGGAATTTGTAACATTCATAATTCTTGTCACATCTTAATTTCCTATTATGACTAAGACATTAAGCGAGCTAATATTTTATTTTAGACTAATAGCTTTCAAAATAAATTGCTCCATGCCAATACCAAATGCCGGGTTGAGCTCGACCAAAAAATTGCTTCTCATCATCAATGAGTACGAGGAAAAGTTAACTTTCCGATCCCTGACATAAAAAACATAAAAAGACACTAACTTATATGCACCTTAACTGTTACATTTCCTATGAGTTAGTAGACGCAAAGCTTATGCCAAGGTGACAAATGATCCATTTTTATATTCATGACTTGAGACCTGAGCCATTTGTCAATGTGACAAAAATTAAGTCCTCTCCATCTCTGACCCAGAATGTAATAATGTTGAACAGTTTAAGAGCATTTTTATGATCACTCGCTACTTGTAAGTAGAGCTTCAATTTTGATTTATTACTGTAACACTCCACAACTTACGTTGCGTAGTTTAAGACGTGTTCCAGGGACTTGAAAAAATGTCAAAAATCAGTATTATTATCATTTCTACTTATTCAACTGATTGATACCAACATAATCAAAATTTTGTTTTACTAAAATAACATCAACTGTTTATTTTATAAGGTGTTTTGTGAGGTTTATTTCTCGATTAATTAGAGTAAAGCCCAGAGTAACTAGCTTAATGGATTAAACGAAAGTCTAAAATATAATGAAATATGAATGCTTGCTAAACACAAAATGTTAAAAAATACTCAATCTACTTCGAATTCTTGAAATAGTTTAGGTAACTCACCTGAAGAAGAGCAGGTAAGGTCTCGGTGTGATACTCCCGTAACATAGCATTCGTTCCTCGTAATTGCAGGACATAAGCGTTATGGGCATCGTAGTAACTTACAAGTGTTGCATTGTTGCCTTGCTGAATGTGCTGTAGACACGCCTCGCAATATTCTCTGTATGCCTGTAACATACACACAAAAAAATATCAATAAAATAATGCAGGAAGTTAGCCCTGTTAGAAAAGAATGCCTTCAACCTAAATAAGTAGAATAGAACAGCCTGAAATTCAAAAATCATTCTTAAAATAAGAAAAATTAACATTTCATATTACAGGGAATGAAAGATTAAAGGGAAACTAGAATCGCTACTGTAATTTAATTCAAAACCTTGGCCAAAAAGGTATAATGCAAATAATTCTCCTCGAAATTTTTTGCTCTGCATGAAAAATAGATGATTATTGATCAGTGGCATAAAAAAATAACTCACGTTAGCTAATAGCGCTTCTGTTTTGGATAAAACAGTCTCAAAACTCTCTCGATGTGCAAAAACCTTCCGGGATTGAATTTTCAGGCAAAATGTCTTCTCCAATAGTGGCCTTGCTATCTGTAAACAAGCATTCAGAGCAATCAAAAGTTAATTTACATTTATAAATACATAAATCTTCCAAACCTCTATCATCGTAATTCAGCCATCAAAAGCTAGATAATCTAAATAAATTACTACAGCAAAAACTTCCTAATCCACCACCTTCCAACTCTGAAGTACAGGACGAGTTCTTATTCAAGCACCGAATACCATTAGCTTCTTCCCATTTTTATTTTTTTAATCCTCCATATTTCCTTAATAAAATATTCAAACTGCTTCAGCAGCTATAATCGTATAAATTACATGCATTTAAAACAAAACTATTACAGAGTTCAGCAAAGCTGATAATCAAGTAATTAGCTGCTTCGGTGCCACATTCCCCCCCCTTACATTATCAACTATGGTTTAATACTTGGTGAAGAGACAACTTGAATTCCCGAAAGGGCAAAAGGACATTCTAGAGGTAATAATAAAGGGATTTAATATTCTGGATGCTTGCACATGCTGTACAAACATGAACTGGTTCTATATAGAGTTTTCAGAAACCTGAATGGTTTGAGATTGATGAGCCTTATTAAACTCTCTGGCTATAGATGAAGATATACCCATTTCTCAGCTTTGATTATGGCTGGTGTGGTATGATTAAGTAAATCAGTCACGTCGGCACGATCAAAGCTAGATTTTCACTTTCTCGCCTAGGATGCTCTTTCTTATTGGTTTATCACTATCCAACCGTCACTAGTCATAGTGACTTGTGACTAGGCTCTGATATTTACTCTAACATTTATAACCAATAGCTAATATGACTTTACTTTTTTGGTAACAAAACTACCAACTGCATTGCATTTCTTCTTTTTCTTTTGGATTTTTATTACTTTCTCTGTGGGAAAGTGTAGTCAGCCTGATTTATGTTTCCTGTATGAGGGACGTGGAACTTTCTTTACTTTTTTGTATCTTTGGATAATAAAGGTGCAAGTTGCATTTCCAATAAAATTCAGGTACTTTCTCTCTCTCGATTTTTTTGTCGTTCTTTCTTACTGGGATTTATGTCTTACTTGATTTTATCATGATATGGATTCAATAACAGGCCCACTTTTATTTTTTATCATTAGATGTGCCAGTTGAGATAAAAAATATTGCGGAATTTGTGTAGCAAAACAAGCTTACCTGTCTTCCGAGGGAGCCAGAAATATCGGAATGAGCTTGTGAATCAATCTCCACTTCTTGTAATAGCGTTTCCCAGATTTGGAACAGTGTGCTCCCGCAAGGTGGTCTGCAAGTTGAAAAAATAAACATTGAGTCTGAAACTTCTGCACGTTAAATTTCACTAGAATCTTCCTTTAGAAATAAAACATACCAGCATGACAATTTCATCATAAAAGAAATCTTAAAACTTAATTAATCAAAGTTCAATTCAGGATTAAGATCAGATGTATGAATTTGACACACTCATATTGAAAAATTACTGAATAAGGTTTAAAGCTAGAGTAGACAATCATGGATGCACCTAATTATACAAAGGAAAATAAATTCGGTTTACAGAGTTTGTATATTATAGAACCAAAGTTTATGCCCACGCGACTAATGAAAGTCTACACCATAACTCGGGATTTTCAAATCTCAGCCAGCACAATTTTGCTACATCATTCAATTCTACGATATCATCAAAGACACATACCGGCTCGCGCTGTTCCTTTATTCTCACCTAATGAGCCCTAAGCTTGGCCTGACAGATTCGCAGATAATACGAACTTAAGCTCAGCATGACTGACATTATCTGTCCTTTAGGTAGATAGTTCCCAGACTAAAATGGGGATCCCACTGTTGATACAGACTTAGAATTTCATCGTGCCAACTCTTCAGTACAAATTAGATCATCACTACCAACCCATGGTTTCTGTCCAGCCGGATTGATTCAAGGTAGATAAAAGGGCGTATAATCTCCTTTCATATCAAAGCCTGAGTGGAGATGCTCGCTTCTGGAGTTTCCTCGTAATCAGCATATTTTTTAAAGAAATGAGGTAAACGCCGAGAAAGGAATTCAATAGACTGAAGGAGGCCCATCAATCAAGTCTTTTCCCAAGCAAGAAAAGCAGGGCGGAAAGATAAATCTTGAGAGGATCGACATCCGATCGAATGTCCCTTCAGGCTTTTCTTAACAAGAGAACTCAGTTCATAAAGTTGACATCTTTAAAGGATAATGCAAGGTGAGGGCGTTTTTCTCAAAGCGCAGGCAAGGCGCGTGTTTTTCTGTCGCAATCAGGAACTGCTCACAATGGACTTAAAGTAAGTGCCTACAAGCTCTTTGACGATAAACACGGAGCTGAAAAAGCTTTGTAATAAGAGGGTAAGAAAAGATTGGTTAAAAGATATTTTCAAACCTTCTATAAGGTAAACGGAAGCCAATGTACTATTAATGATGCAGATCCTTTAATCAGAAAATAAACAGCAGTTTATTCCAGAATACAAGACAATTTTTGCCAGTGAGTGGTCTTCCTGTGGAAGTATTACTAGCATTAGATACTTTAGGCTGCTTTCTTAATGGAATACAAATTTGTTTTTATATCCTGCTGCATCTAAAATCTAAAACGCCTTCACTTTCTATAAAATAACACAATAAAGTAACTGAATTATTGGCCAGCATCGAACATTCGTGCTCTTAGTGCTTGTCTGGTTTTGACAGGAAATATTGCATCAGTTAGGTTAGGCCCATCCTGCATCCTTTGAGCTCAAACGAATAGCAATTTTATACCAATTTCTAGTGTAACTTAAGCGAAATCATGTTTCAAAACTTGAAAGCTTAATGCATTAACTGAGAAAATATTTAAATTATAACAAAAGTTGTTATTGACAGTGTTTTCGTACACCTCAGACATCCCCTCAATAATCTTGCGGTTCTTCCTTGTGTAACTGTTGTAAACATTACGGTCAATAAAATTATATCGATTTTAGTTGAGAGACTCTATTACTCAGCCCGACGAGTCTGAAAGAGGTCGTCTATCTTCAAGATAATTGATGTTAAGGTAAGCCGAGCTTGGTTAAATAAAATGACACAGCGGATCAACATCATTTCTAAAGACGTGCACTGTCTCTAAGAACAGTAAACACGCATGGGACGAGAGCATATGCTCTGATGTTCTGAATAACGCTGTCTCCGTCCTTTCTGTCCTCATCAAGATTGTAGATAAAGCCCTTAAGAATCTGTGTACGAGAACTTAAACTACGTACGTTCTACTATCAAGGATATCTCTTTGCTTTCTCCAGATAAATAACAGGGTCTAGATATAATTCTTTTAAAGTCTGAGCTGCCTGTCTGGGAGGGGGCAAGTCTCGTTATCTATGTTACACGGCTAAGTGCTTTCCCCTAGCTATTTCTCCTATCTTCCATTGTGGAGAAGATAGTGGGGGAAAATCCTTTCTATTTTGTTGGCAAAATTGAAAGAAAAAAATCCTTAGGATGTGTAACTAGTATTTGTATGCCCTCGTAAAATATCTCCGGGATTATGCCACACACATACCGTACACATTTCTATACGACCTTTGACTACGGCTTGAGTGTTTTATGCCTCGTGTGAACGGGTTGTGACATTAACGATTATGGGCTAACCATATACCACAGCCACTTGTTCCTTGCTCTGTAGGAAGATTCTAGGGAGGACATTGGACCATGGGTGCAGTAACGAAAACACTAAGGTGCAATGACATGTCTCATGAATCAACCTTGTACACATAAACATGAGCGTATACCTAAGAATACTTACAATATAGTTTTTAGGGGATTTTTTCTCTCTACTTAGTTGAGTTTGAACTTTAAATATTTCATAATCAAATTACTACTTTAATATCCTAATGAAGAAATATGATTACAATCCATGAATGGTAAAAAAAAGTTCCTTTACAAACATAAATTACAAAGGAATAAGCAGTGGGGGGTCATGAGCAAAGCCTTGTAGCATATAGGAAGCAATACAAACTGCACAGTTCATAATCTTAAAGGTTGCCCACCCATGCTCAAATTAAGGTACTTACAAGAGAGGCTTTTGTTCCTTGACCAAATATGGAAATTTAATCTAATTGTCTAGTATCTTAAATTATTTTGTTCTCAAAACTCAAGTACTTAGGCACTTAAAATAAAGACAACCAATCAATCAATCAATCAATCAATCAAAACTCAAGTATCTACATGATTTTATGTTCATAACTACGATGTAAAAATCTGCAGAGATACGAACATTTGTTTGAATACATTTCAATGAAACTCTACAATAAGCTAGACTTCATCTCTCGGCTATATTATTCAACTAAAAGAAGACTCAACAAGGACAAATGAACCTATTTGATATGCTAGAGGCTCATGTCTTCATTTTGCCATGATGATGATTATGGAGAGGATGATGATGATGACGATGAGCTTAAGAGTAGAAAGGAAATGAGATTTTGCACTAGTAAGTTAAGCCGTGAAGTCTAATCCTTGTGAAAAATATTTCTCCCTGGCTAGAAAAGGAACATAACCCGTAGTTGTTAGTAGTAGTCTTAGCTTATTGCCCGACTTAAGTTTGGCGAGAATTCTATAGAGACTGTTGATTGTTCAATGTTGAATGGAGTGTAATGAGCTTTAATAAAAATAAGATGACTGAGCTCAGTTGAGTGAATAGAGTTTCATTTTCATACGAGAGCTGTAGACTAGAAAAAAGCATATAGATTGCTCTTAATTAGCAAAGACGCTCCATTTTTTTTTTAAATAAAGAAAGAAAAATGAATTGAATTTGGCAAGATTGTAACATAAATTAAATGAATAAATAATAAATAAGGAGCTCAATAACCAACCGTTCTTTCCGGATCTCTGAGTTCCTTTTACGGAAGTTCTCCACCAAATTCTGCAGCTGCACTGCATGCTGCTCATGGAGTTGTGAAAGTTGCTGGGTGAAGTCCGACACTGCAAAATTACAAAGAGAGACAGCGGGATGAAAAAAATGTGAAAATAAATAATGGAATTATTTTTTACGAAAATTATACATGTGGTTTTGGTACTGTAATGCAGAAGGGGTAAATTATTCGAAATAAATTGGCTGACACAGAGAAAGAAGACTAAAGGGCATGTTCTGTAGGGGAACGGTTCATGGTAATAACTCGGTGCACCTGAGCATGAAAATTCTTGGCTTCCCATCCCATTCCATGAGATCCGAGATCCGAAAATCTCAAATCCCAAAAGTTTTGGAGGATTTAGAGAAAATCGAGGACATGAAGAGGCTTGAGTATGACATAACATGAAGGATTTCAAACTAATGAGTGTTGACTACAGCTCAGAGATTCGCACTAGGCATAAGCTTCAAGCTGTAGTTCATAGGAGCGATATGACTTCCACCCGCCAGACACCCGAGGAATTCAAAAGGTGACATTCATTAATTCAATTCCCGTCATCACATCACCATCACCCTAAACACTCTAGAGTTTGATATGTGACAATATGTGAGACGATGACTGTGAGGTTGGTTGAAATAGTTAACGATGTCATATTGAGAGCTAGGGACAGTAATGTCATCTCAAGTATTTATTAAAACTGGGACCGGATTGACATGTTAGAGGACACAGGGACTGAGAGTGTGAGAGTGAGAATGTGTGTAGGAGACTATTGTTTTTTTAACCCTCAAGTATCGAGTTTCTAAAAATGAGCCAAAAGTGATATTATTCCTCTTAGGACAGTTAAGATAATTAATCGAGGTTAGGGAGAAGTTCTTAATTATTATTGGGGAAGTAAATTGAACACGAGGACCTGTTTTCCCAAAGGATTTCCTTGTATATGTAGTATGTACTCAGTACTGATACATATGATTTGATGTGTTGGAGTACGTTCAAGACAAACAGTTTTGGGTCGGAGTCCATGTTGAATGACAAATGACCTAATAAAATCTAATGAGGATAACTATTTCCATTTGAAATACCTAATCTCTGACATTCATGCACTCTTTGGATAATAAATTCTCACAAATGCATGTAAATCCTGCACTTTCCCCTCAGAGTTGACGAGTCGTATTAACGAACTACTGAGGCACGTTGTATGTATGATACTGTACGTAATACAATATTGGCACGTGGCCCCATACCTCACGTACCTACCGATAGTACCGATGGTGACAAGTGCGAATAAAATAAATGCTCTGATAAGCCTGTCCTTGCCCAGATTGTCCCCAGCTTGGCTTGGCTTTGGCTCGGCCTGGGTTAACTGTAAACTCACTATTACGATTACCTAACTACTCCTTGTCGACTTAGTCATACATAGATAATAGTCTCGGGAATACAGTCACAGTTTTATAAGCTCTGGACCAAATTCTGCCAACTGGGTCAACCATGTTAATGCTAGGAAATGCTACTTTCCCCCTTGGCGATGTCTTCTACAATTGAGAACCCTATACACTCTCCTATGTTGTATGAGTTGGCTTTGGCAAATGGGACACATTTTTGATCGTCACCGTACAAATAACACTCTAACACTCGAGACAAGACAAGAGTGGAATTTCTGCTCCGGATAATTGTAAACAAGTGAGAACTGTGAAATCCTACGGAACAAACCTTTGCAATACAGCTATGTTGGAGTATCCCATGATAACCTACTTGCGTAACCTCATATGACACAAAAATATATGCTTCTATCACATATGAGTACATACTTCTAAGAAAATCTATTTGCTCGACAAACCGTTTATTCGTATTTCCAAATATTGACACAAACATCTATACATTTGTCCTTACCTTTTTTTACCAGCAGAATGACTAATAGCCTCCAAAGCTTTTTGTGCATAGCTACCCTCTTCCTCAAATTACCTTCAAGAGCTCGACTAACAGCTCTCTCCCACCTAATTACTTCTCTTTGATCTATAATGGGAAGTTGGAAAGAATTTGGAATACACCTTTGTAGTCTTATGGGGTCTTGACACAATGGGTGTTGTTAAAGGGTTGCATTGCTATAGTGGATAGTATAAAACTTCCGAAATAGCAAAAAAAAAAAAAAAAAAAAAAAAAATTGCCACTATCGACTATCGTAAAGGCTTTTCAGGTCTAAGGCGGATTATATTATGTGGGTAACACCAGCACTACCAAAACTCTTTGAGATTTATTGACAGCCATTATTCGTTGAAGACTTAAGCTTTTCAGCTTTGCAATGATATGGACAAGGCTTATTCGTTCTAGCATGCCACATACACTACTATACGTAAAAGTACGAAACTACGACAGTCGTATTTAATCATGGGTGATTGTCACTCTCAGTTACACAGAGAGACGAACATAATTTAGAGTGCAGTTAGATTCAGAGAATACTTTCGAAGGAAAACAAAAGGGTAATTTGTTATCGTTCAGAAATTTGTTATGTTATGATGACAAGAGGACTCGGAAATCCTATGCCGTCCTATGGGATTGGGGAATTGTTTAGCCCAAAATATTTCATATTTGACTGACTCGTTAAGTGCTCTTTTATAAGTACCACCTGATATTTCAAAGGGATCAATTCATATAAGTTATTTACAAAGACTATTTATGTGGGAGAAACTTAGTTGTTATTTGTAACCATATGTAAATTGTTTAACTTCCTACTTCTGGTAACTATGTTTTAGCTAATCAAAGGAGCCCTGTCGGAAATTATTGCCTTGTTTGTTGTACGAAGAGAAAGACACTGGCTATGCGTTAAGCAAGCAGCAAGGCCAGGCTTTTCAAAAAGTCTTCGCCATCGCCTAAAAGTGTATAATAAAATCATACTAAATAAAAGGCAGCCTTGTATGGTGCAATGATTTCAAATATGCCAAAAACAAGGACAATCTCTTTGAGGATAAATGGGTCGACATTTTGACACAGAGGAACGCTCCGGACTGTCAGTGAAATGTCGAGCTATCTTTAGCAGGTAGTACACTGTTTTCAAATATTAGCACATTTTTCGATTGTCTTTAGTCAGCACATTTTACATTACAGATATATGTATTACTTGAACGATAAACGACAAAATAAGAACTGATACTTTTCAAGTAGTAAGTGCCTCTAACCCAAGCGTTATACTTGTCAGAACTTTAGCGATTAATACTACCCCCAACTGACAACTTGTGTTTCTCGTTTCCTCTTAGTTGAATGGAAGTCAGTTGAACCATCGTTGATCGTGATTCATGCACATGCATAGTAACAGGTCATGTATGAATGAGGATCTAGTATACTCGTAAATATAATAATCCCTTTAGTCATGAAAACTTTTGGTTATTTACATTCTGTGTCCAACAGTCTACAATCCCTAATCTGAAAATCCTATGAAATGCCAGAACCGAAAGCCCCAAGCCCGTAGGAAAAAAATAAATCATTAACATATGGACTGGGTTTTTCCAATTTCGGTTTGGAACAAGAGGGAAAGTTTACTAACAACTGTATGTACCAGCAGTCAGTAGTACGAGTATCGTATTTACTATAGAGGGCCTTGTCAAATTATTTATTTAATATTCCTAGAAATACAGCAGCATAGAAATACATGCATGAAGCTTGCTCATACCATTCAGCACTTGATATAATAATATTTAGCTATAGATTTTCCTAATCTCGTTCAGAGAAATGGATGGAAAGCAGTAGCAAATATAAATAGGAATGAATTATAGTAGCAAGGTGTGAGCTGGATCATTTGCAAACCAGGAAATGCACAAGGAAATATTACCCTTGCCTTGTACATAGATTCTCAACATAAGCTGGATCTATCTGCGTATTACCGTAACAGGTCGGAATTTTTGATACCCTGGGAATAAATCCCTAAGCATTGTAAATACATCCATACAACATGCAAGACGAGTCTAATCAATCTTGCCCACCCGCCTATCTCCTGTGGATCCCTCCCGATATTCTAAAAACTCTACCAGATTTATGACCCCTGCTCTACTTTTTGCCTCATTCTATTCCAATGCTGATTGTGGTCGGCAATGGATGTGTGTACAAAACCTCAAACAATTGTTCCAGGTTTCCGAATTTCCATTTGCCACACTCATCTTGCAAACCGGTAGTTCAATGGTACATATTTACCCGGTACAATAATTTCGGTTAAAAATTAACGGGTTCAAATTCACTGAGTACTTTCCTCAATAGGTAGTAATACAGATATACAATGACATATAAACTAAGAATATAATGTCTGTTATCCCTCACCAGCCCCTATAGCCCTCATGGACGGCAAAGGAGTCCAGAACTTTGTTACTTGAATATCAAGGTTTATACAAATTTAATTAATCATTGCATTAATTTTCAATCCTGTCACGTGTCACCCAAATTTTCTCGGCTAAAACAAACTAGTTTAATAAGACTAATTAGTTTATAGTATGACAATGAGGGGGGCTGTGGTATGGAATCTATGTGAAAAAAAGTTACCTACCGACTACCTTCATTGCATCTTATTAAAGACGGGCCTAAATCCTGAGGGAATTATCTCTACAGTACAAAGTTCTCTCCAAAAACTATCATTCTCGACTCCACCTTGATTTGGCTATAGCTTATCCTGAAGTAGTAGAATGTACGCAGAAAGAAGATATCGATTTATACAGCCTTATATAGCTGGAATATTGTGTATTTATATTTATATATGGACATGTACACGAGCTTTGGAGGGAAAACAGAATCCAAGTCAAAGTACTACGTATGTATTTCTATGTACATATGCACATGCATCCTCAAACTTGATAGTTTGAATCGACTTGGAAATTGGAAGACAGGTGCTATAAGGGCAGTACCAGTAGTAGTCTGGTTATATTATATATCCTTTGTTGTCCATAGTCGAACTGAACTTAGTGTGCATGTATTGATTGTATTTTATAGAGCTGGGCTATTGTATTAACATTTCCTCATGCTTTTAGCTTTCGAGTCGGAATCCCAGTCAATTTTAGGAGGATCCTGCCATCCAGCTTTTTCTATTATTTCTTGTTCCTTTCTTATAGCTCTGAGTCTTGTAAGAAAAAGTAGCAGTATTATTGCACACGTGTGTACATTCATATAAAAAATATGGGTGTACATGGGCACATAAATAGTTACTTACATATATTGTATGTGTGTCTACGTGCGTTTTTTTATTGTGAGTACCACCAGCCTCAATTTAGACCATTAGTACATAAAAGCATTGGGACAAGGAGAGAAAGCAAGTAGAGAAATAAATTGTGAAATTGTAGGGGAAAGTAATGAGAACACTGACTAACATTTCTAGACATAAAATTGACGTCTGAAAAAGAAGGCAAAATTACTTTATTGGTTGGATTTTGTAAATTTTTCGTACTAGCTAAGGCCTGAAAATCATATATATATTTATTGAAAGAATTCTATCCTCACGAGTTATACTGGGATTGGTCGGATTGTGAATATGCTAAAAAGTTCGCTGCTTTTCGCTATGCTGGTTGATGGTTTATGGAGAAATTGTATTTTCACAGCAAAAATGCGGATTTTAAAATCTTTTTACAAAACATATTAAGACCGTACAATCAGAGCACATGCCCAAATACTTTTAAAGATTGCATGAAAACCATAATTAAATTGTAATTTTATTGTGATTTGAGCTAAAAGCCTGAAAATGATTCAGATAATTCTACTCACAGGTTACAGTCAAGAATTCCTAATTGAATACAAGGAAATATATATATACATAGCTTAGGAAGCTTAAAAGGAGGATAGGTAATGTAAGTCTAAGAAACAATAGTCCCTTTGTGAGATGGACATTTCATGGAAAAATTATACCGCTTCCTACAATCGTGCGTCATGCACAGCCGAGTCCATCCTTCCCAAAAGAAAGCTGAGAAAGGTAGACAATGGGGAAAAGTGCACCAGAAGCATTAGATATAAAATTTATTTATTTATACAGCCCAGGTAAGTGAAGGTGCGCTTTATGCTGTGTGTATATGGTTCTAGGATCTTAAGTTCCATTCCCTCCTTCCCTGTCTGTCACAATAAATCTTCATTGCTTTTGGGTAGAAGGCTCCAAGCCAACAACCAACAAACCCACAAGGAGTCCCTTGGGGATCCTTTCTCTTCCCTGGGAGGAGACTAATTAGATATCATATTATTTTACACTACCAGCCTGATTTTATTACTTTACAGTTCACCTTTTACTTTAGTCCAAATAATTTTTCCCTCACCATCATGATGATAGTAATTATTAATCATTCCCTTTGACTCTGAACCATTTCAGACGATAATAATGGACCTGGTTCTTGTCCGTGGTGAGTAGTATGGATGTCAGGGTTATTAATTAAGCAGACAGGTGTTTCTTGAAGCATTAGCACAGAATAGGATGTAGGTGGTATTGTCCTCGTAATTTAAACTTTTTGCGATGCCAGTCTTTATCATGATACACAAATAGTCCGGGGCTTGGGACTAATTTAAGCCTATCATTGGAGCTGTAAACAAAATAGCAAGTTGTCCAGTTGCTGTTGCTGGTGGAACTAAAACTTTCGGTGCTTACTAAACTTACCAGATTGAATGTTTACGACCGAGTCGTACAAGTTGGGACAGGGGGAGAAACAGAGAGACCTGTGCTTTGTCAATATAATCGGAGAGAGCCATTTAGAAAAGCAATTAATACCAGGCCATTTAACACGGGTTTTGGGTAGGCTTTCAAAATTATTGGAATTTATTCCTCCTTCATCTGCTTGTAGGCATTACTCTTCTACTTAAAAAACAAATGCCCCCTCTGACTGTTCGACGGTCTGTCCCTCTTAAGAGTTTGTTTGTGTCTACTAGGAGCTTGACACGTTCCAAAAGCTCGGTTGTTCGGTTTTTTTCAAAGATATTTGACGTCCCCACTAAAAATAGATGTAAATTGAATGGGAAAGTACATGTTCCGAGGGTTAAGAACTCAATTACATGCCATAAATGCTAAATAACTGCCTAGATGTAGCAGTGGGGAGCTACTACACACACATACAAAAAATCTTCTACAGTCTCCAATTTTAAACTCACTCGATCCTAACCTAACTACAAAAGACTTTCATTCTTTCAAAAGAGCAGAGAACTCCAGCTAAGTTCAGATCAGTAGAGGAGCCTGCTTTATTACTTAAAAATCTAAACTATCGCGGCTTGAAATCTTATGTAGTACAAACCAGATGGATAATTGCAGAGATGGTTTCCATTGCTTTACATGTATGCATCTTTCAGTACCAACTTTATTTGGAGTTGCATCAATATTTAAACTGCGGAAATAGAAGGACATTTTGAGAAAAAGTGTTACAAGTGAACCAACTATTATTATTTTCGCTGTTTATATGCTAACAAACAATTCACTGAGCTAAAAACGGGTTAGCCAGGCCTATTGTCTATAAAAGAAAGCAAGGTCCCTGAAAAAGTTTCTCCCCATGTTAATTATAATTCACGCTTATCTGGCTGATCTTATCGTCCTAGCTAATATACCATGGCAACATTTGTAGAAAATTAAATTAAATTATACGTAGCAACTATCTTCACGAATAACCCAGTCGGGTCTTCCAGATTTTTAGCAATGGGGGAGATTATTATATTTTAGTCCTAGAATTAATATTGCAAATAAAAAAATACTGATCCCTTACAGTTTGAACTAAAAAAGTTTAAACGATTAGAAGCGCAGCAATCTAAGCTCTTGGTAACGCTAATTGAATTCGAAATCGACTAAATACATTTGTTTGTTTGGTTAGAAACCAGATAACCTTGCAGAATTTTTAAACTTTTTCAGGGACCTTGCTTTCTTTTATAGACAATAGTATACCTGACAGAAAAAGCTTTCCAAAGCTCAAAGGCTTCAAGGCTCAAAATGATACGTAACTTAATATTTGTATGCACACATGCAGCTATTTTAAGAATAATCCTTTACAACGTCAAGGGAACGAACTATGCACTAAATCCTGGACAAGAACTGAAATCACAAATCTGATCTTCATATCCTCTGCAAACTGTTTACTCTTTTACAGAGTGATACGGTCTATTTGCAAGTCTTGGATTATTATTACGGGCTGGAAGTTGGATAGACGGTTTATGCTGATTGTTGATATGTGACCTAAATGCAAACAAGGAAATGAATTCTAATCTTGAGTATAGTATAGGATCCTAGAGAAGCGAGATCAATAAAATCTGCTACTCAATGTCGAGAATGCTAAAATAATACATAACATTTCATCCTGCAGTTGGAACAATGATAATTAGATTGTCCTCTCCTTTATTATCCTTTCTCCTTTGCAGCTAACAATTGAATGATGCAAAAGGGGAAAACATATCCATTCAGTGAGTTGTATCCCACCCACATGCTATTACAAAGTATTAGCTTTAACTTATTTCCCAGTGAGCCATATCAAGTTTTGGCCTCAGTTACATCAACTTCACAAAGCCTGTCGAAGTTGTATTGATGAGCTTTGCATATTTAATTACCTCCGGCTTCCGACTGCTCAGAGAGAGAGCCAACTAGAGAGATGAACGATATGGTAGCACGACAACAACTCTACTTTTCATTTCGAATATTCTGAGTTTTACTTAAAAGCCCCTCGTCTACAGTCGATAATAATATTATTATTATTATTATATTATTACCCGCACTTTTGTAAACTACCGGGAATACGGGATGAGAATGGCAGGCTGTGTAGAAAAAATACGTGATTATGAGTGAAAGAAAATTTATATGGGAAGAATATGCAATTTTTTTGTAAAAACTCTTACAACCGCTATTAAGAATTTGCCTATCAATTTAGTTTAGTACTTCGTAGGGGAAAGTAAGTATGGTATGGAATTTTCGCTATAGATACTTAGAAACCATACCCTTTTCAATATTTTATGCTGCTCCTAGTACCACTGGAATAGATAGATAAGCAGACTAATTACGGAAAGTTTATTTACAAAAGAAAGCAACAGAGTGGGTGTGATTTGACTACTGCCTTCGCCTTGACATGTAAAATGATTAGAGTCAAAACTTCAGTAATGAAAAACCACGAGGAATTCATTAGGGATGATGGACTGAGTGTATGCCAAGCCTTGTTGTGTGTATTATTATAGCCTTTCTCCACGTATAGTTGTAAATATAGCTGAAACTAACACGTAAGTAAATTTAGAAAAGTCTAAAATAGAATGAAGCTGGCATTGTTCAAGTTTAGCTACAAGTTATTTGTACAAAGTTGGATGAAGATTTCAGGCTGAACGGAAACTCTGTTTTTTTCTTCTACACTTTTATGGAATTCTTGCAATTCCTCCCACAAGTTCCTTTTTTTCATTTACTGCCATTTCCGTTGAAAATTGTTACTACTTACTTGACCTTAATTTTATAGTTCACTCTTTTGAGGTTCAACTAGGAAGCATGTGTAGAGTGTAGCTAAAGTACATGTAACAAGTAAATAAGCTGTTTTGACAATGTGTGAAGTGGCTGTTTGAGAAAGGGGGGACTTGGCATGTCACATCACTTATTTACTTTCCCTTTACTTTTAAAACATATTTTAAATTCATTTCAAAATCTTTAAATATTGTAGACAATAACTGGGTCTTATTTATTTGCCATTAGGGGCCATAAAGCACCAGAACAAGCAGTCCAATAAATCATTAAGAACACATCTGCTCTGGATCTTGCAACTAATTAGAGAGATTAAGGTCTGCCTTTATAACTCAATCATAATAGGGTAAAATTAAACGAGTTCAACGCAAGCTTATAAAATGAATCTTATTTTCTCCTAAGAATTTATGACCCGTCGAATTTTCGGATCGGAGTAATTTGGAACGACATAAAAGTAGAAAGAAAGGCCATTGTCAAGAAAGGGACAAGAACAAATTGAGGAGCTTAGCCCTTTCATGTCGCACATATAGAACATACTTAACGGTTGGTTATTGTACAACAAACCCCGACACGATTATTTGATCCCAGTTGACTTTACTTCACACTGGTAATAAAATACTGGAGCAAATGGCTCAAATAAGACCCCAAGTAATTCCTCTACCTAATAGGTCTCATTTCTGCGAATAAGCCCTACTAGTTCAGAGGAATTGGAGACACAAGAAATGCAGAAAAGCGCTACAGCCAGAACAAGAGGAGCCCTTAAAAGAATTGTAAATGAGGATGTAACTATCTGGAAAGGAATAAGCTGCGTTGTTTAGCTTTCAATTCAATGCTTCATAGTAAGCTAAAACTTAGTTTCCTCTAGCGATTCTGGGAACAACAAAAAATTAAAGAAAAAATCTGTGTTTTTTCTTCTTTAATGAGTGTAGAGGAACATGGAAACGCTTTTCTAGTTCGTAAAGTTGAAGTCATAGTTCAGAGTCACGCTATTGCATCTCGTGGCATATGCACATTCTTAAGTCTTGAGTTTTCTACCCAAAATTACATGGACATCAGGGCCAGTCAGTAAGACCGAGTAAACATACTTATTTTAGAAACTATACCGTACGTTGTATGAGGTAGTTACAGACAGTATTTCGTCGAACGGAAGTCATGGAGAAGCCCGTGTCGAATAAGTTACCTAAGTTGTTTTTAGAGTTGAAGCAATTTTTTTAAGTCTGGTTTGTCTTTGGATTTTCCCCAAAAACAGAATCGGACAACCACAACCAACAGCCATCAGCTTGAACCATGTGCGTGGATGGAATTACTGAATCATTCTGAGAAGCAGCAGATCGAAATCTTCTTGGATACTGCATTCAATTGTAAATGCATGCATGCAGAAATATACAGCAGGAAAATATATTTTGGTATTTAACCTAAAGAAATGGGTTTTCGGAATTTTAGGCTTCATTTTGAAGGATTTAAACGGAAAGTAGGGGAACTTAATCAAAAAGGGTAGGTCTTTCAGAAATAGGGATTAGAGGGATTAAAATTAAAATCTCTCTGAACATAAATCAGGACAAAGAGTCTGGGGTCTTCAGTTTAGAAGTTGGTGATGATCCAATCTGAGTTCTGACAGATCCTCCAAAGAACAATCTATACTGTTGACTTGTGTTAAAAGTTTGATGTGAATCCCTCAAGTTAATTCTTAATTTTATTCAAGTCGTCCAAGATTGACTTGACTTGAGCCCCTGTGGAAATTTCTAGTTCCTCCCTGCTCGTTGTAGTAAGGACTTAGACTGGAATCTTAGTCTTAGATGACAGACATTGACAACATCTAGTTACCCAAACTCTTAAAGTCTATCAAGATGTCAGGAAATATATTTAAAGATGTTTGAGTTACACGAACTTATTCCCTATTCTAATTAGAAAAGTATCTTATGCTGTTCATATAAATCCTCTTTGCAATAAGAGCGCATCAAATCAGTCTATGTATACTAACGTTGCATACTAAGGAATGCTTTATGAACTTTGACGAGGGTTTTACCAAGTACATTGATACATTTGACACTAGGGTGGGATGATGATATATTGAATCTCATCAGTTGTAGCATTTAGCATACGGATAGTTATGACAGGGAAAGCCTGTTTTCCAATTTATTATTTTACATTCTAACGCTTGCCGTAAATTATTAGACATTTAGAACGAAGGGAGATTCTGTCATTTGCACGCCGGATTATTTCCTGTAAAATAAGGACCGGTTCATCATCATAACTTGATGAATTATTCCTCACCTACATGTACAGACGGAAGGTAGATGCTTTCATAATATTTTCATAGGGTGGGTTATGGCCACTTGGTCATGCATTAATAACTGAATCAAAGTTTTATTGCTGTTTGACGGAGAGTAGAGGTGAATAATTTAAATGTGACATGTTTCAGCAGCAGAAATTTAGTTGAGTCACAGAGTCTTTCATGGAACTGAAAGTTGACACGAGTAAAGCTGACACTAATATTTTAGCTCTGTTTATTCATAAATACGGATATTCGTGTGATAATGAAATTGCCTAATCGAGAGAATCTTCCACATAAAATAATTTCAAAAGAGCAGTAAGCGTACTCAAATAAAACCAGGTACCCATTAAACTGTTCCCAGACTTGAGGAAAGATTGATTACTTTTCCTGAAGGAAAAAAGTCACACTGATATTTCTTTTATCTAATCAGTTCAAAGGCATCGACATCCATTCTCCCTCGAATAGTACGAAGACTGTTGACTGCCCTTATTCATCAGGGTGTCCTAGCAGAACCTGCAACCCTCGTAGTTCAATCAACTATCCGTCATTCATTGCTCAATTTTCGCTGACGATAACAACTGTGGGTAGATACGGAATGAGGTGGGCAGGCAGTAACTTAGCAATCTCAATTTAACCGACAGTGACAAAGCTGTTTCACACTTCATCGGTCAGAATAATCCGTTCTTACTGTACGATGGAACCGTAATAGGAAAAGCTTTCTACTTTTTGATTGCCCTCCCTTGGACTCGTGTAGCTTGTATGTCTTGCTTTTTATTTCTTCTTCTCTTAGAGCCATCATTAAATGTGTGTGGGTGGAATTTTATAGAATGTCCCCTTCAATATTCAACCCATCGCCGATTCTATTTGTTCAAGGGTTGAGCTAATGCAAGTCTTAGGAACTGCAGTAGTGATACTGATTTATAGATATTAAGCGAGGGACTTAGGAAGGTAAATATATTCTGTTTGTCTATGTTATGAATGGAACACGTGAACATGGGACTATGCAAATAGGTTATAATTCTCTAGGAATGGCAAGAAGCACGAAAGTTTAACAAGGCTTAATATTAACCTTTAACCTATGTGAAATGGATACTAGCAACAAAAGTTCCCTCTAGTAGAAATCTTACATAAAGAGGTCAAAGGAGCCAATGAAGATCGAATTTTTTATCTAACCTGTTTGGAGAATAAGATGAAATTTCTATTCTCAGAGTTGGTGGTCATCGAACTGCCCTCCCAGTCTTTACAATGACAAATTAAACTTAATATTATCATTCCATGTATTGACCGGTGAAACTGTCTATTAGAATTTGAACTAAATTGGGTCTTAAATAAATTGGAGACAGACAGATAACCGGAACTAACTGCTAGGAGATGAAAGGAAAGGCTTATGTCAGAATCCCAGTTCAATCTTTCATGCACGACCAATCACTGAGTGAATCGTTCACAACCTCATTTTATTTCATTTCATCCCCCAACAGCTTATCCTACAGAACATAAGGCAAGGAAGCTCAAAACCTTTTTAGTTTATATACACTCCCTAAGCCAAGATAAAATATAACAGAGTCTTATCCCCCTTGATCTTTTATTAAGCCGGATGTATCTCTACTCCAGAGTGACATGACTGGATCTTGGGTTCTGGATTTAGATAGCAGACTTCCAGCTTTGGAGTTATCTGTTAATCTAAGCCTAAACTAGGATTGATTTGAGATTTATGAGAGGATTTTAGTGTTTTCATTCCAATGGAACTTGACGACTTGATTTTATTATTTCCATCCCTCTCTGAGTAAACACTTGGGAAGTTAGAGTTTAGAGTGTAAGTAGGTGGATCGGATTTCTTGAGAGGAAATTTTGCTAGTTATTAGGATGTACTCTGATCTCATTGTGAACTCTCTCGTTCTGAACTTGTCAAAACTTCCAGATACTAGAGCTTGTTTACAGTATCAAGCGATAGTTTAGGCATCGGCTCAGATTTGGAACACAAGTTGTACTCTAATTATTTACGAGAGATTTGAGGATCGGTTTCTAAAGCTATCCACGTCAAAGGATACTGAAGTGAGTAGAGTCGAGTTTTTAAAAAGGGGGAACCGCAACTGAACAAGTCTCGAATCGTTTGACAGTTGACATTGACATTTGTCTCCTCAAAGGGCTACCTGGGCTACCACGAACGAGCTACTAGGAGAAAGGCATGCCCCAACAGCACCCAATCAAGTATCAAGTGCTTCAAAAATGCCCTTACGGGATTTGAGGAACATTTTGAAACTTTTTTTGAGTACTGCTTCAAAATTCTATGAACTTGATCTCAATCTCAAATGTTCAAATAACCTCAGGGAGTTGAGAGTTCAAAAAGATTCATTAAGTCCTATGTAGGAGAAAGAAAATAATTAGAATAGGTTTATGAGCTTCCTTAAAATCCCGCAAAGTACAACAATCTGTCTAGACGGGGTAACTTTTCCGTTTATCCCGTCATATAGTTTTACGATTGAAAGAGGTTGAGAGAAAAACACAGTCAACAGTATTGCAGTGGGAGTTTGAGTTGCTCGAGGCACCTGGGAAAATGTTTACTTCAATTCCACTCAAGTCACAAACAAAACAAGGCTTAGCTTCGTTAAAGTTGACATAACAATATTCCAGTTTTGCCTCGACTCTATAAAGTAGTAGCCAAAAAAAGCCATAGACAGATATCGAGGGAGAAAGTTGGGAAAGTGACCGAAACGGTTTCTTGAGTAAAATTTTGACAAAAGCTCCACCATTATTTATTTACCTTGGGAAGTAAACAAATGACAAGTTCAACCGTACACTAAGCACCTTGTTGCTTCTGCTTCTGCACCGTTCAGATAATACTAGAATCGATTCTGGCATTTCTAATACATGTGGTTTCAAAATCAAGTTTAAATTTCAAATCCCAAACTTCCTTGAGGTATTCAGTGTCTGAAATTAATTATTACGTAGCTCACATTGAACCACAAACTTGATCATTAACTTTTGAACATTTGGCTTCACTTCCCAGTCTGCTTCTCGGCCGAATATCCAGGTAAATTAATTATAAAGGATCCCTCCAGGATCTTTTAAACTAACTGTACCCGTAGTGATCTCGCTTACCATCAAACTGACTAAAACTGCTAATATTTTATTCGCACTGCCATCTAAATTTCTGGATTTTGAGTTCTAAATTTTTCAAACTTTAAGTGACATGGCCTACTCTTATTAGCAACCCATATTTCTCTCTCTATTTAAACTTAATCTTTCCAACATCACTTATTTACAGCTCAAAGCTCCTTTTCTCTCTCGCTCTCATCTCACTCTTTTCCTTTTCCTCGGAAGCGAAAGTTAAGGTAAATCCCCAGCGTTTTTGTGTAGAATGCTCAAGAATTACATTTCCTTCTCCCTTTGTATTTACACGAGCTCCCGTGCTCAACGAACGAGTTTGCTCTCTGAGATGATCCAAACTCTCATACGGTGCCTCAAGTCTTGAGGGAGATTGTGTAGATATAAAGATGAAAAGGCTGAGAATTGAAAAGTGACATGGACATGACAAGAGCTTGAGAAAGGTTCTATTCAATTTTTTACCTCCTGGCCCAACAGGAGGAGAGAGACAAATTTAAATTTGAGAATATTGCACATTTGCATTCTTCTCTTGTCCTTCTTTGCATACCAACACTAGACGTGCATATATTTTGAGCTATAACTATCCAAACTCACGTAGTAGACGATAGTCTACTCCTCTTTCTTGTCGTGTAATTCCCTCTGTAGGTTAAGGATTGGAGTATTTTAAGGAAAAAAATAAAAAACTGCGTATATTAGATTACCAAGGGTGCTATTTCATTGTTTTGAGCGTGTGTAATATACATGTATGCATTAGATGTATAAGAAACCTGTCTTGTATATATATGGAACCATTTTGACTTCATTTTAAACCCTTTTTACTCTACTTTCACCTGTGTCTGGGTGTAGTTGGTTTGTATTAAATTTCACAGTGTATAGAGATGCCTTTTAAGGGAAAATGGAGACGGAATCCTGAGGAAATTTTTCTCTTTCTTGTCTCGAGGGATTTTAGAATTTAGAATTGAGTTATATAGAGAAGGATGTTATTTGTAGGATCTCAAATTGAATATAGAGGAAGGGGTTCACTTTACTATTGAGTGGTTGGATTATTATACTAGGTATTCCACTTGGTTATTCAGATACTTAGTTATCATCACAGTGGAGTTTCGTGTGTTGTAATTTGAAGTGTATAAATCTACTAATTTGAATAAGCTAGAGAATTTGCACATTATTATTTAGGAGTCATTAATCGCTATATCTCGATAATGATCAAATCAAAGGGGAAATAGAACCTGTGTACTTTGCTATTAATATAATCCATGATTACCAACATCGACCCGCTCAGTAGTTGGAGCCAACTGTTTAATTGCATGAATCCTCATTAAGATTAACAAAGAGGTGGGTAACCAGCAAAAATAATTAATCAGCACGGTGTCCTACTGCACTGTTAGTCCTACAAATGGGCATTACCAAAGGGAAGTTTATTTTCTGCACAAATCCGTAGAAACTAAAATTTACAGAACAATTTTCATATAAAATATAAAGCAAAACTGCATCTTCCCACACGAATACACCATCACATCTCGCACATCCGGACCAAAACAATAGAGTAGTATTTAAGTACTATGTAATTTATTATAGTACTCTCATTCAAAAGCTACTCAATTTCTAGCACATGTGGAGAGTGTATAAGGATTGGTCCTATTAACGGAATAGAAAAGTAATTAACAACATGCAGACTGCCAATGCACTTAGCTTACCTCTCATTCTTCAACTTCCCTACTCACAATAGAATGTACTAAATACTATTATATTCAGAATACCACAGCAGCTCTAAGAGTCGACTATCACTCTTTTTAGAATGGAATTAGACACGGAAAGGTAAGCCTGAGTTAACCGTCATTAATCTAGCCATGTGGTCTGTCGCGGTAAGACAAAGGATCTTTCTCAAAAAGGAAAAAATAAGACTTTGCGACTGAAGAAATATAGATTATCAATATCCCATAAATAGATGTAATAAATTATAAATTACTAGGAAATCTGAGGTTGACCAAGTTAATGATGAAAGAGGAACTTCAAAAACACTTGAACATTGAACACTGAACCATGAAAATTGAATATGGAGTGGGGAATTTCGGTAAACACGAGAATCAATATGTGAGTACGTGTCTTTGCTATAGAAAAAAACCTGATTCTCAAGAACTCAATCAAACTAACAACTTCAGCCGAATACATATTTGAAGTAGCTGTGTGATTGGAAAACTATAATATAAATAATACATGATAGGAAGTAGTGAATGTGCAGGACTTCAAGCAAAAGCGAGCTAAATAGAAAATAACAGGAACGGAAAGTTTCCATATGAAAACTTTCCGTTCCTTTCTCCGTACTCAAGTCTTAGAATCCATTTCTCAGAATAGAAAACTATCCATTCAAGGCCTTGAATACTTTCGCATCTTTGAGCAAGGCTAGTTCAAACGCCCGGCTTCTTTGTTACTGAAGCTTACGAGCTGAATCAACCTTGGATTTGAATGAATATTACATTTTAAGGGTGCACATTTTTATCATCTTGAATCGAATGCTTTGGGCACAACCACTGAAGAGACGTGCAGAGTTATATGCTGCAATTTCATTGTACTCCAGCCCCTAATGCAACAAAAAAACTTTCTCTGATACACAATCAAATCTACCGATTATTTAAATCAATTTAAATACAATACATAGATACAAGGTATTTGCAAATGAAAGTGGTTTTTTGAAATCGATCTTTATAAAGTCCAGACCCAGTATACACAATTTATTTTTTAGTATAAACCAGTGCATCGAAGTAAATACCAACCTACATACCCTCTCACCAAAATTTTTTGACCTCACTTTGTGTCTTAAAGTAATCCGTAAAGAATAGTATTTATTACCTTAACTTTCCCCACCTGTGTTTTTTCCTTTCGCAAGTTTAAGTATTAAGTATCATCAATAGTCTTAAGTTTCTAGGATACAACTTAAGTAGGGCTTTCTACAAGGTTTAAGAAAGGTGCATGGAAAGATTACACTTCTTTCTCTCCAGTATAATTTCTCTTTCTAGAAATACTAATACAGATTACAGAATTTAGAGAATAGAATATCCTTTTATGCCTCGGGGAGAAACTCATTAGTCTCCAGTACTTGTAAAGGTTGTTCCTGCTCCGTGGGAATTCTCGCATTTGTCCTCATATAATTATTACGAGATGGTCTTTGACCTCAAATACACGTTGCAACCATCAACTCCACAGGCCCAAAAACTACTTATGCTTTTGTCACTAGAATTTAAACTAAGCTGGGCAAGTTTGTTCCTTTCTCTTCTCTTAAAGGGTATACTGAAAGAATACAAGCACAGGGACATGTATTCGAACTGTAACAGTACATAATACACTACATTACAACGTGTACTTTTTTCTACTAATAACATTGTAGTTTAAAGTATAGCTTGAAGCAGCTGGGTTCTGAATTTTGTTCGTGCGTGTCAGGGTGGGTTGGTCTTAGGTTAGTGAAATCATTTTTATGGTTTTCCCCCAGCGACAAGTTTATAAAAGGAACTTTGCTATTATTTAGTGAACAAAGTATTATATCATTTAAGCCATGTGGACAACAACAAAACCTAGCATGTCGGTCTACCACACTCTGAGCTAAGCTCAATATGGATTTCTATTTGCTTTGCTCGGGATATCTCTAAATGTCATCATAATAAGGGTAACAGGTCATTGTGTAGTAGTTCTTGGTAATATTGTTATTTATATGGACGTGGTCTTGGTATTTCAAAAGTTTTGGACTGAATTGTAATTTGTAAAGTCTAACAAGGGCGAGCCCCACCCTATACCAAGGAACTTAGCTGATAAGAAGGAAGTAGTTCTATTGTCAGCTCGCCTCGTCTCTTTGAGAGAGGGGTGCACGAGTGTGTCAGAATTCATGGGACGTTGTTGGCGTTGGAAGTTGAAAGTTAATTTTACTTGGTGAAAAGGGTTTTTGAAGCATTGTAGTTGAAGTTACAAGTTCGATTTACTCTTTATAACAATCGTGAAATGAGCTCTTTCTTGGATTCCCTCTATTTGTCTAAAGATTTATCAACTCTGTGAGCAGAGATTTTGAAAGTAGAGAAACTTTTGAGATCGATATTTTGCAATTAACGGCCATTCATTCCAATCCCTGTGCATTTTGATCGCAGTACTAGAGTCAAACTCTAAAAGCCTAACTTCAAAGAACCGATGAAGCTCCTCTCTTTTTGAATAGCTTAAAACCAGAAAAAACTCTTTCAAACAACCGAAAACTGTACAAACGACATTTTTCTTTTCATTGTTTGGCATGCAGTGTAGGATTTCTTCCATAGATGAGTAAAATGTCTGGAGGTACAGATAAATTGTTAGGTGTTCTTACATCTGCAGATTTCTACGTAAAAAACAGAGAGATTGGACATCAAGGCTGAAAATTTAGAAGGGAGGCAAAAGAAACAGAAGAAGTAATCTTCTTTATTTAATCTAGTCAGGATTCTCTGTAATCTTCCCAAATCTCAGTCCACCACTTATTTTAATTTCATCCTCCCCAATAATATTCTGTGATGAAGTAGGTAGGTCTCTCCAATTCAAATCACAATGAAGGCTGTAAAGGCTTTGCGATAATATAAGATTTAAATCCCTTTTCCCAAACCTCTTCTACTCTCCAGCAAATTTCACCACCACCAACCTCAGGAGGAGGTCGATCCGTCCGGATTTCACAAAGTTCAATCACAAATGAAATCAAGATTGCATGAAGAACATCCTACAAAGTGTCCACGTGGCTGTAGCCAGGATAACCTAGCACGGATGGCACACCAGATAAAAGTAGGCTGCAATTTTTTTTGCTTTTATGAAGGTTAAGATTTGAATATCTAACTTATCCTAAGCCTAGGTTTAGTCAAAAAGAAAGGCTTGAGTAACTCTAAAAGGAAGATGGTGAGGAGAGAAAGGGAGATTCATATGTAAATTCAAGTCAATCAATTAATTCAAGAGGTGAGTCATCTTAAGTTTCTTGAGTACATATAGAATGTCGGTTGAATTGATCTACATGTAGTAAATGCTGCAATTAAACTCACGAATATTTAGTGGATTAATGATTAGACTTGGCTTTCGCAGTCCGTTCTTGTCTTGTGAAAATCTCACCCTGCCTTGTCAAGATATCCCTAGCCATGGTATAGAATGGCAATCCGCCAATAACAATAACACCCAAAAATGAAAAAAAAAATCCACAAAGGTTTAGATTCCGAGTGAGAGATAGAAGGGAGTGTATCCGTGAATAAAAAATAAGGGTGATCGAGAGTTAGGGAAAAAAGTAATAGAGGATCAACAAATGGATTCAGATAGAGGACAAGGGAATGGGAAGAAAGATGGGAGTTTGCACTTGGCATGAGGGCTCTTGGCATAAAAAGTGGATGCAAAAATTTTGCAATATCAACTCCTGAGCGTATAAAGACGTGACATGGATAGAAGGTATTATGAGACAGAATGGAATGGGAAAGTATCCGTAGGATTTCCACGTATTTGTTTTGTGCAAATATATAAGGGAAGGGCACATGTTGCTTCACTTCAAGTTGAAGCATTTTAAAAATTTGGATCATCATCAGGAAACAGGACTTTGGGAACCAAGTCGGAGCAACCTAGAGCACAATGTGTGTTTTTATTGCTTAGAACAACGTGGGATTTCAGGCCTTTTTCGCCGTTTAAACTCCTCGATATCGTTGAGTGTGTTCAGAGACCCGTAGGAGTAAGTTAGTAGTTGGTGGTGGTGGAATAGGAGCCAAAAGTATCTCGACAAGCGTTGGGAATAAGTGAGATATGGAGGAGATAATATAATAGAGGATTACATAGTTTCTCTCCATCTCCTATCACCATGTGATGAGAGCATTAGATTCTAATTCTGTTAGGGAAAATTAATGGGCCAGATCCATTGGCAGGAGAAAGGGCAATGGGATTTAGAAATGGTTTCGGATGGGTGTGGACTGTGGAGTTAGTTTGGCTAGTGGTTTGGATTCGTACTTGCTTTGTGGATATAAATCCCCTCGTGGTTGTCATTCTATATTTTTATACTCTTGAGCCATAGCCTACTTGACTGATTCTAATTTTAAGCATTCCACCAACAACCAAGATCTTCTTCCCAAGTTTCCTTCTTATTCTTTTTTGATCGTCCACCCAAATATAATAATAGGAGATGCCATTACCAGAAGAGGAGAGAGGGACAGATTGTATTATTGAAATTTCAATTCAATTTCGCAATCCTCCGGCTGCGGAGATTGTACAAGTGCCGTGGGTTATCTGATGCTTTAATCTTGAAGTAAAAGAGCTTTATTGCGTAAAAGGAGGAGGATAGACCCACCAGAACAGAATTCAGATAACAAGGACAGATTTACTTCAAGTAATTTTTTTTCAACCAAACTACAAGACTTTCTTTGAAGACGGAGACAGAAAATAATAATAACCGTAGTGGTTTGCTTTTCAGGTTATCTGCATATGGTGGGATTGAAGTCCACATGCAGACCTCGATTTTAGCTCGTTCGTTAGGGCGTATGTGGATTTCATTGTCTGTCCGTCCGTCTGTCATACACACAACTGAGTTAAGTTCGTAGATGTTTTATATCGGGTAATGTGGGGTGCTAATTGGACTTTGGGGGTTGCTTGGCTATCAAGTTTGACTTATTAGGGGCATATCATGATGAGAGTGAGTATGAGTCGTGCTCAACTTAGCATTATGATATAGACCTTAAAGTTCAGAAATTTGGCAAGGTCTTATGGTCAAATTCTTAATGGCTGAGCTAACGCTGCGCTCACACTTACACCAAGGTTAATTAAATTAGCATAAGTGAGAGTGAACCCTTGGCTCAGCCATTAAGTATATGACCATTAGTAACAAGAAGTGCTAAAATGTAATTTTGGGCTAATCAGACTAAAGCTTGATCGGAGGGGCATGATCTATATTATATTAAGCAAAGCAAGTTTTCTTGAATATTTGTCAAATCTTACTGAGGAATAAAAATTATCTTCTACTCAAACAGTGTGCCTGAAAATATCGCAGCGTCTAGATCTTTAGTTTGACCCTTCTTCCAATAAGTTTCTAATAATTTAAATTGGAATTTTTCCTATAAACTATGTTTCACGTTATATGCGGCCCTTTTTTCTTGGTTTCACGTTATATAGCTACTTGGAGTAGGTTGTTTAGAATCGTAAAGACCAGAATTTTGCTAATAGACACGTTCAGGTTTTTGGTCAGAGATGCACCGTCGCTCCTATTGTCTAGCTCAAAGACAATGTCTCAGAGTTTCGGTTCATACATGGATAAGGTTACACAACAACTTAAACGCTATATCTATGGAACATACTCCGTTGAACACTTGAGCCTCTTTACGCAAGAGAAGAAAGAATAGGATGGAAGCCAAGCTGTGTTTTAATGTTTAAAAAAAGAAGTTCTTTCGGCTAAATAGATACTTAAACGTCAGATACTTTGCTTACCTACTCGTATGACTTTGAAGGAAAGAGCATTATGAGACTTGAGAGTCTCGTTCATACTAGGGTGGGCACAATCCTTAAAAGAAGTAGCATCAACAACGAGACCCCCACTGCCCCCTCCTCCATGGGCATGAACTGCATGGTGGCCTAGTGTCAACATTGATCCACTAACACTTCCACCGTTAAGCCCAAGTCCTGCCATCGTAGGAGATGTCGTACTCGTGGGTGTAGTTGAATGATTGGCAGGGACACTATTAGCCCTGAATGTGAAGGGATTCACTTGAGGAGAAAGTACGGGAGACGGAGACTTAGTCCCAGGGCCTGCGGGGGAGTTGCCACGAAGAATCGACTTTGTCAAAATCCCCCCACCTACACTACTAACACAACTAACACCACCACCAGTACTGGAGGTAATTGGATAGCCACTCCCACTTGGAGGTTTACCAGCATTAGGGCTATTCGAAGAGGTCAAGTTTAACTTTAATTGCTGCTTTTTGCTTGCGGAAGAACTAGTTGGAGGATTTGTCCCAGTCACTCCACCGTGGTAGTTTAGTCCCCGGAATTCCTTAAAGATCCCGTCTTCTTGTTCGAAAGCGAAGGTTATTCTTGGCACTGAGAGGGTTCCTTTTTTTGAATTGCCATTGGGAATATTACTTTTGTCTTCTTGGATACTAGTAAGACTACTGGTTCCAAATGCGAATCCTTGTTGAGGTACTAGTGAGTCAGATCCGGGTGTGATCTTACTGGAGGTTGATAAGATACCCGGGCTTTTATCCTTGTCCTTAGACCTTGATCTGGACCTGAAAGCAGTGAAACTGACACTTCTCTTGGGCTTTTCCTTTTTAATGTTTCCACTCCCAATGGACTCCTGTGATTGGGCTGACCCGGTGGGAGTTTGTTTAGAATTAGATTTGGATGTTGGTGTTGATGCGATTGTGGATGTTCTAGATGCCCGAGGGGGTCTTTCTGGGACAGTCCGTACCTTCTCAATTTCGACAGATTTAGTCAGAAATGGTTCTAATTCAGAAGAATGGTAATTATTCTCAGGTAAATTAGGCTCCTCTTCCGGAATGAGGCTCGGAACAATGATTTGTTGTCTTTGCTGCTGTCGCCGTCTTTGTTGCTCGTCTACGGGCTGATACTCACGGGAAATTAACACAGAGATCAACTCGTCTGCTGGGTATATTACGTACATTGACCACCATTATTACATCAACTGCCGTCCGTCTCTGTAGGACACCTGCGAACTGCTTTTCCCGAGAGATCTTCGCCTTAAGTAAGGTATCTAAATTCTAAATTCTCCATCCTTAACATAACCTTCTTTTTCTCACGTCTTTTCGTTGAGATTAATTAGGTTAGACATAAAAATTATTTATTATTTCTCCCCAACTTTGGAAGATAGCAAATTTTAATAACTTTCAACTTCCAAGTCTCGGCTCATTAGGAACTCTCGTGTGTCACTTCTCACTGCTTCAAACTTACAAGGAAGTCAGGGAACTTGTAAATCATAAACTTTGTTTACAGCTCGTTCGTTGTGTAAGGTTATTAGATCAACTTCTGTACGTCTTACTGATTTCTCACTTTTAATTTGACCTCCAGCTACTTAATAGACTTCTGCGAGCATGAAACTTGATCCCCTAGAAACTGAGGCTCCAAGGTCATGTATCTGTTAAGTCGAGTTGAATTGTCACCCACCGGGTCACCCTAGTGTACAGTGGGAGATATATTTTGAAGATGCATATCGATTCCTTGCATCCAAGATGAAACGGTTTCTTAAGGGTAACCAGTAGCTAATAAAGTTATCGGGATGTCATAATCTCCTAAAGATATTGTTACAAAAACTCATGCCATTCGAAGCAGGTTGGAGTCGATTTTTTCCATCTTGAGTCTTCGAAGGTCCCCGGAATCTTTTCTAGTTTGGAGGATTAGGTAATAAGAAATCCAATTCAATTTGCGAATTTTGTGATGAAAATTTTCAGAGTCATGAAAAGCGGGATGGTGGCTGTTGACATTTATGTTTCCTAAAAGGGAGCAAAAAGAACAAAGTAAATACATGTTCAACATTTGAGGTATAAATATAATACAACAGGATATATGGAAAAGCCCTTGAGAGTCTCAATGTTTTTTTCCTTACAAAGAACCCACTTGTTAGCTTCTGTTGAATGTAGAAAACCCTGAAAACCGGGTGGATTAACAATAAACCTTCCATCTCCAATGAGAACTATACAGTGAACTCAGACATCCAGACATATCTCGTCTCTTAACCACTTGACAAGACATGAATGCGAATATAGGTACGCAACCAGAATTGAAATCAATACCACAAGCTGGGCTTTTCAGCATGGAACTGAATACCAACTGCTATAGGAGATTGAAATATAAATTCAACCCGGCTGTCAACTCCATTCAGTTCTAGGTTTCCTTAATTCGAAACAACAAAACCCTATTCGTCCAATCTGGTTTGAATAAAGGATCAGATTGGATCTATAGATGCAACATGTTTGGTTATTTTTGGCCTTATTTAGTAGCAGATCGGAATGTAAGGGGAAAGTATGGTGAAAGTTTATTTAAATATCATGACCTATAAATAAAATACGCCTCTTTCTTTTCATATCTGAGAAGGATTCTGCCAGTGCATAGTTGAGAAATAATCAATCTTCAAGCTCAAGATCCAATAAGTTGTCATTGGAAATCTTTTATTTACCCCTTTGTTGATTCCAGAAAACAGACAATTGGATGAATGGGTTTAAAAGAGTTTTTGGGAACTCAGTCCCACTCAGAAAGGATTTTATGACATAACCACCCTTGAGTGGGTAGACCAAATCTTGTGTGCCATTACAAGCTGGTTAAAAGGATGTGGTTAAAAGGAAATGCTTTTCAAAGTAAATGTCATTTCTGCTTATTGTCTTTGACAGAAATGGCTGTCGTGTAGTAACTAATGCCCTATTAAGGTCTTCTATTGAACCTTTAGAATGGTTTAGGATACGGCAGTTTTGACTGAGCTTTTCTCGACTTAAAAAACATTTTAGATTTAGTGCACATCAATCAGTGAAAATATTATCAAGCTGACATTTCAGGAACAAAATCTATTGCTATGTTGACACAGTCAACAGTAGCGACATTTGCTCAAACTCAGCTCCAACAAATCAAGTTTTATTTCAATCTATTCAAAAAATTTAAAACCCCGTAATTTTTATCGAAATACTAATACCTTCAATGCTTGGACTAGTTTTAGAAATTCTGATAACCAATTGAACCGAAATTATTTAAAACACGTATGCAATTTAATGAATTTTGTGTGGTTGTTAATGAGGCGTTTTAATGGAAGAGTCTCTCATCATCTTGTTGTCATTACTCTTGGCTACATATTTCGTCTCCACTAAACAAGCTCGCTGATTAATTTACATCTGTCTTAGTTTGAAGGATAGAATAATTTAGATAGGTATGATGCATCAAGATTCAAGATCAAGTCGGTATCATATGATCCACTGATTCCCAAATTGTCACTACGACCACGACTTGACACTATAAGCCAGGGCTATTAACTAGCTGCCTAAATACAACCTCCCCGTCCCTGCTCGACTGCTTTATGCCAAAACCGAATGCTATTTTTATCAGTTTTGGCAGGCTAACAAACTTTATCGGGTAGGAAAATACTAATTATCATTATAAGAACACGTACCACTCGAACCCAACCCAGCTCTGTTAGTATCACTACCAACCAACTACATACTACTACACCCTAATAATAAATAAAAACTACAAACAAACTCTCCACACTCGTTCCAAGCAGGATACTACCGAGCCAGCTGGCTATTCTGATTGAAGAACGAAGGAAGGAATATTTGCCTTCATTAAATAAGAACTAAATGAGTAATTATCTGGAATCCATAATAGTTATCATTAAGCCTGGGACAGCCAATGACACGTTCCCATTCAATAGTGGCCCTCAACAACTCGGCGAAAGTAACAACTGCCCATTTACCACGAAAGTATTGAAAAAGTAACACATTCTCCCATTCCATGATTGCCTCGTAGACTTAAATGTGGAACCTTAGAACCTCGGGGCTGCAGTAGTAATAACACTTAGGTGGAATTACTTCTTCATTTATTTACACAAAGTAATTGAAATAGAGTCATAAAAAAGTTCCCTCATTCTCCAAGATGAATGACCAAGAAGATGAGAGCTCGTCTACTAAATATTGGATTTACACGAGCTCTTTACATCCTATTTACCTTACTCTGTCAGAATACTCGGTTTGATCGAATTGAAAATAAAATAGGATGTTTGCTTATTTCCATCTCTCTGTCCCTGTATTTACGATGCGCGTAGATTCCATGTTTAACAAATGTAATTAATTCCACCACCCGCCCCCCCCCAAAATGATGTGCTTTATGGCAATGCACCTTTAACTTATACATTTGTCAATATGAAGGGATTTGAAGAAGATTTGAGTTAAATTTTTAAATAGTGCCATGATTTATTAAATACAATTTAATTTAAATTATCTTTAAATGACGGGAAGTTTATGAGGCTGTGGATAGACTACAAGTTAAAAATAATTGTGCCCCGATAGGGTCGTCTGTAGCCAGACTAACATAATATATTTATACGCTTTGCTCATTCCTAAGAAAAGCTATAAATTGGTCACTTGTGTATTTTAGAAAGTAATTTATCTGATCCTACGCCACTATGCACTATTTGTACATTTTATTCCTTCGTATGGTAAAAAAAATATAGAGAATGAGAGACTTTGCCCTTTGGTATTGGATTTTCTTTTATCCTCAGATCGTCTACCTGAACTGAATTACGAGCTTCTTAATATTCTCTGCTGAATTCCCTTTGAGAGAGCTAGTTGATTTTTTATTTTCTAAGAAACATAAGAGAAAGTATCAGTTGACATAAAGTAAATCTATTTATTTTATCTTCTTAAAAACATGCTCTATCGATAGTAGTAGACTCAAAGCATACACTCGTATATTTAAGGATATGGGAGTCGAGGATCTTGGTTTGGCATTGCAAAGTGAGCACATTCTACCACAAAATGTGGAACTGTGGAGGGCGACTTTAAACATTCAAGGAATTAAAGGCAAAGGCTACAAGGAGCGCTAACATAGTCAATCATAAATTAACTCTTGTATTGTTGCTCGTAGCAAAATTTATTGCACCTTTTGGTGAACGAACTTTTTCCTTGGTTTACTAAACTACTTTCGATTAGTATAGTACCTACTTTCCCTGTCTGCAAATAGAAATGAGAGCAGCATACTATGCCCTAAGCCCTACTACTACTACTTTACTGTGACATTAAATCCGAAGGAAACTTATTCCTTCTAAAGTGTGTAGTTAGTCCTTAGTTAAAAACGGTTGTCACTTAGTCTCCGACAGATTAAAATCGAAAGAAACTCATCAGCAACACTCAAAATTCTTTTTAGCAGCCGAGCACCCCTATGCGTTAATTCTAAATGGTGAAAGTACTTCAAGAGATGATACACAAAGTATAAACTACTGGTTGCTTGGAGTTTAACACTTCCCTCTCCATAAAATGATACGGGGGGAGGGATGGGAAGACTATTACTAAAAGTTTCAGTAATGTTTTCAAATTATTTTAATTATTTCATGTTATCTTCAAATGTCAGTGAAAATATGCATAACGACATGTTTCTGAAGTAAAAAATTAATCTTCTAGCAAAAATTTCCTCGAACAATCGAAAAGGAGCAACCAACAGGTACAAAAAGCTTCCTTTTCGTTCTTTTCTCAGTCCTTAGGACCGGTCATAAATTATGTAGCTTACTTAACCCACCAATAGAAATTGTAGCTGTTTAGCCCTTAGCAAGATAAGGTATTAAATTTTCTCTCAGTAAATTCTCAAACCTACAACCCTATTCATGCATGACCCCCCAGGGTCATGCTTTCACTAAATTTCACTTTTGCTACAACATCTCAAGACTCTAGACTCTAGACTGAGTAAGCAAAACGCAAGGAGCTGGTCTAGCTGACACAGGTAGACTGTTCAAAAGTACAATAGCATTTCCCTCCGTCTTTTATTTCATTCGAAAAGGCCTTTTCGGAAGTTGAGATATCATACACCTACATATATTTTGGCAGGTTGGGTAACTACACAAGCTTACCTATTCCCTCCAGACCGAAGCTTACTTAACTAACACATACTACTTGAACGGTGGAAAGTGGAGAAAATTTGAAACTAGGTTGTGTATTTATTATGTAGTATGTAGTACCCAACCACAGCACGCTACCTTGTCAATAAATAATAGCCTGGAATGAACATCGGGGATGGGAGAATGCTAAATGGATTTGTATAGTCGGTCCTTTATTTCCCAGTACATACACACATCCTTACCCCAGGAGGAAGAATGAGTTTTAACGAGTCAAGAACAATGGAAAATTGAACTCGAAGCTTATAAACTTGTTCCGTTCGAAGGCTCGGATTAATTCGAGCCTTGGCGTATATGGCATATCAGAAACGGTTAGCATGCATTAATAAGGACGAGGAGAGAATCCGGAGGGAGAAGTAACGTTGGAAATGTCGACTTTGACATGGAGGACAAGACTATTTTCCATCCACATGTGTATACAGGTGAGTCGGTACCGTCTATGGGAGTATGGAGTAGGTACGTAGCTTTGTAATGGCTTTGTTGAGTGTTGTAGCATGTACTATATGCTATCGTATTTTTTTAAATGGGCAAAGTCAAAGGTCGTAAAGTTTTCAAGATTCTTTTTGGTTCATGTGTGGAGTAGTGTTTCCTAACTTTAAGTTAGTTTTAAGTTCATAATTGAATTGAATTTTATTACTTGGTTGAGTCTACATCGATGCAGCGGTGTATTTTATAGTTTATTGGAAATAAACTTGATTATATCTTGAGATATAATCGTGACTGGGCAGCTTAAGCATTTTAGTTAGGGAATTGATGTAGATGACAACAGTTAAATAATCCCTTGAAAATAACGACCAGAATACTAATTGAATAATTGAAAGACCGTCTTTTGGTCTTTTGAAATCATTTTAAGTTTTATACCACCTATTATTAGTTTTAAGATCTACGTTAGCTATTATTTTGCGACCTGGGGGAGACCAGACTTATTTTGTTTGACCGGTTGTATCGCAATAAAAATAAAGGCTAAACAACAAACAACAATAGTTCTGAGGAAAAATGTATCCATGAATAAAGAATATGACATTTTTATCTAAGGATAATTTATGCATAAATGTTTTCATGTTAATATTTACTGTGTTACTATGTAAAGAAATTAACATGACGAAATATGAGCGCATAAATGTTTTCATGTTAATATTTACTGTGTTACTATGTAAAGAAATTAACATGACGAAATATGAGCGCATATTTGTTCGATATGTCATTCTGCATTATTAAGATTGTTTAATAATCTCAAGAAAGACTCCACATTTGATTATAAAAACCTTTCAGTTAGGAAACACCACATTTAAAAATTTTGAAATCACATAGTACAATAGGAAGGGGCAAAATTCTTTCTCCGAGTGGACTAATATTTTTACGGAAAATCCTAAACCAACTCTAAAATACATCCCTCTGATCCTTTCATTAGATAAGTTCTCCTAGTTTTAATTCAGAAGCCCTTTTCTGCCGTTCGTTTCATTTGCTTTGTACTAGACACAATCCGAAGAAAAAATACAGATAAACTAATACTACAGGGACAGACCTTATCTCTATCTTGCGAAACGCCCCTTATCATCACAGGTCGTAAATATACTCCTGAAGGGGGAACATCCAACCGGGTTCATGGGTCATTTGACACACTGAAGTAAATTTATTCCCACACCCAACTCAACTCTCTGGATTTTTTTGCTACTTTTATTCCTTTGCTTTTGGCATTGGGCTAGGCTTCGACATTGAGGTTTCGGGTAATTCGACTTTAGACATATTACAAATCCCTTCTATATGAAGTTTTAGCTGTGTAAGTGTGCTAGCCGCAGTCATTGCACCCTGTGAATGAGGAGTGAAGCCAGAGTCGAAATAATTCAACTTGTTCCAACTCTCAGAAAGGAGAAAGGTCACGGCTTCCAACTTCCAGTTTATTTCAAACCATAGACCAACAGGGTGTTCTGATTACAATCTCCTTGAACTTTGGGCTTTTATTGTTTGAGTAGTGTGACGTGGTGTGCCCGTGTGCCCTTAGAATAAGTTCGTTCTCTTTCCACTTTACGTCACAGCTTTTGGAAGATTAATCCGTGGAATAATAAATATCCGTGACTAATTTTGAAATTGTTAACGCAAAAAGTAAACACTGCATGCGAATATATTTATGATAATTAGACCCAATCGGCGGAGTAGGGGGAAGTAATGGGTGTGTCGTGGTACTCGTGGTGGTATATGGCGACATAATTGATGGAGATTTGATTACGGATAGACATCCGGGGACAATTAATATTTCGGCATTAGTATTACTACATAGCAAGGGATGGATATGTAATTCGGTAGGAAAGTGCAGTACTGCTCTCACAAATGGATTTGTAACTCGCATGTCGTGGGGCTTCGAGCTCGGAGCTCCAAGGGCATTTTGGATTATAGTCAGTGGTTGTTGCAAGGTAGTAATTACCGTGTCTAGGATTTTGATAGAAATCTGTCAGTAATTCATTTTTCTAATTATTACTACAATGCTATATTGTATAAAGACAGATATTATTTGGATGCTAAAGTCTGTGATTAAATATGATTATTTCGCCTATCGTTCTCCATTCATTTTCTATGTATAGTCTTTACTTTCGGAATGATTTTGAGGAAATTCCAGCCCTTTGTTCAAAGTAATTAATCTCGATACACTTAAGAAACTCCACAGGCTGTCATAGTCATAGTGAGCTATGAGCTATAAGATTGCTGTCCTCGTTGCAATATTTCGTTTGACAATAAAGCTGTTTTTTTACTTTGAACTATGAGCTACGGGTAGAACCACTTACACGGGTGTGAAGTATTGAATTTTGTTTTACTAACTGCAAACACGAGCTTTTCCGTGTCCAACCGGATTAGCCGAACAGTTTAATAACAATTTTGGCGATTATCTATATAATATAAATTCGTCGTCTACTTACAACGTGTGACTTTTGAATAGAAACTCTTGTCGCATTTAGAAGTAAATCTCGTAAATAAAATATATCCTCAGAATACAAAGAAGTACGAATACAAAATTCCTAATAAAGTATTCAACTGAAAAAAAAAACTGAAAAATATGTTGCATTTACCCTGGAAGCTTCTGAGTTGGAAAAAATCAGCCCAAGTTTTCTAGACTATAAAAAATTAAGAAGTAAAAAAACTTTTCACTAACAGAAGAAGGCAATCTGCTTATGTATTACCTCAGGGGTGGATTTTAAAGGACAATAATCAGGAGTGAGTTCAGGAATGTGTATGATTTCTTATCAGTATTGTACAGATGTCAAAATAACAAAATCCTGAAGGTTACAGCAAGTTCAAATTTAAAAGTTGAAAGAAAGGGAAACTGTAAGTCGTTCCAGATAGTTTGCTAAAAAGTTAAGGCTCCCAATGTACACATTACAATTCTCATGAACGGATGAATAAATGTCTCTAAAAAAGGGGGGAATTCAGGAGGATCCACCCATAAGGTAGAACTACTAATAATAATACAACCTAAAAAGTCTATTGAAGCTGAAGCCTGTATTATGAATGTTTATACATGCATCGTTAAAAAAAATAACGCTTGGTGAGCTAACTGGATCCGGAATCTGCAGTAAATGTGTGTGTATGTGTGTGTAAAAGTTTTGTAGATTGAATTTGGCTTGACTCAGCTCTTTGTAAGCTTCAAGGTTTGGTTTGACTTTTTTTTAGGCCCCTCGCTTTCAGTTGTGGTGGAAGAACGGAAGGAGAGTTGACTTGACAAGACTTGAAGATCTAAGACTTTTGAAGACTCAAGACTCTGTATTTATTTCAGGAGTGAAAAATCCACGTCTGATGATGGTATGCAATTTGCTAGTATGTGTGTGTGTGAGTGTGTATGTTTTCAGATCAGATGGAACCCGAACGGGTTTATAAATAGTCGGGGAAGAAGAACATGGAGCCCCAGCGTAATTTTATAATTTTAATTCACTTCTACTTCAGTGCCACATTCATTCTCTGTACAATGTGGATGGGCTTGGGGATTGAAGAGAATATAATTCGTAATGAGTCCAGAGCTCCTTCGGCTTTCCTGACTTGAACGAAGCGATTCAAAAAGGTTCGAGAGCGTGGAAGACGGGGAATAAGTGGTTGGGCAGTTTAAACGCTTTATTTTTAAGTCGATCTCATCCTCTCTATCTGAACAAGTTGTCTGGGGGTTCTAGGAATTTCAAGTTGAAACCTTATGCCATGTAAAATGGTAATAGCTATTTTAAAAGGTTTATACTTTGTTTGTTTGTACTAGATGGATATCCTGTTACTCAAACTCTTAAATTATACCTGTGTATAATCTAAGCGTATTTTCATGGTTATTGATAGTGCAAATTTTATTTTTATAGTAAACATCAGCAGGAATCATAAACTTTTTTTCCCAAAGCAAACAGATACTCCAAATACCAGCTTCTATGTAGAACTGCCTAATGAATTTTATACAAGTGTTCAACACTAATCATAAAGGAATTTATTGTTGGACAGCCGTACATGCAATAAAATAATTAATTTAAATATTTCATCATACACTAAGTAATAAATTAATCCTATTTATATCTCAGACACTAATAAAAACTAGACTGGTTTAATGCTAATTGCAAGCACAATAAATTGGTTTTTTATTTGTAAATCTTTTAATTCAAGCACCAGGAGTTTCTAATCTGAAAATGGAGAGTGGAAAATGGTGAATGGACCTACTAAAATATCAAAACTTGTAGAAAACAGTCTGTTCAAATCAATTGAAAATAGCAATAAAACCATACAACTGATAGAGCATATATATGCATTCCTCCCAAATAATCTCTCCAGGAGAAATTCTAGACCAACGAATGTAAAAAAGACACAAGGGATTTAAATTTGATAAATTGATAACCCAGCACGAACAGCCCAAGAGCTAAGACAAGTACCATTTATCCAAGACGAAGACATCAAGAATTTTATGAACCCATTACCTAAATTACATACTAAAGCACAAAAATCCTCTTCAGCCACAACAGTCCATCTTGGTACACAGCATAATTAAGTAAGAATCAGTAAATCCCTGTCATTCCAAGTCACGCGTAAGTCAAATACCTAATATGCCTACTATCCATCAACCCGTTTAAATACCACAAACACAAATGATAATGCACTATGCACATAATAATCTCAAAAGAGCTCATATTGCAGAGAACCCTCGTTTAAAGGGATGTACGAGAAGTTACAAGTCAGAGGGAAATTTTATTTTCTCAGAAAAAGAATGTTGAAAAAGTATTAGCAAAGTGTTTCCACCAGGGCAGGGTACTATGGGATATTATTCATCTTGTGTCTCCCCGGTACAATAAATAGGTAACGAGAGTATAAAAGAACGAACAGTAGTAGTCGCTGTTGTAATAAACGGGCTCATTTTACGTCTCAGTGCATTTTGTGAGGTTTCTTCTAGGTCCTCCATGTATAATAGGCAGTGCATTGCAAATGAATCCTATTTATTATCCTCTAAAAGGGATTAGGGAGATCTGAATTTCATAAACACAGGCTAGCCCACATAGACACTCTTGTCATTATCATATTATCACATTAAGTGTAACACTTGGTTCGTCTTAGGTACTTGAATCGTTAGTTGGGCAAATAAACTCCTTGGAAGAATTAATTTGCCCAGCCAGTTTGAACCCTTTCCCTTTGGGGCTTAGTAAATGTAGGTACGTTAATTACGCAGATATATAGAAACGGTCAAATTTCTCAATGCACTTTCAGCAGTCTTTAATTAAGTTATTAAAATAACTGTAAAGATTTGAATCGCTGAGACAGTTTGCACGTTTGGGCACAAATATTATCACCGTTCCATCGGTGGAATCGAGATTAGGATCAATGACTGATATGATTTTATGTACATACTTAGAATTCACAAGTCCGAAACGAGGCTTTTGAATTTTTCAAAATTAAAATTTTCCTCGTTTAACTATGTAACTCTTGCATTTGGACGTGTCTCATTTATCTTGCTAACAGCCAAGAATATATTATGTATTCCTTATTTTAACGTTTATATAGCTTAGTATTTAAACACATAGGATTTGAGGCAATGGATTTAATCGAAATGTTTTGGAAATAAGTTTTAGAATCATATTGGATAATTTCTTACCTTTTCATCGATTTCATTAAAAAAATGGTTACGTCATTCTAAATCATTAAGCTGGAGTTCCTCTTACTAAAAAGTATGTAGGAAAACTTTTTCTTCTTTCCTGTGCACTTCGTCGTAATCCGTAAGGGGAATACTCTCTGGGAACAAACTCTGTAGTGTATAAGTTCAATGAAATAAAAATATTCATCAAATGTTGAGTTACAATATTGCATGGAAGTCCAAAGGTGTGTATATTTTTATTATGTGTATTTCCAAAATCCAAAAGTTGAGGAACTCCCTTTAATGAAAGTTTTTACTTGTTCTATTGGGCAAACAGTTATTAAAAAGCACTTTTTAAACACCTTCTCAATATCTGTCACTAAACTTTAATACCAGGGGCGGTAGAGGCGTTCGGATGTGTGTTATTTACACTACACAGATTTGGAAAGCGGAGACTCACGAGTGTCTAAATTATCAACTTATTAACTATAATGTCTCCTAGCTTAGTAGACTGTTTCCATTTCCCCTATGATTTGATAAAAATACCTGTAATTTCTCCACTACACATTTCTTTCAACTCTAGAGAGTGCAATCTCAAGCAGGTAAGTACAAAATGCTGTACGGAGGAACTGGTGATTTATAATGTTTTTTTAAATTAATTCACGAGCTTCATCCTGTTATTGTACTAACTACATTTTCGAAGACTTTAAAAATCTAAAGACTGTCACAAATCCTCGATCTTATATTTTAGATCCTAGACTACCATACGGCTTCAAGTGTTTCATATTTTATGTGAACTAGAAAAACGAAACTCCTGTGTGAAACCAAACTCAACCGAAGTCAAGTCTGAACTGAGGTCGAAGCCGGGGGGAAACGGGTAAAATACTCTACCAGGATAGCTCTTGTGTATGTATGCGTTTGCCTGGCTTTTTTCCTTTCGAACCTCGACAAGTTCGTAGTTTCCCTTGCATGTTCTCCACCGTAAAAATACATCTATGCAATCCTGGGCTCGAGACCAGTACGAGAGAAATATATTGGCCGAAGCTAAATCTAAAGAAGACTTACCCGTCCCGTTGCCCGGTTTCAGGGTTTTGTAAGCTTGTAAAAAGTATCCTGCCTTCTCCGTATGCCCGGCCCTCGGTGTTTCTGTTCTGAGTCCTTAAGAAAAAGCCCGTGTTATTCTCTTTTCTCTCTGTCTAACTACCATTAGTATTCATGTATCTATTTATAAGGAATATTTATAAGGGGAAGTCGTGTTGAGGCTTTTAATGCTTGGTAGTAATAGCAGTGCTTTGAAAGTTCTTTGTTTTCCATTACATAGAGTGACCCAGTTGAATGATTTTGTGCTGTGCTCTTGATTGCAATAGACAGTATCAGTTCTTGGCTCACTTTCAAGGACTATGGGATAAGGACTTGTGATTACAAAAGGTGTAGGTGCTTGACCCTTTTATACGAGAGTTTATGGTAAACTTTGGGAGAATCTTTTTTCACTAACTACCCTACTGGGTAAGTAATGATCACGAGGACGAGAGGTCCAGGTTATTGTCGGCTGTTGTTGACTTTTGACTGCGATATTGTGAGATGTTTTCTATATTAGCCTATTGCAGCTGGCAGTTGACAGATATTATGAGGTAATCATTTTTCGGCTTCTAAATATTGATTTCCATTTCTCTTGTAATCGTGGTTTTAGAAACTCAGTCTCACACTTTCTAAAACATAGGTAGAACTAATATGCTTCTCTGGATTATTTCATCATTGAATAGTTAATATTTATAGGAACTTATTAAGTAAACCAATATGCAATATGTTGCGGTTGATGGATTATGAAAGGCTGGGCCCGATTTTGGGTTTTTCGGGTTGGAAGTGGGTTAAATTTAGAATGTAGACTCATATGTGTTGGTTGTGGCTTGAAAAGCTCATATATATTTAATTGTTGACCATTGGTCATGCATATGTGCTTAGAATCTGTCTGCATCATGCCTATAATTAATTATGAATTGTTTTCAGTTGCATCTCGCATGTTTGCTTCATAAATTGATCCGGTTAAAGAAAATATAATGATTACATGATTTTGTAATCATTATTAAATGATCTTCTCGGATTTCAGTCTCCTTGAGCAGCAAAAAATGTAATTAAACTGTGTATTAGCAATTAGCATATATTGACTTGTTTTTGTATGCAGATAGTATTTTAATAAATAATATTAAATTACAACTGCGAATAAATCTTCAATTGAGCCTGTTTGTATACTAAAGAAACACAGGATGTAGCCAAAATTCAGGTAAATTGAAGGACGAGTAATTGGACTTGGAGGTAATTACACAGACTGTGATTCTGGATTTTATGAATAATTCTATTAATAACTTCATATGATGCCATGTAGTAATGAAATAATACATCTCAGACTTCTCCGGCTCATCAAATACGATCATCATCTTCTCAAAACACCATAAAATGTTATACACATGCACTGAAAGCGAGTTTCGTTCTTAGTCCTGCATTATTAAATTATAATCAAAATAATTGACAGAAATATTTTCAAACAACATGTAAATAGGATTTGCAGATCTGGTATTTCCAAGCTTTTAAACAGAGACGCCATGCTATCCACAAAATCTATCATTTAAATTGAGAACGTATTGACACGTTTTCGAATTTTCGCACAATGAGACTTCCGAGAATATCTAATGAATAGTATAGTCCATATCAATCTGGAAGTACTCAGGAATTCAAATCCAGTTACTCTGACAAATTGAAAACTGAGATTACCATTTCCAATTCTACGAATGGGTTTATCCATGGTGGAATGATTGAATTTCGGTATTTGGTATGGTTGAGACACGTGTGACCTTTGCTACAACAATTGTATTATCGTATCTTCAACTCAAATGGTAGAAATCTTCTCATCACACGGAAATTGTCAACACCTTAATATGCAGGGATTCATACTTCACCAGACCTTCTTACTTTTAACAAAGCTGCTCACTATTTAATAAGTTTTATTCAAGTCGATCGAATACTCGTACAACAACACCAAAAATCTTCATTATTCTATGAATAGTAAACTGTATCGACAATTCCGTAAGTTTGTCTTTCCACGCACAGAAAATATGGATGGATGGATTGATAGAATTGATACATTGTTATTGCTTATAGAAATTGATTTACCTTCCTTCTATACTTATATTGTTAAGGTCTGGGGTTCCCACAACAGATAGCTGGAATTATTGCCCACAATTTAGCTATTATAATGCACGTAACGGAGATAAATTTGATTTTAAATGGCAATTAAAGTACACAGGATTGATTTCCGCATTAAAAAATCAGGCGGAAAGGCTGCCTAGAATGCTTGGAATTAATTTTGACATAATACAGACAGAAAGCAGAAGCTTCTTAGCTCATAGCATTGTCTTCAAGTTTCTCAATTCCATGTTAATTACCTACGTCATCCGGTGTGCCATCCTCCAGAAAGTGCCAAATTGCAGAAGGAAGAACAATGAACACAATGTTCGTGTTCCTTGCAAACATAAATGCATAATATTATTACGGTGTCATTATTCATACATAATGCCCCTCTGCATTTACATACTTTGAGAAGGAAATGATTAGGACAATCTACAAACACCCTAGCGTTTATTCTAAAATTGATGAAACAAGGCTGGGATAACTTTTCAGGCTTTTCAACCTTGGTATTTAAGAGGAAAAAAACTCCGAGGTAAATTACACAATGTAACTATCAGACATGCAGATTGAGCAATATTCCTGGATTATTTAATTGCACCTAAAACAAGTAAACAACTTCCCGAAGGGGAATTCAAGTTTTTCTAAAATTTCGCTACTCAAGGGAACTAACAGGAATAACATTCCGCTGAAATAGTCCGACGTTTTCTATTTTACTAAAGTTTAGATTCAAAAATATGAACTCTCCAAACGAATAATTTAGAATCTACGCCCACGCATGGAGGAACAAATTGCAAAGTCTTCTTGATCGATTTCGTAGACTTAGGCTAATCTAAATGGGTATTTTGTAAGTGCAGTCTGATTCAGAGATTTATGGTGTAAATTGAGTAGCCGGAGCAGAAACGTTTTCAAATCTAAATACAATTCAGGTCACTTTTCAATAATACTGATTAAACACGGATCTAGTGCAAATCATAAGTCCCCTGGTACAGATAACCTCTTTAGAACATTCCTGCACAGTTTTACCGAAATGAATAATTTTACCGTAGCCGAGCGGATTTAGTGCATGAGATTACAATGTTGAATTGCTCAGTCTTGGTAGAGGTGGAAAGAACAAGTCCATAGATATGCAGAGTATATACTGTGAGAGATAGTGTAAATCTAAATTATGGTAATGAGGGCAGAGACCATAAAAGGTCACTTCTGAATATCACTTTCTTGCGGGGAATATACTATGCCCAGTCGTTTGTAAAATCTTATTACTGACTACAGCATATATAGAGTCGACTTGAGTTATTTAGAGAACGCTTGAGTTTTGTTTTTTAAATTTAAGTCCCAACTGACCAATCCTTCCTAATAATTTTAGTGTAGGCTTGGGATTAGAGAAAATTTCGTGTCTCTCAAATTGCTATACAATTATAGCAGTCCATGTCATATCTTGCCAAACCGGATGCTAGGTGGAACTTTTTCCACTCTTTAACTACTCAATAGTTCTTCAGTTCCTTCTTTGTGCGATCAATTTCCTTTTTCAAATACAACATCGATAGTAAGGTGTTGTTTCATTTAAGGGGCTGATCAGTGAACATTTTGAATTTTTAGAAATGCTCCATGCCCCTTAAGTAACCCGCTGGCATGGTCAACCGTCTGTAATTGTAATTACTATCTAGATTTTGAAGAAAAAATGTTTCATAACATTAAACCTTTAAATAAATAAGTCATATATGAGCTCTATCCTCATATTTTTAATCAATGTAAAATTCAACTTGATACTTATCTCGACGATTCAAACTGCTCAACTGTACTCTCATCAAGAAATACACGAGCAGACATTTGTTATGTCTATGGCATATAGCATATGCATGATGTCCCAAAGGGGTGATAAGACTACGTCTTCAGTTTGCCACGCTGTCACGACACAATTGACTAAATAGCAGTGAGCAATGCAACTCAAAGATAATAATTCGCACAATCAATATAAAAGTCATTCTGGGAATTAAACCCAAGCCAATTCAGCATTACCTATATGCGGCCCATGATTCAGGCCCATGATTCAGATACCTTCATAGATACATGCGATGCACACCATTATGCACAAAGAAGTGGAGTACATGTAACATGTTATGGGAACCATAAGAAAACAATGAACATATAATCGCTTTAATAGCTCAAGTTAAATTACACCCAAAAATCCCTTCGCCCCAACTACGGTATTCCACTGTGGAGCATGAGATGAGAAAATCTCTTAGAGGTTTGCAAGGTGATAATATATTACGATGGGAAGAACCCTTTCTTGTGTGAATTTACTCTCATTTACGTCTCGACTGCAGGTTGGCAGGGTTGGTATTTTTCATATTCTTTCGCTTCCTTTTAGAATTTTTTTTTGTATTTTCAAATCTCACCTAACATAACTTCTATGTAGGGCCCGGCCCATGAGCTCCAAACTAAATTATCTTAATTGAATTCATAGCCGTCATTTCAATTGTAAATATCACTCTGTCACCATCCCCTGATTTGAATTCTTGATTCGGAATAATGGAAAAGGATCCTATCGATAAAACATTTTGAGGGAAATGTGATTCAATCATACGAAATGTTAGGTAGTGAAGTGTTTCGTTTTATAGAATAAAAACGAACGATTGTCATCTTTCTGAATGCTACGAGGCGAGGGTAACATCCTTAAGTTCTAAAGCCAGACCATGGGGTTCCCTCGGACTTTTCCGAAGAAATTATTCGTGCTACATTCTCATCACAAAACAAGTTCAGTATTATTATCTTGCAACTACTATCTCTTTAGTGTTATCATCTGTATTCACACCCTCCTGGCATTTCAGTGTGTGTCCTCCGAGCCAAGTCCAATCATGGCATTCCCCTCTGAGAGTGGTAGCTACTCTTTATTTCCTAACGAGGATTTAAGAACTGGGAAAAAGATCCGATTTGAAGATGATCTAAATCGAGAAAGGGATCGAGATAGGGATCAAGATAGGTACAGAACTGGGGATAGATACAGATCCTACCCTATTATGTTCGAAGACAGGCTTCACCGTCCAGGTGACTATAACTTCAGAACAAGGGACCAGGGCACCGGATCATACTTGGACACCCTCAGGACCCGGGGTTCCCGTGTGTATTTCGATGATGACAGACACAGATACTCATCATATGAAAGATATCCGCAACCATACAATCGTAACCAATACCAAGAAATTCATGACTACCATCGCCAAACGCCATCAGTCCTTCACAGGCCACTGAGCCCCGTAATATCCGATCAGCAAAATCGACCATTCCATCACCACTACCGACCAGACGTGTCCCCAGGCCCTAGTCATTCAAAACTCCCCGTGGGTGCTGGTGATTCAGACATAAGGATACATGTCTACGATCCCGTGTCTAATTCTTTTGGGAACCCTAGGAATACCGGGAAAATACCTGATCGATCGCGACCTGGCAATTTTATAGAGACCGGAAGCCCCAGCCCAGACTTGTTTATAAATCATGAGCAATACCTCGAGTACCATAGAAAGATTGCTCTTGCCAGGGAGCTGGAATTTAGGAAATTGCAAAAGGCATTAGAGAATAAGCAGTCAAATGAAGCTCCAGGATCGAAAAAAGTATTATTCGCATCCAAACAACCCTTCGACATCACAGGACTTTCCCCTCCAGATAAAAGCGGTGAGGTGGATCATAGCCTCGGAATTTCAATGAAGCCCATAGACGTGGATGACATTGGGAAAGGTCAAATCATCACATTCACAGGTCAAGATGGACAAGTGAATTTTGTTGGGATTAAGGATCCCAACAGCTCCGACTTTAAAAGTCCTAACGATGAGACTAGGAGTGACAATATTCAAAATTATAGCAATAGAGAAAGGAGTAACGATCAAGGTGGAGGTATAGGACATGTTACAATCCACTCTGAATCGAGTAGTAGTGGTAGTGGTGGTCATGTACAGGGCGAAGAGGTAGAAAGTGAAAATGCGAAATCTCAAGTGACACAAATTCCGCCTCAGCATCAACAGCCAAAAAATTTCATACCCAAATCGGGAAGACAGTTGACCTACCAGAGACCCACAGTTCATCTTATTAATAACAATACACGAACGACGACTTTAGCAGAAAATGGGAATAGCAATGATGCTCGAAAAGGTGGCGGGGCTGATGGTGGGGACAACAATAGCCTCAGGCGGAGTAACAGAACGGATGGAACGGATTTCCAATTGACGTCAAGAAAGCCTGTCAGTCAAGGACTATCGAGTAATAGCGGAGGTGGACAAGCATTGCCTCTTGTACAAGCCGATACGAATGGATTTGTCCCGAATGTTCCACAATTTCGTCAATTTCCAGGTATGTAGGATGGAGTCTAATGATAAGCAAGAGGTGGTGTAATAAGGATCATTATTTGTTTACATACAATCCATCATTTACTAGAGAAGGAACTTCACACCTCTGCCAAACTTTGAAGCGTTGTCGTAGGGAATTGCAAGTGGCAATTAGGTTGGCAATTAGGTTTTTAGTCTTTTGAGCACGTTCCGTCTCGACAAATCTTAGACGATGTTCTTAGTCTGTCGGATGATATTTGGCCCTGAACTCGTTTTCAAATCTCTTGGTGTTTTAAATACTTGGCATTTGCAGATTTCGATCGTTGCGCCAAGATATAGGAATGGCAATGCCGAATGTTGACATTTTCTTAAACTTTGAAACTTCGCTTTTAAATTCAAAAGTTTTTTTATAAATCAAAAATTTATAAAATAATTTTACGTTTTGCCCGGTTTCAGAATGTAACCTGACACATTGATAATGGATTTTAAAAAGTTATAAAATTGTTTATGAAGCGTGTAGCTACGATGTGTAAAAAACATATATCAACTTCCTTATTAAGTAACAACAAGCTTGATTTATCTAACATATCATCTCTGTATTGAGCAATTAAGTCTGGTAGGTGAGCCTAGTTGCCTAGTGCTGCATTAGCTTCTTAGCCTTTGTGAAGCGAGATTAGTTTATTTGTGTACCGTAACAAAGTATACTAGGTATTTGTTGTTCCACGTGGTTGAGTTCTTTTGTCATATTAACAAGTTATACGTGTTAGTATTACCTAGAACTGAAAAGCAGCAAAATCAAAACGAAGAATCTCAAGTAAAAGCAAAGGATCATGATATTTGCTTCATTAAGTTCCCACAGTAAATTTGTAAATTCCGTATCTGTAATATCACAGCTACAAGTCTGTCGCATGCATGCAGAGAAGTTTTGTTTGTTTAGGAGAGAACGATTAATATCATTGTCTTTGAAACTGTCAACCTTCGAAGTTCACAAAAGCCAAGCCAACGGTTACTATAATCCAACCAAATTTCCATTAATTTAGTCAGTTTCCCATTCCCACCCATTATATACACACATTGTAGAAGAGTAATGAAAATTTAATGACAATGGTATACACACAAAAAATGACATAAAAAATTGACCCAAGACGACACAAAGGATGAGAATAATTAACTTTGACCATGAAGATACTTGCAATTTGCCTGATAATAGCTGTGCATTAAAAAAAATTGTTTCGAATGACTTAGCATTACGCATCGCTATTTTATAGGCTTTTAATAATTAGGCGATTTAAAACTTTTGTGCTTGAGTTACTATATTTTTGTGAGCTATTAGCCAATTAATTAAGTGTAAATTATGTCGCATTTATAGAGCTGTTATTAAACATTGATAATTCTAGTCTGAAATGCAGGAAACATAAATACCTTTAAGGAATGCTTATCAGAGCATCAGATTTGAGCCACTAAGAAATCCTGAAAAACTGACAACAAAACTTTACTGTCAACCCATTCCATTTTTTTCGTTGAATAAGTAAGTAAGAATAAGTAGGTAGGGTGATAATAATAACATTTTAATTAAAATCAGTAAACTATTTCCTCTTTTCTTAATTTTAGCTCATTGAGAAAGGCTTAACTGAAACCAGTCATAATTTGAATGAACTTAAGTTATTACATCATATCACACTTTTTATTACCCATTGCTTCGATAACATTACCTCAAAGATTACACATAAAATCTTTAGTCATGGATTTATAATTCACACCGGACACGCCTGTTGAGGTAGAATAAAAATACAATAACAATAACGTTATTCCACATGAGAAAAAAAACTCTCATCTTTTACTACGGGAAACACGAAGCTAAATCGATTATCCACATTATAAAAATCATCCAAAGTTTTCACACGTTAGTAGTCCAATGTCAATACAAAATATGAGTCAAAGTCAAACCCTTTAGAGCCATGCCATATTCACTGCATACAAATACACTTTGTACACGCATTTTATGCTCCGATGCTTCAACTGAGTTAATTTCAATTAAGAGTTCCCTGTCTCTCTACCCTATGGAGGTAATTGCTCAGAGGACTTAATTGCTTCTAGATACATTTAATCCCATGCTACAGTCTCGCTAATTACGATTGCTGGTGCATGCAATTATACAGATAATATGTGTGCTGACAAAATTTAAAAACGCAATGGGCTAGGATTAATAATTGATATCGTAAAGCTTTATGTGTTTGCAGCAATGTGTGTATAGTATGATTGATGTGATATTATTTCTTTGTTGTAATTGTTATGCATGGGGATGGAAAGTCAAATAATTTTCGAAGAATGAATGGCTTTGTATTGTGAAAAAAATTGTAACTTTAGGTGCGGAAAGACCAAGGGCAGTTGTTCAGCTTGGGTCCAAGGGCGAGAAATCTGGATTGGGAACGGAAGTGACCAAAAGTAGAATTAAGTCCAATATAGCTAGTAAAGTAGCGATCATAAAGCAGCAAGAATTGAAACAAAGACAGAAGCTTAAAATCAACAATGCTCACACAATTGCCAAGCTTGAGAATCCAAATCATGCCCAACTGACCAAAACAACCAATACATTCAAGACTAACACGCTATCTTCTTCCTTGAATAATCCTAGTGCTAGTATTCCTAAATCAAATTTCCGGATCCCTGTCCTACCCGTCATAGACACGACATCGAAATTAAGCTCCACATTCTTAGACAATAATGATATCCTGGGCCCTAATCGAAATAATGATAATAACATTGAGGCTGAGGGGGATGATGATGGACACTTTACACTAATCAATTTACATAATGACCAAGTTGACATTCATGACCCTCATGGTGATGAAGAGGATGTTCATGTAGATGATGAAAATCAACCTCATCTTTCAGGGCCTTTGTCATCTTATTCTTCTTCAGATCTTGAACACGGAGGGGACACATTGGTCTACCTTGGGACTAGTGACGCCCTTGTTAATAAAACTTTTCAAATACCTACTGCTGTCTTACCTCCTCTCCCAGATGCATTAAGTAACCCTGCCGCTTCTTCTAACTTTATTAAAGTTGTCCGAGTCAAGAACCTTCAAGCTCTTCCCAATTATAAGACAACATTTGTTCCTGCTAACAATACTAACAATGGCAGTAGTGGTACGCCTGGCAAGTTAAACCCTGCTGCTGTAACCCCTGAAAAGACGCTATCGATGTTCATGGCTAAGAGAATGGACCAAAAGTCCACGAAGACGGCGATTTTGAAATCAGTCCCTGCTTCATATCTCTTAAACAGCAACTCAAACTCGACTAATTCTTTGAAATCTTTCAATCTTACTAAATTGGATGATGGATTAATAGAAACAAGTGAAGCTGGAGGTAATGGGACAAGAGTCGAGTCGGGAATCAGAGCGGCCAAAGTATCCGTAACCCATGAAATGTCAGTAACTAAAGGAGTACAGATAATTGAAAAAGTTCATGCTCATGTGTCCCATTGTCCAAAACTGCAAGCTCCGGCGGAGATCATTTGTGACATCCACATCAGAGAGAGACATGGACATCCCAAGCCTCAATTAGTAAGTTATTTTCTGAACAATTTCATGCTAATCTGAGAATCATATTTATTTTGACATAGATCTCTGACCACATATACCAAGTTAGGGTTAGAGAACCCCGTCAAGTCATCGACTTGAGGTGAATTGGGTCAATCAATAAATAAAGTCGATGCATTTGAATGATTTCTTCGTCTCGAATCGTGCATATCTAGTAAATATGCTATTTAAAAGTAAATTCTTCAAGTCTTTTATGTTTCAGTCCCTTCCTTTATTATTTATTAGACAATTGGCTCAATTCTCTTAATATTGGGACAGGTTTGGACAAGAGGTTCAAACAAATTTTTTTAAACGTTGCCTATGAAAAGCTGGATACAATCTAAACCAGTTTTCTTCAAAACTTCACACATGAAAGTGGGATTAAAAATGCATTTTGTTTCATGGTTTTCAAGAACCTAAAATTAATTATGTGTTGCCAAAGGGTGTTGCTTTTATTTCCACTATGTCTGAGTTTCCTCTTTAAAACCTGATTCATGGAAACCGGGGAGTTTATTTGATTACTCCTCACTCCGTGGTACATGAGTCCAAACTCAATTTCGGATCAATTATTCACGTTTTCATTAAAAAGGCTCTCATGAGGCTAAGCAAATATAATTTCGTCTAGGTCTGCATGCAGCTCTTGTTTGCCTGCACTTCTATGTACTTGCGATTTGCATACAGACACGTGTAAAGATAGGTCAATTAATATATGAAAACCTAGTAGGTTCATCATTTCCTACAAAAATACTGAATGGACTCCACCGTTATCGTAATTATGAAGTTTAGTTTATGAGACGTTAAGCTATCAATTAAGATTCAAGCCAACCTCCAAAATCCATTGGAATCGCAACATTTCCAACTCCAACAATACTAATAAATTATATAGGCTAGTTTTCCATTACCAATAAAAGTTAATTAGTACAGTACAGGCAAATATGCTCAGTTACGAGGGTTGCAGTCGTATTCCATATCAAGGGTGGACTGTACGTTAAAATAATTTGGCATGTGACGCTAACAGGACCCTTTTTAAGCATTAATAACAGCACCAGTACATTATTTATACTTATCTGTACAGAGGCACTTAATTACCTATCATAACGTAACTATTTTTGCAAGTAGGTGGATAGGAATTACATTTTAGATCTCTAATTAGACTATGCACATAAAATGAGTTTGCGATCCCGTATGTAATTTCTTGCGGTAATTTTTAATGAGGCAATGGTCTGATTCACTCAAATTATTTTACCTACTTGAATATGTCAAAGACCAAAATTTGAATACAGTATAGAAGCTTAACTTAAGAACCCTCGTCTCCCTGCTCCATACCTTAATTAGTCTACTAATGGTGGCATTAGTACGACATTATTGTGTATACTGTTAGCTTCTGTAGATATGTTAATAACTTTCATACCTTAAGCCAATTATATGTGGCCAGAAAAGTGCAACGAGCTGGAAAGATTAGAGGTAACAAGCTCGTTAGAATAAGGCGTTGCTTTTCTCTACATTTGTCATTATAGGGGTGTATTTAGATATTAAGATTTTACAAACTTTCCTATTTATGTCAATTGAAAAGTGATTTCGCAGATTTTGGCATCTAGTGTATTTGATAATAGTAATTCAGTATAAGGACATATCAGACAAATTATATCTATATTTATACTTGTAAAGATTTGGATTAGAATTCAACGGTTTGGTGCATTATTATGAACCAACGACAAACTTACAATTTCATTCCATAATGTCTCTCCATCAAATGCTATGCTATCTATTTCATCTCAAGCCCTCAATCAAACGAGTCAGTTGAGCCTGTCAGTAAGAAGTCTAAAGGGTTTTTGAATTTAATAGCTAACAAAATATTTCTCGAATATAATCCTCCCTTTACAGGTCCTAATTTATTGGCTTTTATTTCCATTTCGTAATGAAAAAGGATGCTATTGGGTAAGGATATGAACTGAATTGGATTTCCTAATCTCATTCTAAATCAAAACTTTCATTCTGCAGCATTAATTAAATCAAATCCATTTCAAGCTCTGACTTCCAGTCACTTTGGTGATTGAAAGGTACAAATCAGAAACGTTTTATCTCATAAGTTTTATAGATGCAAAATCCAAACCGTATAATAACATAGGATAAGATAAGCAGCGTAAGCGGAAGGAACTTGGTAGCGTATAAAATTATACAATCTCGGATCAAAATAGTAGAGAACTGGATGCCAATCGCCCTTCTTGAGCTATAAAAGTAGATGACAAAGGAATCTTTCTGAGAAGATAGATTCAAGACTCAAGACTCAAGAGCCTCCTTGAGAAATCTTTGTTAAAAGTTAGCAAAACCTTATAATAGTATTAGCATCTGATTTTTTTCCTTTAGACCAATAGGGTCTAACAAATAAACCCGAGGTTGCTGTAAGTATTCCAAAGTAAAAGGGGAAAAGCTTTTAATTTTATTTAGATTGAGGTGGAAATGCACTTGAGAGGTTGGCGTTACTTCATCAAACGGTGATCTCCAAGAAAAGCACTCGTCTTTGTTTTCAACCTATTCATTGAAACTCTAAAAAAAAGCTATCTGATAAGAACTCGAGTTGAGGAAAGAACTTTTCTGTTCATGTTTGTCAGTGCATCCACATCATACTTATTGGACAAGATGACTTGTGTCAACTATGTGACATTGTTTCACTATAAAATTTCTTTAATAATAAAGGATGCTTTCTTTGATCTCAATTTTAATAGACGGTGGGATGGCGGCGAAAGTTTTACAACTCTACTCAGCCCGATGTTCTCCTAGTGTTGAATAAAACTCAAGTATATGAAGATGAGAAGAAAATGCAGGTAGAAAAAGAGATGTTGAGTAACACTACAGCCACCACCACCACTACCACCACCACTACCAGTTCCAGCATTATCGACGATGGAGCTGAGGAAGCCAAAAGTGAAAGTTTAGAAGACTTTCACGATAAGTTTAACGTCACATTAGCCCCAGGCATAAGTCCCATGCTTCGATCAGTCCTTTTAATCCGAGGTGTCACCGCACCTGACTGTGGGAACTACCAGTGCGAAGTTTCTGATGGCTTCTATACTCTCACCTCTGAAACCTTGCTGTTTCTCTGCCACTAGTATTGAGCAGTAGAGAAGTTTCAGAAGAGCTTTGTTGACTGGAGAGAATGCATGGACTACTAACTCAGTCATCCAGTAGGTTGAGGACCCCTCGGGGGAACATTCACTACATTTTCTATAGTAATGCGCTTGTTATGGAAGTATATCAAAGAAGCATCTTTGCATGTCTTGGCTGTCGACTGTCAAGTCAAGTGAGTCCTTGGAGGTACCTTATCGAGTTCCACCGTTGTGAATATTGTGATTCGCAACTATTATTATACCATGTAGCAAAAGTCAGGAATCCGTTATGTGTATGTACATAGGCTTAAGTTGACAATGTTTTCTTTCTAGGGACTCATGTATGATAAATATATAAACGCAATTTCAAAACTATCTCCTGTCGGAAGGAACTCTTGTTCTCTAATGTTGTCACAAAAAATGCAGCAATAAATACAAATGTATTTAGTAATTGTCCTTTCATTTGCTTACACAAGGTATAATTCGTTTTATTCTTTGGCCAGTTGGATTGCATTTGTATATATCTTCTGCAAATTGCAAACATACCCCGTAGAAACCGCGATACTAGAATTTCAGTTTCGATTAGTTCCAGTTACAGTTATGTAAATTCTTAGTACAAAAAACGGTATTGGTGGTAATTATTGTATCTTCTGCTGATTAAGCACCCTAGGTTGGATGTCTCCTTTGAAAGTAATCAATGTACGACTTAGGGTTCCATAACACACATTCCGCAACGGGAATCCACTGGAAGAACTTAGAATAATGACAAGGGGTGTGTGAGTGTAAATGCATGACATCCGTTTACTTACAATATGATTAAAATTGTTCGGAATCTCAGCTCCACTAAACATGCATAAAGTACGATTGAAACTGTCTAGTAACTACATTTGTAATAACTATTGACCAATAACAGAGCTGATCAATAGAATCAATAATATCTGAACCGGAGTAAATAGAGAGACACCTCTATGAAAAGGACAAAAGAATACTGATGTCCATCATAAGAACGTGGAGTTGATATGGTCAGGCCAGTCAGCTTGCTTCTTCCAGTTTGAATAATTTCTTGATATCTTTGACTATTCTTTTGACTGAATCTTCCGAGTCGCTTTTACCTTCGATGGAGAACGAGTTAGATTTATGCTGAAAGTGATTTAAGCACACATAAGTAACCATCATATCACTAAAATAAATTGTCCAATCGTTTGAAATTACAGAATCATTTAGTAGAACTTTACCTTTTCCTTGATGAGCAAACAGATGTGGTACCCCTTTGAAGACTTACGATACAACGATGCACAGCCGCCAGCATCTTCAACAACTTGTAATTTGCACTTTTTAACAACTTTAGATAGAACCTAAGGATAATCAAAAGAACAAAAACGTTCTAAAACAATCTTGTAAGTTACCTGCATAAAAAAATCATTTGTTACTGTTACCCTCTTAAAGCTACGGTCTTTAGAATCTGCAGGAATTTCAATCCTGTTCTTGAACTTTAGTTCTCCACTAGCCAGTAACTCTGCAAATTCTTCGCTGGAAACAGCCATACTAACTTCTTCGGCTTCTACCACATTATTATTATGTACTACTTTAACAGGGTCAAGTTCATCTAGTAAATCATTGACATAATCTGCACGGTTTTTTGCATTTCTTTCCTCACTCGTGGAAATATCACCAGTTGGAATGCCATCTGTTGCTTCATCAGATTGTGTTCGCCCATTTTGATCAATCGCTAGTAAGTCATTCGGATCTTCTATCAAAAGATCAATTTCTTTATCCGCTGACTTCTTTGATTTAGTCTTATCTTTTTTATGCTTTTTAGAATGAGATTTGTGTTTGTTTTCGGAAGACTTGGTTTTCGCATTCGACTTTTCAGTCGTATCACCATCTAAATTATTAGATGACTTTTTATCATCTTTCAAGTAATGAGGATCTCCCGTTTTCTTAGACGTTCGATGGGATGGGGTGGGAATGGATTCACTATAGTGAAGTGGACTGTAATGCAAAAATTCATCAAATCAAACGTTCAAAATAAAAAGCCCTAATTTGATAACAAATTTTTGTGACAATACTTACATGTCTAAGTCAATATCCAGGGCACGATGAGGATCATTTGCTGGCAAACTTGATTCTTCTCCGTCAGATAATGTCGCACCTTCAGGCATTTCGATGACGGTGTTAACAACATGAACTGTGTCAGGCTCATCTTCTTCCTCCTCTTCGGAACTTTTCTTACCCTTCTTCTTCTTTTTACTTTTACTTTTCTTCGACTTTTTCTCCGTCTTATCTTTTTTTGTTCTTTTTTCATCAAGGTATTTGTCGGAGGAGGCAAAACTAGGGACCCGTAGTGCCACATTTAACTCTAACTTGGCTATCGGCGGCACCTCTGTAGAACCATTTGTTCCTCTCATTGGAGATTTGCCAACATCTTTCAAATAGTGAGGGTTTAGGTCTTGTTCGTGCTTTCTGCTCTCTCGTTGCTACAACAAAGCGATTAAATTCGTATTCAATCAACACTCACTAAAATATTTTGTGCCCTTATCCTACATTGACTTACGTGTGTCAGCTCTTCGTCTGTTGGTTGATAAGTCGGCATCTTTTCTGTAACCCCACCAAAGTCTCCACTTCCATGATGCTTTACGAATACTTCAGTGTTATCAACCTCTTCTTCTTCTTCCTCACTCTCGGAAGGAGGATCGTTTATCCACGCATCGAGATCGAGCCCTTCAGGAATAGGCACTTTCTTCTGAGCTTTGGCAGCAACTGGATTCAATTCACTTTGGAAAGCCATCGCTAACTCAGCAGCAAATCCGGTTAAATTTCCTTCTAGTCCTTTAGATTGTACTTTCAAATAACATTTAATAAAGTTATGGAGAGTTCCAGCTCTTTCTTGTACTTCTAGCTCTTCGGAAGATAAAAATACTTTCAGCTTTTCTTGAATTCCTGCAAAGTCAATTGGATCTTTTTCTTGTTTCTTTTCTGAAGGTTCTATGAACGTTTCTTCTCCATCCTGTACTTCTCCATCACCTAAATCAGCAGTCTTCTCTATTGAGGTGTTCGGTGTTTTTAAAATGTGAGATAATATCTTCAAGCAGTTGTGTAAATACACTGACTGAATGTTATGGGGTAGTTGATTTACTCGGGGTTCTAACATAGACATCAGAGTTGCAGTTGGATTTGGGAGAAAGCTAAGAAAGAAATACATCAATTTATTTTCAGGATGATTTAATGCATCATAAGTAAACTACCCGAAATAAATACTTACTCAATGTATTCACCACAAATCCAAGCTGCGGCATAAAGCACTTGAGTCATATTCGGTGCTCGGCACGAACCACCACTGAAGCCAAAAATTACGAATGGATTATCCAGAAGCAAACTCATTTGCTGGACGGCAAATGGGCGGATAGTATGTACTCGAACAGAAACGTCAAGCATTTGCGAGGCAACTAGATCTCCATGACTCAGTCCTTCAACACGCGCCAGTTCAACAAGAACGCTTACGTACCTGAAAATAAATTAATTTTGTAATTAAAAAAATCTTTGGATTTAAGATTCAATTAGATTATTATAAAATACCATTCAAAATTCGTGATATGCTGATAGTTATTCTGTGAGCAAATTTGAACAATTTTACTAAGCAGTTCGTCTCGATACGTTGTCCCTTCCGCTTTTTCCATATGAACCATCAACTTCTTAACTATCTCCATGAGATTCTTCTTTCCAACCATCCCGTACAAAAGGTCTAAAGCTCTCAATCTAATGGACTCATCTTTATCATCTAAACATCGCATCACGAGATCTTTGTGAGTCTGAACGGATTTAGGATGCGTTGTTAGGATTTTCGACATTGCAAGAAGGCCAAGGTATTTTAAATTTTGATCCGAGTCTTCAATAAGGATTCTCAACTTTTGGACGCATAGCTGAGAAAATTAAAACGTATCATTGACAAAAAACAATCAAACCACACTAAAAATGATTTTAAAAACAATTAATTACTCACCTGAATGGAAGCATTATGATTTGGCATTCCTGTAGAAATCGAAATCAGCACTAAATTGAAATAAAACCAAAACGTTGATTACACACAACCTTTACACAACAAGTTTCGAAAAAGTAGCCAGCTAAAAATTTCTATTTTATATCATGCAGTCAGTCTACACTTTTAGCCTCCCAAAGCTCTTTATAAACTTAAAACTTAAATAGAACATCATATGAAAAATTATTATAACATCCGGATTTATAAGTTATAACTTCCGAAACAGGAGATACAAAATAAATATTTAGTTCTATTTATAGATATTCTAAATAGCTGTAATGTGCTAAGGTAAAACACAACATGCTTAATGAGGTGCACGAAATTATCGAAATATTGAATATTCAAGTATTCAAGCTCACCTGCAATCACAGTGTTAATGCACTCGTACAACAGAGACATCGCCGATGTGCTATTTCAGCATACAATTTAAGAAAAATTAGTGTTGACCTTTGAATGATGTGAAATGAACTAATGTGAATAAGCTGTGGTGCTGAAGCCTACCTGTGTATCAAATTGGTAAGTGGCTCGATCAACTTTTTTCCTAAACGTGGTTCTAAAGGTGTCAAAGCTCCGAACTGTCAACAAACAAGATAACACAATAAGCTGGGTTTACTCTTAACACAAATGGGTTAGGATAGTTTCAAAATTATCTGGAATTGCTTGCGTACATGTGACCTATGTACTCTAAACATATACGGAAGATCTAAATAATGACACAATTTTACATTACTACGAGAAACAAGGACTATTTGAAGTGATTGCATCACTTTCAAAATTTAAGGAATAAAAATTTCTTGGCCATTCCAAACCAGTACCTCGTAATAAGGTCAATTACAGGTTTCGCCAACTGCCTGCCAATGTCTGGACTGATTAGTGTCAAAACACCGAACTAATTTAGAATTATAACTCGCAATTAGACTTTAAATATTTTAAACATAAACCGTGTTTGAGAATTGAGATCTCCTCCACTCCCCCTTGAATACCTTTGTTGAATTATAACTTGGAAAAAATAAAATAATACTTACCAGCTTGATTATTTTGATAAGCATCCAGTTATTTGTTGACGAAGTCATCAATTTGAAAAAGACGGGAGCAAGGCTCAGGTAATTTTTTGGATTTTTTCTTGCTAACTCACATATCACGTTAACAGCTGCAGACTGAACCCCAGGGTCCGGATCTTCCAGCTTTTCTTTCAGTCTTGGGAAGGCTGGACGTAGAGCATCGGGGTACGTCAAAAAAATCTTGTATAACATTAAAATTCCTTTCTTCCTCAGGTAGGGTTTTGTCGATGATAACTGTGAACAAATGAAATTAAATCAATAAACACCAACAAAAAACAAAATCTTTTTCGAAATTAAATAAATTATAAATGTTTGTCTCCTCGTCATACCAAAGTCATAATGTCGTTAGCCAGATCCCGAGCTATGTCTGGACTGACAAAGCAAGCGAGTGCTGATAAGGCTACACCGGCTTCGTATTGGTTTTGACTACTTAAATCTTTTCGAATCATATTAGTGGTTAACATCAGCATCTCTAAATCGGCATGAAAACACTGGGAAGCTGCTAAGTAACCTATCCTTTTATGAGTGAATTTTGATGAACTCATGACTTCTATTACGTTGAATCCAGCCCAGCTGATATCGTATCCCAACATTTGAAGCTATATGGATATTTCAAGAATCATTCAAGTTCATTATTTACACGAATTAATTTATGTAATACTCACATATGCCAATTTAGCAACTGCATTTGCTTTCATTGAGATGTTATCTTGACGGAGCTCCACCTTAATTTCTTCCATGCACTGAGCGATATATTTACCCTACGGAATAAAAAATTATAAGAATCCATTTCAAATTACCAGTCATAATTGTAATAATTTCAAATAGTTATCAAATCTGTTAAGCTTCTAGATGACAAACATACCTCATTGTCTTTATTATTTCGGATTCCTCTCACCAAATCGCTCATATTCTTATCGAACATTCTCTCCAGATTCCCTTTGACTTTCTTAAGTGCCATTGCAATGATTTAGGGCTCCGAGACAAAAGCTAAATTTAAATATTCAGTACGAAGTACGTTTGAAGACGGATTAAATATTAAATACAGGAAGATCGCCAATGTCAACTGATTGTTAATGTAACCAAGTTTTTAAAACTCTCAATATGCTACTACTTACTATTTGACTGCCTTAATAAACCAGATTTGTCTAGAAATTCTCAAGCTGATTAGCTTGATTAAAATTATCAAAGCTTTTTTGAAGCTACGTCTGACCTAGTGCTGTTGACTTTCAACACTTGATATCTGAGGATCCCATAGTTGTGTGGATTAAGTGTTTTCCGCGTAGAGAATCGTAAACTTTTGAATAAATAGTTAGTTGAACTCATTTGACATCTTCAGGATAGCAAATTATAATAGGAAAGATGGAAAGCCGATTTTTTTCGAAATAAAGTGTTAGTGAGCGAGACTTCTGGCTGGCGGCTTATGTTCTAGCTTCCAACTTCCAAGTTCCAGATCCTAATCCAAAGAAACGAATCAGTCAATTAGATTGGATAAGATCAATGCTTTAAAATAAATCTATTTAAACTGATTTTAAATTCACATTCAGTTCAGCTTTTCCTATGTCATATGTAACAAATAAGTAACCCTCCTACTTTAATCACGAGAAACCATACACCACTCACCACAGAAGTGATATTATATTTCAAATCCCCTCCTGGCCCTGCTGATCTATGTACTTTCTACATGGATTAATGAAGTATGATAATTTAATAATATTATTACTATAGCTATTATACTTGCAGCAAACCAACTACTGATCCGTTTACTAAATTGTTTGCCAATAGCTGTTAGGCTGATGTGGATGTCGCCTACTTCGTCAGATATATAATATTGTAATAAAAAGACTGTACAGGAATTCAAGTCCATTTGCTAGATAGACAACTCAAGTTTTCCATATGTTGACAAGTGTCTACCGTGTCTTAGATGAAGATCACATTTACGAAATAGAGAATCTTGCTGCTTCTATCGTAAAAAACTTGAGTTTCAACTGTGTCAGGTTGGTTCTGGGATGGTGGTCAAACACAGAAGAGTGCGCTTCTTTAAGTTTCGGACGGTAGTATCAATGTGGATTACTTTGTTCGTTTAGACTTGTATTACAAGCTTATTCATAATCAACGTAGTTTATTTGTTGCTTTGTATTTTTGATTGGAGTAGATCGAGTAGACGTTTGTTCTTGTTCACTTGCAGAGGTCATTGAATCTGGGCTTTTCAATCTCCTGAAATGTAGGAAATAAGTACAGACTGCATATATCTCATTGATAGTTAGTATAAGTTGATTTTGCTTCGTTTGCGCATTGGGGACTGGAAGGGAAAAAACGATACAAGATAGAAGATGCGAAAGCAGCAAATAAACCACGAAAAAAACAAGATTATTTTTTCAGAATCAAACTAATTGTTTAGACAGTTTAGATAGATTTAGATAATACTAGAATCTCAGTAGCTGGAAGCTCTTAACCTGAACAATCTATAAAAGAGTAGGTAGACGGACAATGGACAATTACGATATAAAATAATAAAATTCTATACTTTTCCATTGAAATGACTAAATAAGGACATCTTCTAGGACTTCTATCAGCTAAAGACTCCGAGTTCTTTGCGAAATGAAGATCATTCGATGGTCCATTACTCCCGAACTCCGATTCCAAACCAGAAACTGTAAATCTTTGAAGATTTAGCAAACAAACATTGCAATGCAATGAGGTTTGGGTTGATGGAACATTCTTTCATTGTCATAATTGATCATTGCTACTGCCTAACTTACCATGCCACAATATCAAAACAATCAATTTCCAAAGCCAAACGCAATTATTTCAGAGCACTTCCGTTCATTAATCCAACTTAGACCAGGAATGGACATCCCTAATCTTTTTGAAATTCGTTGGGAGTAGGCCAATCTTGCGCCCCTTCCTATATTTCTCTAAATCAGACTGGGTCGCCTTGATCCCATAAAATAAGAATGACCCCACGGTAATGAAATACCCAAGAAAGACCCAATATACACAGGTATCCCGAAGAACCTCGTAAAACGAAGCCGAATACAGAATCCCAGCAAAAAATAAGCAGGAGAGGAAGAGGAGGGACACGAAGGTCACAAATCGGCGGAACAGCCTTTGATGAATTACTTTCCGAAAAATGATGTCAGTATCACCTTCACTGGCACCACTCTGATCTTTGACTCTGCTTTGAAACGGTAGAAAAGATTTCTCTGCTTTCGATTTCCAATACTTTTTCGAATCGATTTGGAAATGGAGAGGATTCTTGGCGTTCATCTTTTCTTTTTTATCCGACAACCTTGCTTTTGACAGAAATATCCTCTGTTAATTAATTATAAAGTAATTGTTTATAACTTACGTTTGAAAATGAAACCTGATTTGATTTTCGATGCGAAATAAAACTGGATTTGCAAAAAGCACAAAATTTGAATTTCGCGGGGAGAAAGTTGTGCGGGGCTAAATTTTACTCGATGGGTTGGCCACAGAAATTGTCTTAGAATTCCCTGGTGAAAGTCTTCGAAGGGTTAGTTTTTCTGGTTGCCTGACTTTCTTTTTGCTGGACAGATTAGTTGCTTTTGTTTTTGTGTTGTTGAATAATTTTGGGGTAGTTTCCGTTGTTGCATATATTTTCTATGGTTTTCTGATCTATTTTGTCCATTTTAATTTCCTTTAAATCATAAAGATACGTACAAAATTGTTTACTTAGCTGGAAGTTTTCGGAATAGACTGATGACTGGCGAACAAGAAAGAAATATGTACTTTAGAGAACAAAGTTAATTTTGATCAATTTTTGAAGAGTTGCAGTATTTCAAGGCACATGCCTGCAAGAAATTTTGTAGCTCTAAAATCCATTTTTTCATGCTGTTCTTTCTAAATGAGCAAATGTTGTCGGAGCGAAAACTTCAGTTTTTAACATAAATTTCAGCTTTGGCAACTTCGATAATCTTCGGGTCACATTTATTTAAATTTATTTATTTAAATTTAAATAGTTCAAAGACAGATGAATTCTTATTTTTTCACAATATTTGTTGAAAAAAGTCGGCTCTTGTGGTGAGAGTCTTATCGTACTTTTTTAAATAAATCAAACAAAATAATTGTCTTTTGTGTTTGTTATTACAGGTAGTTGTGCCAAATCGTTTAAAAAATTACCTATGCCTCCATAAAAGGATACAGAAGCCACATTGTTTCAGGGCAGTATACGTAGTTATTTATTTGCGTTTGCATATGATAAATGGATAAAAGCAACGTACACAAAAAGCATGTGAGCAAGCAGGTAGACACCAATCAATCTGGCTCGAGGTTAACTTGTGATCTACCTTGCAGCACAATTTTTTCTTCAGATCTTTGCAGGATCCATCAGTTTTGTTTGTCTTGAATGTTTCATGTTTACCACTTCTTAGCTATTTATCAATAAACCCATTTTATTTTTAACCAGCCATGACCCACAGTGTAGCACGAGATGAAATAACAATCATATACTACTTTCAACAAAAGTGAAGATATTTATTCTTATTACCTGCTCAAGATGCACACGTATCGATGCGAGAGATTCGATCAAGATTGCACATTTGTATACGGATATGGAAATATGTTGTGTTTGCAGTTAGTTGCACCTACCTTTCAGCATGATTTTAAAGGCCATATAAAACGCACGTCCATAAAACCTCATGAATGGTAAATGAGGATCTAAGAACGTAACCAGCGAATCATGGAACTGACCTTGAGACCTAGTGGTGGAAAAATTATGCGACTGCTTCTTATGTAATTCCATATATTCAGTGCCATTCATTTTGCTCATTGACCTCCTAGTTATAATACGCCTTATCTCCCAATGACCTCTGAAAATTGGTGATGACCACATACGAAATGTAACCTTTAAAACTCTACAAAAAATCAAATACTAACAAATAAAAGTAGTTAACATCTTTGAGAAATTATTTTCCTTGTTATGTGATTAGATCATTGATATAATATCGTATGGAATGAGCCCTTGGCTTTAGGCAGAAGTTCATGGGGAAGTATATTTTGTATATATAATGAGGCTAGTAGGCTATTAGGAAGTGATCATGTTTAAAGATGTCGGGAAGCTGGCGGTATATTATTGAAGGTTTGGAAATAAAAATAGCAATTAGAACATCGTAGATCATCAAACATCAGATCGTAGGAAATGTAATTATAATTTATTTCGTAAACTGCATGTTCATTGTACTTGTCAATTAAAATTTAAAATACATGCAAATTCCTGAACGCAGTCTGGTTTGTCACATTTTAAAATTTGGATCTAACTAAACATGGCAATTTGTAAGCACAGGACAAATGTACGGTTTATCTATTCCAATGCATAAATTATTTTGTATTGTCACCATTTGTCCCTACCATTATTGTCATAGTAAGGATATATATATTGCATCTTTACACTGTAACTTACTACACACAAAATAAATTAGTCGATTTAAACTTTACAATTTACTCCAAAAACATTAATGAGCAATCAGTCCAAGTAAATTGATAAAAGGCTGAGTCAATGTGTCTGTCACATCTGTATAAGATCTACAGCTTTTAAAGGCAGCTTCGAGTAAGGAAATTAAAGATTGGTACGAGTTTGATCGGGTCAAAACCGGGGGAAGCTGGATCTGCAAAGCATTTCTAACCCGATCGTACCAATTTGTAAGAGTGGATAGGTTCAACCCTGGTAGAATCCCATTTGAGGGCAACCTTCGATGAAACACAGCACTATTTAAAACAGCATCGGTGATACCGATAATAATTTTTTCTGTCCCAGTTTGAACAATAGGCTTGACTTCCTCGTATAGCATCTCGCTATATCTTTCAGTAAATACCCGGAAGGCATAGTTCAAGCCTTCATATCCGTCTTTATTCGGAAATAAATCACTCATTCTTATTCTCACGTTTTCAAACTTCATCTCCGAAACGGCCCTATCCGCTTTAATAGGAGTGGCTCTGGGGTACCTGCTAGTATCGATTATCTTCATCTTCGTCTTGGCTTTAATTGTGACCCCATCAAACTTTATGGAAATGTTACCCTTCGTACCCATGGGGTAAAGGATAAACTCCCCCGTCACCAGAAAGCTTGGCACGGTCAAACTCATGTCGAGGATGCGTGTGTTGACGTCAAGGAACCAATTGTTTTTAGTGAAGGTTGTCAAGTCCCAAACTTGCATGTTGGACAGTGAGATATTCATTATCACTGGGATTTTTGTAATTTCCATATTCATCCCGTCCAATTGTAAAGGCTCCATTGGAGGGATTCCGAATTCGGGGATTCCTTCTGGGAGTCGCGCTTTCATAGAGCCTACTGCGATTCGAAGACCTTGATTGAAGAAGGTGTTCGAAACTTGGTTAGTACACCGGGATATTTCACTGTCATCTGGCTCCATGTGTAATTCACTGTCGGAGAGCTTAAACTCTGATGAGACGTCTTGCCTCGGGTCTAGGTTTGTAGTTTGACCGATTGTGTGATGGATTTGGGCGTATATTAGGATGAATATTAGGTCCTTCATTTTCCTACAAGTATTAATTAAAACACATCCGTCAGAAATTGATTAAGCACAAAATAAGGCTACTCCAAGCGGAATCTACAACTTTGTAAAACCAATATATTTTCGAATGTTATTTACCTTGCAATTTCAAAATACATTTTGAAAGCCAAAAGTCTAGATTCTACGCAAGGGATTAGTATGTTAATGTACGAGTCACGAAACTTGCATTTTTAGTCCCAATTCTTTATCTTTAACCAAATCTGGATTTGTAAGTCAGGCACTTTGTTGCACATTTTAGCATAACTCATACAAAAAATCTAACACAGTTAGTCTCTCAGCATATCTATCCTTCGTAGTTAGTACAAGTTAATTTACTGTTTCCTAACTTGATTTCAAAATCAAGAGTTTTTTTCCTACTCCTCCATGCGTGAACAAAATTTCTGGATCACACCTCGAGCTTCACAGTTCTTCACATCCTTCTAATTAAGCTCTAATCCAACAAAACAAAGTAGATGTGTCAATGAAATCCTGCTCTATTGTTAGTATTTATTTTGGTCACTTAAAATCTGAGAATACTCTCAAGAAAACCAATTCCTGTTAGATATGAGTTGCGGTGTAAACTTTGAACGCTGAAATGGTATAAAAGAACCATACAATGTGAATTAACCTCGATCACTTCGTACGACTATAACAAAACTCACAACTACATCACACCAACACTGCTGAATGCTGAATGTTGCTAAAGTTAATGAGTTCAGGGGTTTGGATTCCTATAATTGATAGGTGGTGGAGAATAGTCTCCAATTCTCTACATGCAGTTTGCAATCAAGTTGAAAGGGATGGGATCAAATACTGTTAAAATAGTTAGCAATATAAGCTATGTCATAAAAACATAAGAAAATCACTAGAAGCTTATGGAGTCAGGATAGCCCCTGCAGTTTTCAATTTCGCTTTTTAACATATTCTACTCACTTATTTCTACTACTGCTGCATAATGCTATTAAATACAAAACCAAATATTACAACGATAACAAGCTAGAATATATAAGGGATTAAGATTTTTAGATGATATAGACTACACAGGAAATCGTCTCAATTCTATTACGTGAGTGTAAGCTGCGAGTATGGTCTGTTTTTTTTCACACAGGTGCTTAAGTGTGCGAAAAAAACGGAATTTATTTGCAATTTTAATTCCATTCGAAATTATCTAATTGTTCCTATACGAGTATAATTCTTACGATTGGCAAGGCTTTGGAATTTGGTTCGAGGCTTCGAGGTATAAAGGAGATAATTAATATCCATACTAGTGACTAGGGAGCTTAGAATTTTGTTAAAAAAGTTTTGGATTAGCTTTTGAAATAAACTGTTGAGTCATCTTTATCCAGGGAGAATGCGTCAAGTGGTAAGGCAATTACAGTCAACCGTCTTTCTTTATTTGCTGACGCACATGCAGGATTTCTACTACCCACTATATAGCTGCCATGTAATTTTGAAATTTGTGATTCAGCTCATCGCAAGTGAAAAAAAATATACATCTTTAGAGCTTAAGCTGACCAACCCCAATAATGTATTTTAAAAGTAAAAGTTCTGCCTTAAAGCCTTTAATATTCGTAAAAAAAGTGAAATTATAAATTTTAATTCCTTAGGTCCAAGTTGGATATCTTGTCTACTAAAAAGTATTGTATGTATGTATAAGTCAACCGGTCTATTTACAATTTGAGTTTTTCGCACCTAGTTACTAATATTTAGTCTGCATAAGTTTCAAAGTAACTAGTTGGTGGGTAGGATTGCCGATTGGTGAGTCTTGGTTCATACCTCAAATCCCAGATAGTATTAACGAAAGACATGAAACAATGTTTGATGAAGTCGATCCATTATCTCATAAATTAAAATATCAGGTTTCAGAAGGACATCCGCAGTAAACGACCCATTTACTTTCTTTATCATGCTGATATCTATCGCTGAATTTGGGACAGAATAGATTGGATTTATGGATTTGGACAGGAGCAACTATTAAGCATCATCACCAATAATGATAATATTCGACCTCAGCATATTTAAAAGAAGCAAATTAGCTATTAAACAATTAAATTATAACTTCTGGATCATCGCAATTTCCTCAGTTTTTTAACTTTGTTTATTTTCTTCTGCAAAAGCTGTGCAATTTCTACCTTTAGAACAAGGGGGCAACGGCAACGGTGAGCTGATACGGTTGATTTATACTTGCACATTCAGCAATTAATTCATTGCTAATTCATTGCAAGGAACCCCTATGAGCTATGCTTACGTCCTTGAAGTTACTTATAAAAACACGTAATGCCTCTAGCCATAATTATACAGAATTCATGAGGTTGTATGGAAACCAGAACCTGGGAAGTTTCACTCAACACGGACTTACCTCCCTTGTAATTTGATACAACTAAATTACAGATATAACATTAACAAGAAGACAATAAGTTCCTGCCGTTCAAAATCCAAAAACACATGAAAGGGATGAATAAGAATCGAGAAATTAGTTTCCAAAAGATCAATACCAAGTAAGCCATAGGTTTCCTTAGACAATTGGAGTTCTCATGGATGTTATGGAGATTTCATTTGCCACTTCTTGCTTAAAATATTCTGGATTCGAGGATCAAAGGCCAAAAGCAGATGCATAATACTAGTTGCATTAGTCAAGCTTACTTTGGTACCGATGGACATTGACTTGAGTGTAATAAGTAATTATAGCTTAAGTCTGAAATTTTTATAAACTGGTTGTACATGAATAGTGTGGGACCCGATGTGTCTATTCTGTTGACAAAGGAAGTTATATTCACACCGTGTACGTAAGTATGTATACTTCAGTGTTAAAGAATACGAAGCTGAATCATTCTATAAGATGAATATCTCCTTGGGATTTCCAGGCTGGAATTATTGCCGAGAGCCTTTATTCGTTAAAAAGTAATCAGAACTCTTTGATTGCAAATTGCACCGAGTCATCGATTTGATAAGACAAATTGCATGGAGAATCATTCTCATGATGCAGACTCCAGTCTTCCAAAGCACGTGTGACTTTTAATGGATGTATTACACTGCAATTGGTTCCAAGGAGGATGATTTAACGCTTCTATAATATTTTTTTAGGATGGGCGATTTCTTCAACAATTTTATGTAATCGTCATACATACAAATGCATAAGCTTGGAGAGGGGAGAGAGATGCAGGTAATACAGCTTAACTCTAAAATAATTATTTTAGAATGACAGGCTGTGATTGCAAGGACCTTGAAAAATGTTTACAGAAGAAATGAGAGTATGACCTGACCTATTATGCCCAATGTGGCTGCTAGGGTAATTACAAACATGAATGAAGGGATGTCCCATGTCCACTAACTTGAACAAAGCAGACTCGTAAAAAATGTTTTTCTAAATGATTATGATTGTTCTGGCTTTTGAGAGGATGAACATCAACTTTAAAAAGTTATAACTTAGGAGGAATTAAAAAGGATTTACTTTTAATCATTTGCCAGTATGCTCAGAAAAAGTTTTAAAAAATCTAATAAATTCATATCAGAGTCATTGCGTAATCATCTCAGATTTACCCTGCAATGAGGAAATATGGAATTAGGATAGAAAGCTGAAAGCCCACTTATATTGGACTATACCCCATGTTGTTTTGTTAGATGATTGATGAAGCATTGCTATGTTAGCTAGCACTTTTAACAATATGTTCTAGAAATTGTCGTTCCATTCTATTACAGGTTAGTGATTAAAGAAAAATTATTCGTCGCAACTTCCAAATTAAGTTATTGAAGTCAGGTCAAGTAAATATGAACGAGAGCATAAAATGTTCAATCAAATGTAATCGTCGTCAGAAAATTTTTAGTGACTGGTTTTCAAATTCGTTTCCGAATAAATGTAATCGATGATAATCTGTCATTTGTATGAAATAAATCTTACATATGGTTGTGAAACGCTGATCATAAGTTAAATTTGTAAACTATTATCACTATAAAATCCCTATAAATAATGACTATTTATTTATCACTTAAAACATAAATGATTTTGAATTTTGATAGAGTCATAACACTAAAAAATAATTGATAATTGAATGAATTGACGGCAAGAAGGTGAAAATAAATATTGCTGATCTCAAATTTCAAAATAGGATATTCGATAATGATCTTATAATACTGTTTGAATTGATATGCAATCATGTAACAATTTAAAATTCAATTAATATTCATAAGTTAGTCCTAATAATTAAGTATCTCATCTCTAAATCTCAATATATCCTTGTGATGTAACTACCGCCATGTACACTTACAGCGGATATCACATTGTAATCATTAAATAAATAAAAAAAATTACAATGATTATCGATCACTTGCAACTTTAATGCAAAGGCAAATGACTGATTTGATACCATTGAACTAGATACTACTATAACTTTGATACCGAAGACCTTATGTTCCCAAAAAGGAACAAAATCTAGAGTACTCTTTCGATAGATATCAAAAAAATTTAAGAACCAATCTCTGTCTTCTAATTGTAAACCATGGTTCGACAATTTGTGCTAACCCAGCCAACACCCAATATTTATCAGAATGACATTACCTAAAAATCTTGTTTTCTACCCTAATCTTACCCTGGTAATAAAATATCATTTAAGTTTGCAAAAATAATTAGAAAAAGGGCTTTACATCTTTACAAGTCAGTTAGAAAGGTACCAAAATGTCAGGTTACTCTAACTCAAGTCAAGATTCTTCAACCCATACGAAAAGTTATGAAAACAGTGTCTCAACCTCAACAAGTACATTATCGATACCCATACCATTTCCGAATCTAAGTAAACTTAATTCCCACCCAAGCCAGCCTAGGAAAAATAATTATTGGGCCTTGAACTTTACAATTGTCCTCATACCGTTTGTCATATGGGGAATACCTGTTCACGTACTAGTTCAAGATAAGCCAGACGTCAGCTCAACTTCGAAGTGGTTCAAATCAGTTTTCTTTAAGGACAATTCCCTAACAATCTTGATTACAGTGCTACTCTTCCTATTCACCTTGGTTCTCAATGGATTTTTTATTTACTTTTTCTTCTCACTCTTCCACAAATTGGTAGGGTTAGGCAAAATCGACGAGACCATTTATGAAGACCTCGTATGCGTATTCAGAGTAGCGTCGATCGTTATCCCATCAAATATTGTTTGGAGACACGGATATTCCATCAATAGACTTTTAACATCCTTTGATTAAATTACTTACCCATTAGTCCAATCAAATAAGTTTTGGAAACTGAAAAATAAGAATTACCGACAACGGCTCCTTGGAATGTATTTCCTTATCTTTGCTAATGAAGCTATTCAGTTTCTTTTGGTCTTTGCGGAGAATAAAAAAACAGAAATGCACTCAATAAGCCTCGATAACTGGATTGCGTTTGCTATCAATTTGTTGTACAACCTGACCCTTCCCATTTACATGGTTTTGTCTTGGGGGGTTGAATCGAAATTAGAAATCCTGTCCGCCTACATCAAGTCTCTTATCCAAGATGGATTCCAGCCCAACTTTGTGCATTTTCATCAAGTTAAAAAGGAGTACAAGAGCATTGCCAATCAGATTATGCTAATCAATGATATCTGCAGTGTTTACTACTCATGGGTGTTTGGTATTCTGTACTTATCGATGTATAATGAGTTCACTAGAATTGGACAAATACTTATAGGCTCGATACTATCAGGACAATTTGACCCTATGGGCGTGAGGATGATTGTTGGTAACTGTTTCAGCGTTTTTCTCCAAATTCTTGTTGCCGGCTTGACGGTTTGGTTTGCGATTTTGGCGAATGATCAAGCAAGGAATGTGCATGTGAGACTTAACGATTTTATCACGGAGCCGGGTGTCACTCTCTCACCTGAGCTTTACAAAGCGGTAATTGATTGTTTTACATTTATTGAAATTTCTTATCCGTTTCATATTCCAATGAGAAGGAATTTCCTGTAGAATTTGTTTTTGATTTTTTTACTATAGTTTCGGATGCTGAAATATTATATACATTCCAGAATGGAAACTGGGAAGCCGGCATTATTACACATTCATATTATTAGACTACTCCCCTGTATTAATGACTGCATGGTCGAGTATCGGATGGCACATTAATATCTAGTCTTAAAAAATGTAAAGGAAATAAAACAAGCTGAGTTTGAAATGAGATTATAAGTTTTAGTTCAATTGCATCATTGCTAGTTCTCTTCAGCTCATAATATTATTTTCTAATTAAAAATGAATTCAATAAATTATAGAAAAAACGCACTTATTATTTAAATTTAATTGGCTATTTGACAGAATAGAATACACATTAGCATTAATATGCATTTTAATCTGTGTACTATGTTCGTTAAATGAGTTAGTTTCTCAAGCATCCGTGATAACTACTGGTTACAATGTGAGTCATGACTGTCATGTGTCATGAGATTGCACGTCAAATCAAGTTTAGAGCTTATTTAATTTTACAAGTATAGAGTTTATACTATTTGACAAATCTGGAAGAAAAATTTTGTATTACACAACTCAGCATTCAATTATTTCCTAGAAGTCACTTATCAGGTGTTAACTACAATCCCTTTATTCATGCAAGAGTGTAGGAAACACGACACCGATTTAAAGTACCAAGAGATAACAGACATCACAACATCTGAATCTACGTCTAGCCCCTAATATAGACACTCACTCGAATCTGTTTCACCTAACCTCCAAAATAAGGGTAACTAATACATAATTGAAAATCAACAATGATAAGAAATTGTTGATCCTGCTGTCCTTTATTTTTTTTAAATATTCAAGTTATGTCATCGCCCCTATCTATAAAGCGTCATTGATTTCAGGAAATTCATAGTGCATTCCAACCATTGCACTATGAATTTGTATTTAGTATATAGTTCTATGATTCCAACCTTACCTGAGAGAGGACAAAGGGCTTTTAAAATTGAATGCTCGTGTGCATAAAAATACATATCTCATCCAAATAATTAGACATTGAACTCGTGCTAGGACTAAACCATACTAACAGCCACGGTTTTTATATTTGCATTTTGCATCAGGATTAAAAGCTTGCATGCGCAACATATCGTCGAATCAAGAGGGAGTTAACTATTGTATTACATTATTGCGGCCTTTTCAGTTTACTGTTCCGAGCTTAATCAGACAGTTCACACTGGTCACAGTTTGACTATTATTGAGGTGTATTGGGGGTTTAAACATTTAGAACGGTCCAAGTAAGGAGTTTGTCGTCAAGTCTTGAATTTCACCTTGTTTGTTTGTGGTCATCAGGTTTTAATCTTGTTGAGAAGTTTTAAGTTGTATGCAAGTTAAACTTGTAAAGTAAAAGGGGAGCCAATTCTAGAGTAAGCAAAACAAAGCTACATAATATATATTTACAACAATGATTGATTTCTCCAACTAACAATTGTCAATAGTATTGCTGATTTTGTTTGTTTGGTCAAGTAGGCAGTAATGAATGTATAAACTTTATAACTAAAACTTCTGACTAACTATTTTCATCTAGTTATTGATAAATTCCTATCACACCAGACTTGACCAGACCACGCAGTTTCGTCTCTGCCTACTCCTCATTGAACGTTTTGTACTAGTTGTAATTCATTAATTTATACAGTCATTTAATTAACTATAATTAGGTATGACTTGGCTACTTGAGAATTGAGATAATTATTTAGTGTAGATTGTAGATTGATCAACAACGGCAACCGACCAGGAGAGTTCAAATTTCGAAAGCCTTTTAAATTGACAGATATTGAATACCCGAGTTAATTTTTTTCACGGTCACTTTGTATTGAATTTAAGGTTTGGTAATTGTGAATTTTAGAAATCAGTACAATGGCAACCGCTCCAACAGCTTCATCCGTGCCTTTAACTTTACAAAAGTTTCCAAAATCTAGCCTCATAGCTGCTAAGCCTTGTGGCCAAGGAGGAGGGTTCGGAAATGTCATAACAGGTACTGATGGATATATTAAAGATTTTATGACCATTGCTCTGCTCATGACTGAAAAATTTGCTGCCGAGGCGTAATGTCTTGACCGATGATATTATCGATAATACGATGACGATTCCATCGATGAAAGATCTTTCATCGAAAAATCTCACCAGAGACGATATCATAGTCTAGGCCGAATGGCCTATTGAAGTCTACCAAGTTCTTGTTGATTTAAATTGAGTTATTTTTTTTAGCTGTTCGTTGTTTCTAAATGATTAGTTCGACATTATAAATGGAAAATTCGATATCTTTCGATTCGATTCAAGATTTTTTTGTATTTTTGAAGGAACTTTGGATGGTAAGTTCATTACCATTAAAATTCTTCATGCTCCAATTGCCAAGAAGAAAGTGCAAGTTCTTCAACAAATGAGCAGGTTGGACCACCGGAACTTGATTAAGTTTATAGGTATCATCGACCTAGGTATTTAAACATAATCTTTTAATGTCCTTAGTAATTGGAAAAGTGTATCAGTTGTACCTGAGTCTGAGTTAAACTGGATTACCACTTTATATTTTATTTTATTGAAATGGTAGAGCTTACGGATTGCCCGCAGCTCGTGTTTAAGCATGCAAACAAAGGAAACCTATTGGAATGGCTACGGGATGGGAAAGGTCCATCGGATGAAGTATGTTAACTTTGATTACAAATGTGTTTTAATATGTTTTACAGAAAATTGTTTCAATGTTGATTAGAAAACTCTGCGCAAGTTTTCCTGCGATATCATAAATGGGATGGAGTATCTTCACAATATGGGTTTTATTCATGGCTGTCTTGCCGCAAGAAATATGCTCATCGATGAGTTTTGTCATACTACTGGAGTAACTTATGTCAATGTGAAAATTTCCGACTATGGTATGACCCAAATTGCCGATGGTATGGGCTCAAATTACTACAAGGGGGTAATTTCAGTTTTAAAATATTAAATGTACTAATTCGTTTTTGAAGCCCAATCAATAAAATCGTCAATTTTTTATTAGACGCCTACAGCAAAGTCATTGCCGATAAGATGGATGCCCAAGGAGGCACTCCCGACAGAACGGAGCGCTGGGGAGGTAACACGTGCTTCGGATGTCTGGGGATTTGCTGTTGTTATTTGGGAGATGTGGACAAAAGGTGATATCCCTTACGGAATAACAACATCTAATACGGTATATCTATGATTAATAACATTTCCGTAATTGCTGACTATAAAAGTTAAAATGTATATTTAGGTATATGTCTTATAAATATGCATTGCAGGAAGTCAGGCAGAATATTTTGGATGGTAGCAGTCCATTAACATTTCACAGGCCTGTCAATTGTCCTGAACAATTTTTGATTGTGATGAAAAATATTTTCAAAACCAACCAGGAAGAACGACCTACATTTGTAGACTTGAGAAAGTCATTTGACTCAATACAAGGTGGAAAACAGTCATATAAAGGAGTGAAACAGTCCGAAGAAGTTTCTTGGAAAGGTAAGAGTCAGCAAAGTTCCGGGAAAGATTCTCACGCAAAACAAAGCAATCCAAAAGAAGATCGAAATCGTAATAAGCAAGACTTTACCAAGAATAAGAATGCGAATGAAGCCAAATCTGGCCACGGTAAGGGCAACTTCGATCCTAATCAGCAAAAACCAGGTCCTAAGAACCAAACCAAACAAAATAATGAAGGTGCGGCACCCCCTCCTTACACTCCAATCCAGCAAATGGGTCCCTCAATGCAAATGCCTCCAATGTATCCAGGAATGGCATTTAATCCTCAACAAGGTTTTCCACAAGCTGGAGTCGGTATGCCAATGCCAGGGTACTATCCACAACAGATGAATGCGGGAATGGGACAAGCCTTTCCTTATAATCCTAATCAAATGGCACCACCACCCCCTTATGCTATTGCTACTGCTACGGACACAGCAGAACAGCAAGCCCAACTGGTAAGGGATCTTCAGAACAAGATAAGTGCTTTAGAAATGAAACAACTCGAAGATAAGGTTCAAGAGCTTCAAAAACAACAGCGCCTGCAACAAAAACCTAATTCGAATTCTCATAAACCTAACCCTAACAAATACCACCAGGGAGGGAAGCCAGTAACTGGACAGCAAGGTAGTAACAATGGTCAGCAAGGGACACGGAATAATATTCAGTCTCGGAATTCTGGACAGCAGCAAGGTCAAGGATTTGACATGCCTGCTGGCTGGATGCCCATAGCTGGTGCAGCAATTGCGGGGATGGCCGCGGGAGTGGCCGCTGCCACGGCAGCGTCGAAAGGCCAATCATCTCAAGCAAAAGGAAAGAAAAAGTAATTCTGTCGAAATCGATCGTTATCTTCTCGGACTAATTATTTGATACGATTTGTATTATCTATTTTTAAATATAATTTTAAACCGTGTATTCTTCAGATCTTTACCATAAGTGTAATACTTATAATTGTAGTCTTTTAGCTTTCATGATCTTTTCAGCTTTTCATGTGGCAAAAAGTTTTTAAATAATAAATCTTAATTCTATTTTAATGCATTAAAGAAATTATAGCTACTTGATTGTTTGATATTTATGAATATCGAAACTCAAAGGGAATAACTGTGTTTGGATTGCCAAATCCACTCCAGTGGCCACTGGGAACAACTGGATGCAACCGGAAAAGGACAAAACAAAATCCAACTTTCATACACCAATCCAATACGATTATTTTTCATTCCCATGTTAAAGTTAAATGCGGTTGTGTCAGTGATTCTAATAAAACTATAAATACAGATGTACGAAGTATTGAAGATAAGATACAGCAGTATAATAATAATACAACAATTTTTCCCTGGACTTGATTTATTTTTTAACTCACATATCTGCTGGCTCATTATTGTAACAATTTATTAATGTTACTTATAGCAAACTAGTTATAAAATAACGTCTAGTTCCATATTGTAATAAAATGTTGAGCGAGTTATGTGCAAAGTACACTGCGTCAAATGTAAATTATATATTTTTAAATTCAATTTTCCAGGTCCGTGTGAGCAAATCAAATACAATCAAATAAAATCTACTTGGTATTTTGTCACTTATTGTACATTTATTAAAATGCTTTATACCCCTGAAGTCTGAAAATGTCCATAACTGTCTAGAAGTGAAGGTTTGTTATTCATTGCATTTATAACAGTCTTACGAATAGTTCATAACGCGCATTTATGTTTAAATGTGACGTGTCTAGTGCCGGAGAATAGCGTCGATAGTATTTAAGCTTTAAATTGCAAGTAAGATGTGTTGAAGATCCTTATAATTTTTTTAAAGAAGCAATTCGCATTCAGCCCGATTGTGGTAACACCATTCAGGACGGATAGCCTCGGCCCGCACCCCGCGCTGCACGAGACGGTCACGATGAGAATCTAGACGAGGAGCAGCCTCCCTCCAAGACTGGGTGGGATTGGACCACAATCTCTCAGCAAGGGCAGAACCTCTAGGCCATAATTTAGCTTCCAGTGTCATATCATCAGTTTCAGTACTCCACATGGTTGCAGTTCCACCAAGTACTTGAGCGTAGGCTGCAGTCTCATTGTTGTGATGAGTTGCAGCAATGTTCATAGGGTCATTATCATAAACAGTCTTCCAAGTTTTGTAATCTCCTCCACATGCGGGAAGAACGTTGTTCTGGTTTGCTGGTCCAAGTCCAATTGGTGGGAGGAGGCCGCTGTTAAATCCACAGTCTAGGGACCAGGCATCAGCATTCGAGAAAATTAGCTTGTAACCTCGGTTAATTACTTTAGCCAGTTGTGGTTCACGAGCTGGGCTCTTGATTTGAATGATGTAGGTCTCAGGGTCGAGGACTACTTCAGAGTCTCGAAGGGAAGTTAATTTACTGTCCCAGATGATCGGAGTGGGCTTATCTGCTCCTACTGGGGATGCTTCAAACAGAGTCTGGAGTGCTCGAGATTGATACTCCATCCAGAGACGTTGGAAGGTAACATCGTTAGGGATTTGAGCTGTGGCTCTCAAAATGTCATTCATTGAGTCAGAAGAATTCCAGCACTGGAAGTTCACATCGTCAGCTCCCATGTGGAATAGCTCGGCTCCAGCAAAAGCTTCCAGAGCATCACGGTACACTCGTCCAAGAACCTGTGAAATCAATTTTCAAAATTAATCATCATATGTACCATCAAATCAGTGAATTATTTCTTAATTCTGATGATTTTACTCTGTATGTTTCATTATTTAAAGGATTAAGTTGTCCACAAGGAGGTTCACTGCAGAATTCCTTCCATGGTTCTTTGTTCAAACAGACAACTAAGTCGCCTTTTCCCTCTCGTTCACCCCATTGCCATCCATTTCCAGCCCTGGCCGGCCCCCCAATTTCTGGAACAACTCGAACACCTCGAACTTGAGCGTATTCAACGAGATCTCGAATGGTGTCTGGGTAGTAAATCTTGCTTGGAGCATAGGCACCATACAAGGCCATTTTTGGAGCTCGTCGAGAGTAGAAGGGGAAGGAATGAGCATCAGAAACATGCCAGTGGAGGGTGTTCAATTTATTGTAAGACATGGCATCAATCGTTTTTCTGATCATCTTGGGGGACAGGTAATTGTGACCAGTGTCAATCATAAGTCCACGGTATGGGAAGGCGGGTTCGTCTTCGATGTATCCATGCTTTACCATGATAAGACAGTCACATGTATCTTCGTAGCTCACAAGCTGGCTCAAAGTTTCGAGTGCATGTCTGGCTCCATAATAAGTTCTTGCATGAATCTATTTAAATTATTTGATAATCACCTCTCTTGATATTTTATATTAAAATTCATGACTTTATCTTTATAAAATTTAAGTGATACCCACCTTAACTTCAACAACTCCATTTTCAGTAGTGTTCACTCCCAAAACATAGCTCTCATTCGTATTGAGAGAAAGCTTGTCCTCAGCCGTGTCGATTTTCATCGACACCATCACCGTCGTCCTTTCAATCTCTGGCGTGTACTTCTTATCGAAAGGGTTTGGCTGTTTTCCTGAAACCTCTGGATCATAGCTGGGGTGCATCTTCAGAAGCTCAACTTGGAATCCTTTTCCGGCTTGCTGGAGCATCTCTCTCACCTTGGCGGATGGAGGATGAGCCCAGTTGATGAAGAGCCTGTGTGAATTTTAAAAATTTGACCATGACATGAAAATCACTAATCATATCTTACGACCTATCGAAATTCATTTTGAAATTTTCATCAATAGTCAGATTTAATTTTGCGTGAGGTGTAAAGTATGTGGAAAGGAATCTCCGGAGGGTAATCTGAAGAGGAAAAGTCGTTCTAGTTTTTTTCTGATTGCATAGAAAGTAGAGATGTGTAATTAAATCGAGCAAGTACTAATGTTAAGGTAGACTATCCTTAAAAGAAGAAGCAGTGAGTTGTTCAAGATAAAAATCTTGGTTAGAAAAGAAGATCATGTTGAAAATACTTGTAATCCATCCAGTGTGCATTACAAACTCAACATCAAGTCCATCTAATTTCAATACGGTTATTGCCACTGCTGGCAACCTCTGCCACTTGCTATCTCTGTGTCTCAAGTATGAAAGTTTGCATGTACAAGGGCCATAATTTTTACTAAACATTTTTCTTCTACGTGTGTATGCAAAGCAAAAGAAAAGCCAATAAATCTATATGCTACAGTTTAATGTACTATGGCTGTCATTCGTTAGGTGGTGAAGGCGTCTCCGGGTGGAAAAACTGGATTCTGGAGTGGGAAGATACTTCCAGAGGGGTTATGACATGGACAAGATTTTTAGAGGCTAGTTACCTTTGTGGTTTGAATGATACGAGCTCATCGGCGAGGTCAACTGGACCCGTAGGTCGTGGCCAGATGGATCGGTGTTCCCCGCATAGGAGTCGACATTTCGATAATGATTGAGTGGATGGAGCGTCTTCGGGATTCTTGTCTCTTGAGCAAGTCTCGTTGAGACAAGCATATGAATACGGGGTAGGAAGCTGGTAGAAAACTTCTTGGGAATAGCATAATGGAACTAGTACTACGGCAAGTCCGGCTAGGATTCCGTACGTTAGATAGCCCATCCTGAAATTTAGCATATTTTATTACGGGATTCATAATTATACTCACAATTGATGCTGAAATGATAAACATTAAGATTTCGGACAGATATGAGATTTTATGCGATAAACCTAAGAACGTAGAACGTCAATTTTTTCTGGGAAATTTATTTCTGAAGTGTACAGGGAACTTAGCAACAAGCTTTAACATTTTATTGTACCCTTTAGCAGCTCCTCCAAATTCGCAAGAAAATATAATATATTTAATTTATAGCAGACGTATCACGTAATACATTCGCTACGAATTTCATACACGTACACGTAAGCTCTTTTTCCAACAAATTCTCACGAGGACTCAATTAAATTTTTAAATAATTCCTCCAAAATATATATATATACGAATGAAAGGGAGTGGAGTCACGAAATGTGAAATATGTATGCAATATCGAATATAAGATTAAACCATCCTTACCTGGAAGATCACTATTGATTATGGCACTAAAAAATATCAACACTCAACACAATGTAATGAACTATGAAGCCAGGGGAAGGGCCCAAGTCAGACTGATGAACTGGCTGAAGATATGAACCTGGTCGTTGCTCGCAGTGTCACCGGAATCTCCGATAGAATACAAATTCATAGAAATATGTTTGCAACAACCTGAGATGCTGATCATCTAACTATTTTTTTAAGCCATTAATTTATTCTGGACATTCACATAGAACGATTTATAATAACATACAATCTACAAGCAGTATAAGCATATTATAGTCATTCCTAACCGCTAACCAAATCAGTGAACGTATCAGACTATGCAAGACCCTCAGTATGAGCTGTACCAGTATAGAGGTGTTTAGAGAAACCGGACTGGGATCATCTCCTAATCCCAAATTCTGACTAAAGATTACCTACACACAGATTCAATATCTGTAGTACGAGTTAAACGACCGAAATCAAGGAGAACCACTGCGAATCATCAACATATGCCGAAAGCAAAATCACTAAAACCAATGAAGTTCGAATGAAAAAAAGCCTTGGGTAGGTTAGACCCGTATGACTTGGGTTTGGTGTCAAAATCCTTTTATTATCAAAACTATACCAGCTACGGTGTGGAATGCATGTATTTAGAGATGTGGGCAATTTCACGCATTAAAGTCTGCATATACGAAGACTGGTTTGCCCTTAGTAATATGGAGAAGAGATTCTAAAACTTTTTTATACTTTCCATAATCGATGCCACATAATTTTCGAAAATGAGCTAATCCTCATCCTCTTCTATATCTTCTTCTTCACTGGAACTGACTTCCGGTATTTGAATATTGATCTTCACAGGCTCATTGATAGGCTCAACGGAATTAAAGCTCCTCTTACCTGGATGCCAAGTTCTTAGAAGTTCCGCAATCTTCATGTGATTAAACTGGACTGCTTCATCATAAGGTGTATGACCCCACCTGTTAGTTAACGAAAGTGGTTTAACGCCTTTTGCAAACCCGGTCGGCAGTCCTTCCAGCAGTCATCATAACAACTTAAAATTAAAAAGCTTGCCCAACCAACAACCAACCTGTCTCTCCTTTGATGATTAACTCCACATTGGCGGAGCAAGTACTCTACCACTTTGTAGTGTCCATCTGAAGCAGCTTTGTGGAGAGCTGTCCGACCATCGTAGTCGGAGATTCCCATGTCAATCCCGCATAAATGGAGTCGAAAAATTGAGCTCAGATCTCCTTTTGCGGCTGCAAACATTAGACCAACAATATTTGAGCCTTTAGTATCTACGGGTTTTCTTATAGGGTCGATACGGTCCGTTTTAATCGTGTCGAAGCAATGGAAGCTGAATGTCTCCACCAGTTTCTGAACAAAAAATATTTTTACAACGTTTTGTGGTGTAGAATTAAAGAAGTATGAATACAAAATACAAACACCAACCTCACAAAAAGCAATTCCTCGGAAAGAATTTCCAAATGAATCCAGTGGAGGTGACCACAAAGCCATACCACAGACATTTGGAACGATTAGTAGAATTAGTCCAGAAATTGATGATTTTGCGGGTAAACCAACCTTGAAAGGTTATGTCTATGTTATACCAACTATTTTTCAATAGTTTTTCAAATGTTGAATACTGAAATACCCTAAATCCAAATTTTCCTGAAAACTCCGACATCCCGCAGGAAAACAAAATGCTGAGGACATCAGCCACAACATCTGCCCGTAGAACCTGCTGTCCAGTTATTGGACAGATGCCCCCATTAGCTAATGTAGCTGCGATGACCGATAAGACTTCGCAAGTCGTTTCTAAACTAGATGTCTGCAAATTTTATTAAGCAAAATATTTCACCCTTAAAATTGAAATAACCTGTATTTACTACAAAATACATTGCTAATATACCTGGAGGTAATACTCAATGCAATCTGCAAGCTCAGTTCCAGATGGAAAGCAATTATACTCTTGCATGTAATGACCAAGAGCCCAATTTCTGTCCGATGCTTGCCTTTTATTTAGAAACATCCCATTGTTGAACCCGATGTACTCTTGACCACTCATGCTCTGTTGAAATAGCATTTCTTCAGTAAATTCACTACTCACATGTGTTATCAATAGAATAAGCAAATATTTTGAAAAATTAAAATTAATAAAACCATAAAGAGATCATGTGTGTAGTCAAATCTTTCTGCAGAGCTCATTTCAGTTTGAACATGGGCTTGTAGAAGAGCATGAACCATAATACTTCCAGCGTTTATCATAGGATTATGTGGTCTTTCTGGAAACGATTTAAAAAAAACAATATCCAAGTAATATAAAATGAATGAGCTAAAAATTAGCATCAACAAAACATAAACAATTGCATACTTTCTGGATCTAGAACCAATTCGTTAAAGAAATGACCCGAGGGTTCTTGTCCAACAAATTTATGTACGATATCCTTGCCAATCTCTTGTAAGGCAAATCCATACATCAGAGGCTTGCTAATTGAGAGAAACGGGATTAGCACATCCACACTAATTGATTCTCTTTAGAAAGCAATCTCAATTACCCAAGTTACCTCAATGCATGCAATGTAACAGCTTTACTAGTATCTCCGATAGAAAATCTCTGCCCGTCGATAGAACAAACGGACACGCCCCAACACTTTGGGTCGAACTTTGACAATTTCTTCAAGTAAGGAGCTACCTTTCCGGAAGTTAGTTCCTTGCAGTCGAGGTAAATGTCCTCGATTTGTTGGGAGAAGATGTCAAACTTTGGAATTATTAATTGGTCCCTAAAGGTTGTAGAAATAATTAAGATGTCTGGTAGAATTACTTCAAGAAAGGTTTCTTGGGTGAGGTGGAGAGTTTCAATAGAGCCTACAAAGTCGTCATTAAGTCGACCCCGGTGGGACATTTCTTCTTCTTTGAGTATTCGTCGAAGGTTTAAGAAAAGGTCTTGTAGGCGGTAGTCTGTCCTTTTCAGCCCGTTGTTTTCTAACATCTGTACGTTACAGGGAAATATTAAATCTCAATTTAATTTTAATTGCTTTTACAGTCAAACTACTCACTGCCAAAAATTTCCCCACTAGAATTTTCCCCAAGCTGTCTGTGTAAGTATTGAAGATCTCATGATCGATTGTTTCAAATTTTCCATCACCCCTGTAAGCAATACACAAGAATATACAACCAATATATACGGATAAGTGTTATAAATTTTTTTTGTGAATTACTCTTTCCAATCATCATAGACTGGAATGGATGGCCTACGATCGTCATAGCTTGGTGTTGGAGAATCTGGAGAAGCGATTAAGAAATCAACCCAGGCTAATGAGGCACTTCGACCCCTTTTAAGCATGGGACTTTCTGCGCCAGGAACAGTTAAGTAAATTTCGGCCATTATTTTGAATTTATTTACACAAAATACGGAATCAACTTGTAAGTAATGACTTTTAATACGGATAACTGGTAGATGTGTTTCAAACCAGATTTATTTTTTCCCCAAAATCTCTAGTCAAGAGGTTCGGATTTGATGTTTAATAAATGTCTATGTTGCAACTGACTGAAACCTCTTCTAGTTTAAATGTATCAGTAATCAGTAGCACACTAATTTGCACCTACATGATAATCAAAACTTAACAGTCAGATCCAGCCAGAATCATCCAACTTACTTTATTATTTATATAGATCACATTCAATTTATGCGTTCAAACAAAGACGAATGAGGCCAAGTCGACGTGAACTATTTTACCAGTCACCCATTCCCTTTAAGTACTAAGGGCCCATGGACCTTATTATATTCTTTTTTTACTTTCCTTTCAAATTGTAATTCTTTTTTATGCATGGAAATTTTATGAAAAAAGAAGATTGCATAAAACAGAATTGATATTTCTTTGTTTAGCTATATACAGGGTGTTCTTTTTTTAACCATTGTCTCGGTCTTCAAATTTCAATAACTGAACAAGTACTTCAGGGATTTTGATGAAATAACATTTGTTCGGAAACTGACAAATCCATGTACACAAGAAATTGTCAATTTACATAGGAATGACCCATGCGGGTTTTCCCGATATAAAAAAAATTAACATGGACGAAATAGGCGGATTGTCATAGCAACGATATTTTTTTTTAGAAAATCTCCTCGAAACTATACAAAATTCAAACCCTGACAAACGGTTCTCTTAAAAGTTACTATGGAGACTGCTGCAAATCGATGTTTTTCTTATAATTTTGCAAATAGTGTCTGACAGAAAAAAAGCGGTGTTGATAAAAAACCATTTGTTTTCTTTGAATCTCTGTCCATGTTATTTATTACCTTTTCGTCCTTTTCTACTTCATAGGCATAGGTTGAAAATAAAATTTAAAAATATATAAAACGAAATTGTTATTCATCAATATGGATGAAAAAAGGCATTCCAAGGATCACGATCATAAAAGGAGATCAAGTGAGAAGAAACGGACGCCTCGAAATTCTGGAGAAGGTTTTGCAATTTGCAAATTGTGAATATTTCCTCCATAAACAAGTAAGAACTTTTCTTATGAAATATTTTTTTTAGAAAACGGGCATGAAGAAGGAGAGAAACGTGAGCGTAAGCATAGCAAGGATCACACTCATAAGGGTGAACTACCTCCTCCAGGAAGTCATCCACAGGGACATTACACTCATGTTGTAACTCACCACCCTGCAGAGCCGCAGCCACATGTTTTAGCAGCGACTCCATCTCCTAACGACGAAGATCATGATTATCATCAACATAAAAGACACTCCCATGACAAAGATGAAAATCAATCGCCAGACGATCACAAGAACTCTCCTAAAGAAGGTGAAAAGCGTAACTCACACGACCACAATAAGCATCATGATCATGATAAGCGTCACTCTCGTAACGAAGATCACAAGAACTCTCCTAAAGAAGGTGAAAAGCGTCACTCACACGACCAAAATAAGCATCATGATCATGATAAGCGTCACTCTCATACCGAAGATCACAAGAACTCTCCTAAAGAAGGTGAAAAGCGTCACTCACACGACCACAATAAGCATGATCATGATAAGCGTCACTCTCATACCGAAGATCAGAAAAAAATCCAATTGGTTAGTAAATATGATTAATGCGTTAAAATTATTACTCATTAATACTAAAAGCTGGTCTTATTGGGTTCAACAAATGTTCAACAAATAATAATTTTGTGCGAGTAGAACGAATTTGTAAATATTGGCGATCAAGAAAATCATCCTGCACCCGAATTACCTGAAAACATTTGGAAAAAAATTCCTTCGAGAGTGATCAATTTACAAAAGCCCGTTGATTCGAAAAAACCTGCAGAGCCTGAACCAACTGAAACCGCTGAAATAGAACCAGTACCCTTAGAGATGATCGAAGACGAATCGCCAGAAATCGTCATTCCTGACACCGTTGTACTTCCAGATGAACTTCCTAGTGATATTGGAATTCCGTTTGCCTTTTTGGATGATGATACAGGTACTCCGACAGGAGAATATAATAATTCTCAAAATTAACTTTCAGTATAGAACCTTAAAACAAATTGTATTTAAACATAGAAAATAAATTAAGGGAAACCAATGAGGACATACAAATTGGAGAGAAGTTGTCAGAAATTATGGATCATTATCGAGGGGAGTTGAAGCATCAAGCAAGACTTGGGAAGAAGCACAAATATCCCAAGTACACTTATACGGAAATCGTGGCCTTGTTGACCAAACAAGGAATCCCAGTACCGGCAGATGATGACTTTGCTAGGCTGGAGGCAACTCATGGGACCCAGTGGGATCCTGATGGAACTATAGTTGAATACTACAGCCCAGTTTTAAGATCGTTTATTCCAATTAATATGAGGGGAAGGTATCGAGGATGTTGGGCTGAAGATAAATGTATTCAGGGGCTGGATGTCAGCAAGTAAATCGAATTATTTTTTATGTCAATCTACTAAAAATAGTGGCTAATCAACACATTGATATGAAGGTTAGGACCGAAGCCTGATGCTCTAGAAGGGTACATAGATCGGAGCAGGCAAGGTTGACAATGTTTTTTGTTCTAATGTACTGCAATTAAGAGCTATTTCAACAATATATTTTGATAATTTTTAACAGTTCGGATTCAAGATAAATACAACATAATGGGAGAAGTAGCCAACGATGAAGGTCATTTGGATTATCTAATCGAAATGCAAAAATACCAGTCTGAAATTCTCCCTATTCCTATATTCTATGACGTCTTGAATCTCGGAATGGAAACTTTGAATGAAAATCTCTTGAGTAGGACTTAAACATTATTTTATTTCCAGTATTCTCTTTGAATAAAATCATTCCAAATTTATCATAGTTCTCGCAACTGAAGAAGGATTCCCACCAGCCCACAGGATCTACGAAACGACAGAACTGCAGGCTCGGCATGTTCGCCGAAAACTTCAAATCTACGCTGGTCTTGGGCTGGAGCCCTTAGATTCCGGTAGGAAAGGGCTAGGACGGATGAATCCTGAGTGGGAGAAGACAAGAGATGAAATCATCAATAGCCTTTTATCACGACGTCACCAAGAAGAATTCATTTTACAGAACAAGCAGGACCAAGAATTAGCTGCAAGACTACAGGCAGAAGAACCAGAGACGGCTGAGACAGCTCAAGATGTTTGGGAAGATGAGGATGAGGAAGACCAGAAGGGAGTTCCAAAGTCACAAAAAATTAAACGTGGACATGAAAATGTCTCATCTCTCAAGTCGAAGTATCAGTTGAAATATGGGAAAGGAAAATAATTCCAGGTTTAGTAATTAATCTTATCATGTCGTTTCGGATTTCTCTAATGTTTTTGCATTTTATTACTGCTTAGTTCTTACCTAATGTTTCTTATCGTTCTGGTTGCATTTCCAAATGTAGTGAGCATAGTCTGTAATATGTTGAGTAAATATTTTTTCAAATTCCATGAAGCATTGACAATGACACCGCGGATGGAAGTTTTAAAAATTTATTTTGACTTTTTGACGCTCGTCAATCCGATCTTAATATTATTATATGATTTTGGCATGACCTGTTACACATTTATCATTACACAACCAGTAATCCTGTTTAAAACTACAATCGTATCAATCAAATAGTTAGGTTTAGGTAGGACTTTCCAATTTAAAATCGTTATTAGCATACAATACGAACGTAGTCATTCTCCCTTGACACGTTCATCCCCAGAGTCGAATTCCCCCTCCGAGGGCAAAGTAACTCGCTCAGATTGTGATGGTCCGAGTCCAATCAGAAAGGCGAATCGCCTTGTTAAGCTGTTCAATGGAATCTCCAGCTTCTCCTAACATTTTAAAAGTTTTAGCTAGGTTCAGGGTGCTCAAGAAAGAAATCTAATCTGTCACCTGTATAATTCCAATGACCAACGATGTGAGAGCAAGTCCAAACAGAAAGTATACCGAAGTAAGGACAGCAGTGACAGGGTTCTGTGAAATTAAAAATTGTTATTGCTTGCTACATATAATTGATAGTCAAAGGTTCCATACTTCTGGGACGAGATCCCCTAATCCCACCGTCGAGAAGGTAACAAACACAAAATACCTGTATAAAAATAGACATTTTATAATTTATACTATTATATAACATTATATAAAATTAGTATAAACAGTTTAATAATAACTCTCACAAAGATCCCCAAAAGCCCCACTCTGATTCCAAAAGATAGAAGAACAGGGCCCCTCCAATAGAATACGTAAATAGAAGAGTCAATGCTGTCTTAATCGGAAGGTTGAACTCGTCATCGATCGTGTAAGCTAAATTTAAAAGAAATAATTTCCTGACTGAAAATTTTAAACGATCAAATGCAACTTAATTTACCTTTCCTATGCTCAGGCTTCCTTGTGAGGAACAGTTTAATAGCCAAGGTCATAACTTTACCAGCATCACACATAATAATTGTGAATATTGGAATCCCAACGATAGAGTACAATACTGTAAAGAGCTTTCCAGTGAGAGTGATTGGAAAGATGTGTCCATACCTTCAAATAAAGTCAAAATAATTAATTTTGTCCGAGGACTCGAGAAAAGTATCCTCCTCATACCCAATAGTAGTCATTAGGGTCATTGAATAGAAGACCGCGTTCACGAAATTCCATGTCTTAGTACCAGAATCCGCATCCATCCCTTCTTCGAAAGCATTGTGGAGTTCATCCTCAAACTTGAGAAGCCGTCTCCGAGCCACCGCTTTCCAGTCGTCCTCCTCCATGAATTTTGAATTCTTCCATAGCGAGTCAATGAAATCTCGACGGACTTTTTTAACCCCACATTTGTACTCCAATTCCCTTGTTCCTTCTGCCCACTAAAGTTTCCCAAAAATATTGCCAGACGGACCCATAAGGAAAAATGTTTGAGAAAATTATAAGGAACCTTCTACACTTACTCTGAATATAAATCCGCCAAGTGCACTCAATAAGAATAGAATGAAGAGGCGAACAAGTAGAAACTTATAGGCTCTTGTGAATCGCCGATACTTGATAGACCTCTCAATGTCTGGACCCATGGCTGCTGCTTTCCTACAAATATGTTTTTCAAAGTTTTAAACACTTCTTCATCCTTCTTGAGTGGAATGGATAAAATAATGAAAAATAATCTTGTACATGTGTGGAGTTAAATAAGGCTGACCTTGACTTTCATGTAGCGAAAGCAAACAGTATTAATTTTCTAGCTTGGTCTTGGAGGCTGTTATAGTTTAGAATTCTTTATTAGCGTCATTCTCTCTGAGACAGAAAATGCAACTGAAAGTCACGTTCTTAAACTTTAATTTAAAAGGTTCTCAGTTTCCGTAACTTTTGGCCCAATGCAGTTTAAAATACTGAAGATCAGTATTCCTGAAGGAAGGGGGAATGATGTACGAAGGCTAAAAATAAACAGGATCAGAGTGCGGCCAAAAAATTCTGAAATTGCATGGTGGGCTTCTCTACTAAATCTTATCAGAGTTGCATGTCCTTTGAAATCTTCGGGTTTCGGTGTCCAGTCAGGCTGCTATGGAGTGGATTTCCTTACGCAAATGGTGGAATATTTTTTTAACTTTTCGGTCTTCTTGTAGATACATTTATAAAATCCGCAAGTATGTCTTGATTCATAGCATAAGATTAATATTGAAATTAATGCAACATGCGAAAACGTTCGCACTCATCATTTAAAAATAATTCCGGCTGTTGCTATTTTCATGGGAATAAAAATCCAGTAGTTATTTCGAAGTAAAACTAGATGTTCATGATTTAATAAATTTTAATTGTTTTGCTTCAATATCATATCGTATTACACGTGTAAGAGCAAACGAAGAAAAATTAGCATTCCCTTTCCATAAACACTTTTACTCTAAACCTAAACTATCTAATTAAATACGATACTAGTTTAAAAAAACTTTAACTACGAGAGACCAAAAATGTATCATAGTAAGTACAAATATAAATTTCATTTCTTAGCTAAAGTTATCCTGTGAACAAATATACTCATGATCCAATAGAAGCACATCCAAGCAAAAGTTGATGCAAATCCCATCCAAACATATAAATGTGTGAACCCCCATCCTCTGACCACGATCGATCTAAAAGCTTCACAGGCCAAGGTACCGGGTAATGCATATGACAGGTACTGTAGGACGATGGGCATCCCTTCGATGGGCCATATAGCGCCTTGAGTTTCCAAATAAAAGTTAATTAGAAACCTCTCTGCCTAGTTTGACAAACTATATTTAAAATTAAATGGAAATCGTTTCAAACGTACCTGCAAGGAAGAAGTTTGGAAATACGATAGCAAGCCCCATCAAAATTGCTTGAATTTCCTCATTGCAAATTGATGCGAGTAGAAGACCTGCGTACGTTTCAAATTAGAGTAAAAAATTAATATAAAAAACTTACCGCAATTGGTAAAAGACAAACATTTGATTTTTGACATTGTTTACCTAAACTTATCCCCGCAAATCCATTCAGTATAACCAGCATGAATGCCAAAAACGTAGATCCTATTACAGGAATTTTAAAACCTATTGTTAAGATAATGAAAGATAGACATGTTTGGACAATCAGGATCATTCCTTCTGTAGCAAAGTATGACATCATAATTTCCCAAGTGAGGGTCCCTGCTACCCGAGCCCTCTCCATGGTCCCTTGTTTCTTGTCCCAAATGTAGGTGATGGAACTACTACACAAGGGGAAGAACAGGGCTACCCTGCATCGTAAAATTAAATAAATTAGATGGTTTGCTATGCTACAATAGTCTGAATACTTAATATAAATTTACAAATACTAACCCGACTAGAATACCAGATGCCACGTATTCTTTAAGCTCCATGTCGTACCGACCATATATTGGGTTTCGAAACTAAATCAAGTTCAGTTTACATTTTTTTATCCATCTCAAGCTTAACTTCAGTGCCAAAAATGTTCTTACCTTTACTGGAAGGCCTCCAAGCTCAGGATTAAATCCACAATCGGATAAAAGTCCCTGTACAAAGGATTTGTAGGTTTCATATGCTATTCTTTGGAGAGATTTTGTGACGATAGCACCTAAAAATATTTTTTTTAATCTTTGCACTATTTCTGATTAAATCGTGATGCATCTTGCGTGTTAGTACTTGATGCATCCATTTCGAAAGCTATCATCGATCCATCCAGTGTATCATTATCGACAAGAGCTCCACTTGTTGATCTCTCATACATGTTGTCCGAGTACCCTTGAGGGAAGGATATGAAACTCCTGATCGTCCCAGCTTTAATATCTTCCCTTGCCCGGTCTTCAGTTTCATAATCAATCTTTAATACATATATATAGAGAGAGGTGTAAAGAACAATGTTTAAATAAAGTAGATAAATTAAATTTAAATTAGGAAACCCTTACTAAATGGATTGTATCCTGAGGTAGGCAACTCAAATATCGACAGCTAAGATTAGCCACAATACAATCTCCTACAACAGTATGGAAGTCCAGACATCCACCCGACGAATTAAATTCGTGATTAACCACCCCCACTTTAATGGGTTTAGGATCATTTCCCATGGACATTCCCATAACCACCATTTGCTTCGATGATACACATACACCATCATATTAAAACTAATTTATTCACAAGGTACTAATTAATTTAATTCAATTCGGCTCACCATAGCAGGCATTAGGATCACGAATAGGACGAGGCTATATAATAAAAATACATAGATAATTGACTATCACCTTAAATAATTCTGGTTAATTTTGTTAATTATATAATATTGGATTTGCGATAGGAGAAAAAACCAAATGCAACTCATTACAATATGTTCCTAGCCATGACGAAAACATTTTTCATGGTCAATGAACGGATTCTTGTGAAAGAGTTTCGAACACTTTGGTGAAATCCTTCATCACTTCCTTCAGAAGGACAGCTAATGCTGGATTTCTTTGTAATTGGTTGGCTATATCTTCTTTCCACTTCAACTTTCAAAATATTTCCAGACGACCTGGATCGAGCCCTGCCATTAATAGGAGAACTTGTCTCATCATCATGGCACAGTTTCAAAACCACCTCTTCCAAGCTATTCGTCTTAAATTCTTCGAAAAGAGCGATGGGCGATTTTTCGGTTAACAAACGACCACCGCGCATAACTCCGACAGTATTCGAGTATCGAGCCTCGTCGATGTAATGAGTTGTTATTATTACAGTCGTTTTTCCGTCTGAAATCAACTTCAGAAGATGCTTCCAAATGCTAAAGTTTTAAAAACAAAATAATGATCTAATATTAACTAATTGAAAAACATTTATCCACAATACAAATTGCTAATAGAAGTCTTAACCGCATTAGTATAGTAAAATGCTCACTTTTCTCGAAGAAGCGGATCCACGCCGACAGTAGGCTCGTCAAGGATTATAAGTGGGGGGGAATGTACTAATGAAACGGCTAACGATACGCGACGTTTTTGACCTCCGCTAATATCAAATAATTTATATAACGACGTTCGATTTTATTTTTATTTTGATAAAATAATTATAATTGTACCTTAACGTTGCAACTCGACGTGTCTCATCTGGCAGGCTTAACAATTTCACAAGAAAATCTCGACTGGATTCTATATCCTTTGATTTCATTCCATACAAGCTTCCGAAATATGTGATGGTCTCTTTTATAGAAAAATCGTTATACAGGGCTGTATCCTTTAAATTTATTTAATTTGTTATCAAAGTACATCCGTTTATATTTCAAATAATTTTAGTAAAGATTTCCGGTTAAATTACTTCCCCCAAGATTTTATTTTATTTTACCTGAGGCATATAGCCTAATCCAATCCTTAGGCCCGGAACTCCATTTTTAGATCCGAAAACCAATATTCGTCCAGAATCCAAGTGCTTCATTCCAACTACACATTGTAATAAGGTTGTCTTGCCGCAACCACTAGAGCCCAGTAAACTATAGCTGTGAAACAAAGAAAAATTGAGTACACTTATAATTTAAAATATAATTAAGGGAGATTTTATGAAATCATTTTTAAATCTCACATAGTCCCTCGTTGAACTGTCATGCACATGTCGTGCAATACGGGACACACTGTCCCTCCCGATGTGTAATTTTTGCAGGCATTCACAACCACCACAGCGGGTTCGGAGGAAGAGGTTGGGGGCGGTAGAGATGGTAAACATATCGATATCGATGAGCGTTTTGTATCACCTAATTTTAAATTACTATCGATGTCCACAACTGCTGGCATTTGAACTGGTAACCCACAGAATGCCTTGTTGATGTATGCGTTGTTTTCATTGGCGCTACTGAAAAATAAGTGAATTAATAACTTTTAATGAAACCATCAGCTCACACTTGACCATTGACAACTATTTTAAAATATTATTTTGAAGAATTGAAAAGTTATTTGGAATTAAAATTTCTAATATTAAACAAATTACTCCATGTCCATATCTACGTGCTTAGTATGAAGTTCAGACGCTCCTTGGAATTCTAGAGAAGTGACCCTTGTAAGTTCTGCCATTGAACTGACCGAGTTGGAATGGGATTTTTAAATAAGATTCATTTCCTATGGTAGGTAGTTGTCATACTTTGAATTCGTAGTAATGACGCTATGTCTTTGCGTGTAGTTCATAAACCCACGGGTAGTATTTGTATCACATGTACATAGAAGAACTAATTTATTCCAAAGTTGCTAAAGGTACACAATACAACCTTGCTCAAAGGTAGCGGAAAAGACTCCTTTTAATGCTTGATCTAACGTAGATGTACTAGAATACCATTCAACAAGCAGTAAAACTTGGATCTGTTTTACTAGTCAAGTAAGTCAAGTTAAGTTAGGTTAGGAAACTGGTAAGAATACTCGGAATGTTTTTAAATTGAAGGGAATTTGTCTCATGTTTTGGAATTTTAGATTGTTTAGTCTCAAATAAAATATTTCTCCCAATTGTGGTGATAATGATTTGCTGGCTAGGAACTACGGATATAGTTTTATTTCTGCACAATGTTATGATTTATGATACTGAGCAACATTATACAGTAGTAGTTGGATGACTAGTAACCGAGTAACATATTGCATTGTTATTTCTTTGAAAGCAATATGAGTTGCAAGTTAACTGGTTTCTTTTAGGGCTACCTTGATTGAGAGTAATTCATCTTGCATTTTGGATTAAATTCGGAATGAAGTTCAAAATGATACGAGGAATATGTTCCCCAACCTTTGTTAATTTAAAGCTTGACAGAGATTGGTATACATATCTATATTACCAATGTAAACGATTAATTAGCTAACAGAAATATGTATGTACGTATTGAAGGGTTTCATGACCATTACTTAACAGAACTAACCATTCACCACTGGAAAATCGACACACAAATGGGTCCCATCAATTATCAGATATCTGTAAAGAAAACCCACAGGGGACCAATTGTGACGTATGTTTCATCCCAAAATACATTTTTTTGAGATTTATTTGTCAAATTTAAAACTTAAGCCTTGTAAATGACTCATGAAGACGCAAAGGATTTTTTTGTCCTCTTTCTGTTGTACGAAATCCTAACCAATTTTTAATTCTTAAAGGTTAAATAATATATAATATATCATCCTTGAAGCAAAATGGGAAATTGAGGTTTCTGTAGCGTGTGTGTAAGAATAATTACGCCTTGAACTTGACTGAATCGTAAGTACAAAGCTTTGCATAAGTAACACCATAATTAAAGTAGGGGCAATCATATCTATAAATCACAGGATTATTAGCCGCACACAGGGAAACTTAAAGCTTTGTAGAGCCTTCCAAAAAAAATCTCAAAGTTCTATGTTCATTTTGATACTCTTAACAAGACGTAAGTTCCAAGTCACTAAATTCATCTTAACTATTTCTTTTGACATAAACATGACCTCTAACATCCTCAGGGTTGCATTACCTAAGCAATCGTCTGCTTTCTTAATCTTTTTTACTGATATCTTGAACAGAATCCGGGACAAATGTACTTGAAGAAATAGGCTGAGGTGATCATGGGGAGAATGATTAACGTCATATTTAATAACGAAAACAAAACAGAAGAATGACATGTACCATGAACGCGAAGATCAGTTATGTGAATTTAAGACGTTAAGCTATTCCTGATGTACTTACCTTCCAAGAAGCTTTTACTGTAATGAGGTTAGACAAGAATATATTTTTAAAAAACTCGACCTGACCTCTATGCATTTTTCTATATTGGATTATCCTTGGCTAAGGAAACCATGTATATGAAACTCTAAAGATATCCAAAAACACTGTGCATTTAAATTTTTAAATATCATAGGTTGAATCAAGGGATTTTGGAAATTGTCTACCATCAACTTCAATTCGAAATATCAATTTTTAGGTTCAAGCATTTCTATACCTTCTTTAATGTTCATACGGTGTTTTAAGGAACATAGACCCTTTTGTATTAATAACATTAAACCTTAATTACTAAACTTTTTAGTTGGCCCTGTTGAAATACATTATTGAAGAAAGATAATTAATTGTTTGAAAAATTAAATCTGTGCACTAATAAATTGAGAATCCAGTAAAAAACATTCCAAGCCGTCATGGAGGCAAATCCAGACCAAACGTAGTAATGGGAAAATCCAAGACCTTTGGTAACGATAGCCCGAAGAGCTTGGTTTCCAAATGTTCCTGGCAATAAATAAGTGAAACCTTGGAGTATAACAGGCATCCCCTCAATTGGCCACATCGCTCCTAAATTAACATTTTTACATTTTAGTTTCAGCGGTTAAAACTGGATCTCGATAATCCCAGCACCTTTAATATATTGACTTACCAGATAGGAAAAGACTGGGGACTATTATGGCAACTGCTAGGAAGACAGCTTGGATTTCTTCAGTACACAATGACCCGAGAAGAAGTCCTAAAGAATTAAACACATTTTCAGTACATAAAATTAAGTTTTTACTATTTAAAAATAAAATATCAACTGATGTTCTGCAAATTATACCTAATGAGATTCCAGCAAATCCGTTGAAAAGAACGAGTAAAAATGCCAAAATGGAGGAGCCTAGGATTGGTATTTTGAAGGCAAATGTGAAGATGAGGAAAGAAAAAATAATCTGAATTACGAGAACAATGCCTTCCGTGACAAAATAAGACATAATTATCTCCCACGTCTGAGTTCCGGCAACACGGGCCCTCTCCATTGTTCCCAACTTTTTATCCCAAATATAAGCTACTGAGCTAGTGCAGACGGGAAAGAAGAAGGCAATGCTGGAATATAAAAGCATGTAGTGACAGTTGCAATTCGCAATTAGGATTTGAAATGACAAATATGACATGACATAATATGAAAAAAGTTTTGTCGAAATTAGTTTACCTCAACATTGCACCTATTGTTACGAAGTCTCTTAGTTCTAAATCATAACCTCCAAAAATAGGGTCTTCAAACTAGAAATTTCAAAATGTAATTACTTTTTAGACTCCTATTGATCGGATCTTAACCATAATTTTTTTTATCACAAACTTTTATAGGCAACCCCGCAAGTTGAGGATTGAAGCCACAATCGGATAAAATATTTTGGGCAAACGTTTGATAAGAGTCGTAAACTATTCTCTGCACCGATTTTGTGATTATAGCATCTACATTCAAAGAAAAGTCAAAGACAAAGTCAATTAAATGTTCAAAAATATTTCTCAGAGCTTATAAAAATCCATGAACCTGATGCGTCCATCTCAAAGGTGACCGTGGAACCTTCCAATGTCACATTGTCAATATTCGTCCCCCCTGTTGACCTATCATACATGTAGTTCGTGTACCCTACAGGGAAGGACATGAAACTTTGGATTTTCCCAGCCCTCACGTCTTCCCTTGCCTTATCTGCTGCATCGTAATTTATCTAGAACAATAGGTTAAACATAGTTGTTTTTTACTTCATCATTGTCAGTCAGTATTCTCATACTTTACTGTAGTAAACATGTTATAACTCATTACCAATTTGATGACTTCCGTAGGAAGTGTGGCCAGGAATTTGCAGCTAAAGTTTAAAAAAACACACGGGGGAATCTGGTCAACTTGGTTGTAGTCACACGCTGACACATTCAATTCATAATTAACAACCCCAATTTTAATTGGTCTTGGGTCGTTCCCAATTGCCAGCCCCATCAGTAACGTGTGGACGGAAGGAATGAAGAGAGCAAATGCAAATAATCTAAGCACAGAAATGACTTTATTTTACGCACATTTAAGATGTTCAAATATAAATTGGATGAATTTGACTCACAGCAGGTTTCTTATTATGACATTAGCATTTTTCGAGATCAAGGCCCGAGTCCTCGTCATGGAGCGGAGGAAGGCCTGTGTGGACGAGGATTTTGACTCCCTTGTGTTCTTTAGTTGACAAGGTCGTCTAGCTTTAATCAAACTTTGATCAGGTACTTCTAGAATATTTCCTGATGACTTGGACCGAGGTCTTCCTTCCCCTTCGAGTGGGATCTCGTCATCATGACAGAGTTTCAAAACGATCGTCTGTAAGCTGCTCGTTTTGAATTCTTCGAAGAGGACTTGGGGGGATTTTTCTATAAGAAGAGGGACTCGGTAAATGCGTACCGGAAAATACGTACCCGGAAAATTCGTACCCGGTAAATATGTACCCATGGTAAATACGTACCCGTAAGAAGACGACCACCTCGCATCACACCAATCTATGAAAAATCAGTACCATCATAAGTAAGCAATAAGCATAATGAGCACCATCAAAACTTATTTTAGTTTAATTTGATTAAGCTCTTCATTTTGCGAAATCGTGATTTAGTAAAGTGGACTAACCGTATCCGAAAATCCTGCTTCGTCAATGTAGTGGGTTGTCACAATAACAGTTGCTTTTTCTTGAACCGCAATTTTTCTTAAGTAGTTCTATATACTGAATGCAATATTTTTAATTCACGAGTTAATTATTAGGTTGATACAAAATTAGGGCAAAATTAGTAGGAAGAAAAGCAGCTAATAACCTTTCTCGAAGTAGTGGATCCACCCCTACGGTTGGTTCATCGAGTATTATCAGTGGGGGTGAATGGATCATGGCAACAGCCATTGACACTCGACGCTTTTGTCCTCCGCTGTAGGTAATACATATTGGGTGTGTTAAAGTTTATAAATCTGTCTTATTTCCCTCAGACGTAAATATATAAATATGTTACACAGTGTACCTTAGCGTCGAGACTCTACGGGTAGCATCGGGTAGGCTGAGCAAGTCGATGAGAAAATTTTCCCTTGATCTAATTCGAGGAGAATTCATTCCTAGCAAATTCCCAAAGTAGCTAAGAGTCTCTCTGATTGAGAAATTGTTGTAAAGGGCAATATCCTACAAAATTGTTTTTGAAATCTATTTCTTATTCAATATTGCAAAGCTGAAAATTGTTTGAAATCTACCTGCGGCATGTAGCCTAAAAAAATAAAAAATAATAACAGCATATAGACTAAAAAAATAAGTTTTTATAATTTAAATAAAATTTTGGTCTTGTAAACTAAATATCGGGCCACCGTACCAACTTTTTGTCCAGGGACATCACTTTCCCTTGAGCCAGCCTTCGTACCGAAAATGTTCACTAGACCATAATCTAGCTTCTTAACTCCTACAACGCAAGTTAACAAGGTCGTCTTGCCGCACCCACTTGATCCCAGAAGACTATAACTGCAATGCGATATGATATTTAGAATAATTTTGAAACGTTTGAGCTGAAATCTTAAAAGTCATCTATTATTGAATTCATACATGGTCCCTTTTTTAACGGTCATATTTAGATCGTAAAGTATTGGTCGCTTCTTTCCTCTGCTCGTGTAACTTTTGTAGGCATTCACGACCTCCACGGCTGGGTAATCTTCGGGCAATTCAATATGGATGTTATCAGTGAGATTAGCTTCTTTGAGGTTGTCGAGATCCTCCATCCCGTCCCTGAATATCCAGTTGACGTAACAGTTTCTCTCAGGATCTTTAACCTCACTGTGGATGCAATTCGTAACGTTTTTTTACAAAAATAATTGTTGATTTCAAGTGGTAGGCAAAACACTTTTTTTCAAGTTGATTAACTGTTCTCTCGGTGTGGTTTTTTAAGTTTTAAAATTTCATGACATGACTCAAAATATTCGGAAGCATGCATTTTTAGGCATTTCGAAATAAAATAATTTTGCAGTAAGTTTGGTCGTCCTTAGAATTTCAACCAATTGTAAGCTTGGGAGCCAACGCCCCAGGAATTTAAAGGTTATGGTAAAATAACGCAGGCTTAGATGATACAGATTATTATATTAGAATGTAGTTACTAACTTACCAAAGATCCATGTTTGAACTTGTATTAGTAACACTTTCGATAAGTGTCCCTTTTAAAGGCTTGACACCGATGAGCTCAGCCATGGTATCTTATTATCCTAGATTAGTTACTCTTAACTAAATTTACTGGACTGAGGTCTAAATCCAAAATCATAAAAAACACCCTATTATATTCCACATTTTTCATAACACTTTTAAATTCTTCGGCTACTTTGCCACTTATTCGTTAACAATTGTTATAAACGCATTGTCCAGAGCATGCATGGGATAAAACTTCTGCCGCGAATTGTTATAGTGTCTCCATTCCAACCTGAGAAGAAGGTGGTTAATTAAAAGTACAGCGAAACTGAAGGCTATTAATTATTTAATCCTGACCAACGTAATAGCTTGGAATAAGTAAAGGAGAGCATGCCATCAGGTGATTCATTAAGTGGTATAATAATGACTAGCATTAAGAAAGACAAGTACACACCATTTCATTGTTTTTCTTATGTGAAGATCAAAAAAATTATTCTAGAACGAATGGTTTACTTTTATGCATGTTATGATCATAAATTTTTAGATATCGTATTAACTTGTTCAGACGCCATGAAAACAAAATAGTTTTTAGAAATTGAAGGTTTCTTTCGAATTAATAGCATCATCATCGTTTATAACGTCATGTACAACCGTTCAATCTGAACCTGATAAAAATTAAATATAAAAGATGTCTGAACTATTGCATTTCAAACCGATATTTTGCATGTGGTAATAAATGCTCATGATAAATGGAATGTAAGCTTCTAGTTTAATATTTATTTTGAAATTATGATTCATTGAAATCTCTTCTTAATTATATCTTTCTTACATCACAATTTTTCTAAAAGAAACTATACTGTACAACTTTATAAGTCCATCTCTCATTATAATTACAATATTTTTCATAATTTACATATTTTTATACAAGTTTGGGTCTGGTTGAATTTACATCTGAATCCAGTGTCCCATGCAGTTAAAAAGGAGGAAATATTTACAGGAGACTATAGCTAATTAAAACTACTTTCTTGCTAAGGTAACTCTGTGAACATAAATATTTGCAATCCAGTAAAAGACCATCCAAGCGAATGTTGAAGCGAATCCAGACCAAACTGCAAAGTAGGTTATGTCCCATCCTCTAACCACAATTGAACGAAAGGCTTCACAAGCAAGTGTGCCCGGTAGGAAATGAGATAAGTGCTGGAGGACTATTGGCAACGCTTCTATGGGATAGATTGCTCCTGAATTAAAAAGAATTCCTGGTATTAGCAACAGTTACTTGAATTTAAAAATCTCCAATAATATTCCAATTTTAATCTCACCTGAGAGGAAAAAGTTCGGAATCATAATTGCCAAAGCGAGTAAAATCGCTTGGATTTCTTCATTACAAATTGAACCGAATAGAAGACCTATAAAAGAGGTAAAATACAATTATTTTCAATCCCAATCTTCAATAGCACGTAAAAATTTGATTACGCATAAAAATCGTACCTAAGGATATTCCAGCGAATCCGTTCAAAGCCACCAACGATGCAGCAAGAAGTAGTGATCCAACAACTTTAATATCAAAGGCCATCACAAATGCAAAAAGGCAGATAATAGTCTGGAAAACCAGAACAACGCCTTCCGTAATGAAGTAAGAGGTCATAATCTCCCATGTCTGAGTTCCAGCAACTCTTGCTCTGTCCATGGTTCCTTGCTTCTTGTCCCAAAGGAAAGTTATGGAACTGCTGCACAAGGGATAAAACAGGGCAACCCTAAATGTCGAAGAAAAAATAAAGATTTGTTATGATTTTTTCTTCATTTGGGGTGGTCATTGCTTAAAGAGTTTTAAATCTATCTAACATACCCAACGACCATGCCAGCAGCAACGTAATCTTGGAGCCTCAAGTCATACTGTCCGTAAATAGGGTTTTCAAACTATAAAGTAAATACAAGAACACTTTGTTTTAAAAAAATACATTCAATCAAAATTTTTAATATCGATTATTATTTTAAAATCTTACCCGAACTGGAATGCCACCAAGCTCAGGGCTGAGACCACAACCTTTCAGAAGTGCTCTGATGAATTTGTTATAGGATTCGTACACTATTCTTTGGAGAGTTTTAGTAATAATCGTGTCTGAAATAATATAAAGTTATGTTAGTACAGTCTAATGTGCTTTTGTAGTCAGTTTAATTTAGTTAAATCTTACTTGATGCATCCATTTCAAATGAGACTACAGACCCTTCAAGAGTTTCATTTTCGACAAGGACTCCACTCGTAGATCTCTCGTACATATGCTCTGAGTATCCCTCTGGGAATTTCATGAAAGCCCTGATCTTGCCGTATTTCACATCCTCTCTTGCCTCTTCTTCTGATAAATAGTCAATCTAGAACAACAAGATAATGTCAAAATTAAAGTGTTCATAAAAATTCATTCTGTAACCAGACAGTTTTTTATAGCTCTAAGTTCATACCAGTTCAATTGTTTCTCCAGGAAGGTTTTCTAAAAATCGGCAACTTAGACTTGAGATTTCACACTGAGCTTCCTCACCCCCGAGACCAAACTCGCATATTTCCGATGCATTGAGCTCATGATTAACCACACCAACTTTCATAGGCTGCAATTACAAAATATAGTAATAAGCTACCGGGTTCATACGTTATAAGATAAGTTTATAAGAGTTTAATTTAATAAAAATAAAATTACCTTGGGATCATTCCCCATAGACATACCCATGAGCAATACTTGAACGGCAGGCATTAGGATCACGAAGGCAACTAGCCTGGAAAAGTAAAGGGGAAACTCAATTAGTCATTAGATAATTAGATATAATTAGACTACGAGAGTACTCGAGCTGAAATTTTACTTACAATAAATTTCTGAGCATGACGAACATGTTCTTCATTGTTAATGACCGGATTCTCGTATACGAGTCCCAGATGGCTTTTTTGGAAAGACAACAGGACCTTGCAGAAATACACTTGGTATCTGTACTCCGTTCTCCTTCAGAAATCTGTCGGATTCGGACTGTACTAGCGAAGTCTACGGTTAAAATATTCCCTGATGATTTGGATCTCAATCTTCCAGATTGATCTCCAATTTCCTCATCAGTATGACATAGCTTGAGCACAACATCCTGTAACGACGTCGTTTTGAACTCGTCGTAAAGGGCGGTGGGTGACTTCTCTATGAGTAGACGACCACCGCGCATAACACCGACTTTATCTGAATATGCAGCCTCGTCGATGTAATGTGTCGTGACTACCACGGTTGTTTGACCATTTGAAACCAGTTTTAAAAGATGCTTCCAAATACTGCAAGAATAACATTAATAGCGTTAGCACTTGCAAACAAATTTAAAATTAATTCTACAGTATGTCTATTTACCTTTCTCTCAGAAGAGGGTCAACGCCTACGGTAGGCTCGTCGAGAATAATCAAAGGCGGAGTATGAACTAAGGCCACAGCTATTGAAACACGACGTTGTTGACCTCCACTGTTAATTGTAATTAGAATTCGGTTTTACAAAACTGCATGAGTTTCCAGTGATCCAAGCATAAAGAAAGTGATGTTACCTCAAGGAAGATACTCGCATATAATCTTCAGGAAGACTAAGTAACTCTGCAAGGAAGCTTCTGCTTTTCTCAAGTTCCGTGTTGTTCATTCCATACAAGTTGCCAAAGTATGTGATTGTCTCTTTTATCGTAAAGTCCTTGTAAAGGGCAATATCCTGTTGGAATTTCGAAATAAAATCTGAGCACGAGTTCCTATTTAAATAATCAGTTTGCACAACATGGTCGAAAAATTATTTACCTGAGGCATGAAGCCGGTTCGCTTAGAGCCCGCCTTCTCCCCAAAAACACGTACTTCTCCACAGTCAAACTGTTTAACACCGACAACACAGGTTAACAAAGTAGTCTTGCCACACCCACTCGATCCAAGGAGACTATATCTAAAAAAAATATTTCCATAGGTATTATTAGTTTTTTTAAATCAAAAACTTTCCCTACCATAATCAAAAAAGTAGATAATTTTATAAAGATTCTTACATGGTTCCTTTCTCAACTGTCATATTGAGATTGTAGAGTATAGGTCTGCTCTTTCCACCAGTATTGTACGTCTTAAACGCATTCCGAACCTCAATCGCAGGCTCGGCTGCGATCAGATTCTTCGTGTCAATAACAATGTGTGGCTTTTCATTCACTTCTAGTTGAGGGATAATCCCATCAAATGATCGATTGATGTACCCGTTCTTCGCGTTGTTTTTACCTTCTTGGACTTCCATTTTAAGGCATAGGTTTTACAAATTAGTAAGTTCCACTGTATGTATGAAATAAATTCAAGATTTATGATCACCAAGATTGGAATACTAAGTTATTAATATTATCTTTAGCTATTGTTATCGAAATTCTTCAAAGGTTGAATACATGCTCTTCCAGTGTTTGAAATACAACTGGCCTCGGTTTGATTTGGAAGCTGCTTATAAACTTGACTAGTTGCGTATGTACGAATTCAGGTATTAGAGTATTTAAATTGATCAAAAATGATACATGCTATGAAAAAATCTACTATCATGCTGTATATAGATGTTCTAATTAGTATACAGCACATGATGACGTTCGACCTGCATGAGCAACGGTCGGACAGAGCATTTTAAGTTATCCTGTTGGGGTTCGCATATCCTTATCTGATAATGCAGGTAAGATCGTCTACGTGACTGACTCAATATAGAAAGAACGTAAATCAGCATAACTTGACCTAATGGTTCTTGTTTTCATACCAAGATGTATGAAGAAAAAAAATAATCAGCTCCGACTCTCGACTCTCTGTTTGACTGAGTTACATTATGGACGTCAGTGCAAATGATGTACGATGCTGAAATGATGGCTGAAGGCTTAGATTTTCATACCTTTAGGAATTCTAGTCTTCACGGTTGAAGGGATTATTACGCACAGGGCTGCAGAATGTTGTTATTGAAATTTTTTATAAACTTACACCGGTTATGCTAATCTAGAATTTCAAAAAGACAATGAGTATAGAATGCGTATGTGTAGTCTATAGGGATGGGTTTCAATTCAGTCATAGGGTACGTTTAAATTTAAACGAATAGAAGGGTAGGTTTAACGACAGTTTTACAATTTTTAAAGAGGCTATTATTATGTTGAATTAAGTTTTGTGCGATATATCAAAAATATTTGGGTTTATCAAAGTTTCGACTATGTTGAAGAGAATTTTAAAATTACCTAATAACTGCAAATCAACTCTAAGTCCAGGGACTTATTAAGATTTAGAAATACAAAAACAAACGTCAGCGTCTTTCCTGATTCAGTTTGTGCTGTTCTAAAGCACCTTGCCTCTGATTTTATTTTTATTTCGAAATCCACTAGACATGTACAATACCCAGTAGCGTAATTAGTGGTATTTGTTAATTGTTATTGTTATTACATATGTTGCATCATATCTCGAGTCTTTAAGATCCCTTGTAAGTTACAATTTACGCACTTTAACCTTTTTGTTAATTCGAACTTTACGTTTCTGGCCCAAATCATCATCCGCACTTTCCTCAAAAGACTCTTGGGCGTCCATTTCATCTTGTTTTTCCTTGAAATTCCCAGCCTGAAGCTGACTTCCTCGATGCATAGAAAAGTATGAAACTGAAGATTCTGGGCTCGTTTCCCCAGCAGAGGGTTTTTTATAAATGACTTCAGCGTGACTCTTGAACTTGAGTTTCGAATAGGTTTTATAATGCCAGACAAGATGCTCCTCCTAGAACAAATATTGAGGAAGGTAATTAATGAAAACTCCTACCAGTTGTTGAGAACTAGCATTCACGCACATCCCATTAAGTTTGTGCAATCAATGATTTATTTAGCTCAAGTTATGCTCACGGATTCATCTTTCCAGTCGAAAAAGTTTAGTCCGACTCTGTATGCGATCCTAGTTCCCATGATTCTTAAAGGGCCCTCGGCCTTCGTCAATCTTGTTATACGGTGGTCATCCAACTCAAAGCTATGATTTGTAGGTTAGAAATATTATTCGCTTGTGGCTTGATTGAAGCAATTACCTCTTAAGAAATCCAATTATATGAGTGAACTGTACCCTCCCAGCACGAGATAGAAGTATGAATCCCCAAGAGCATCAATTTTTTTCATAAGTCGAATGTACACGTTACGAATACCGTTTTTAAATAGGATTTCCTCGTTTTGAAAGATTCTGAGCATGTAATTACCCTTTCCTCTCTGGGGAAAGTTTTCATTTAAATATTACATGATAAGTAGAATAGCAATACTTAGCTAGCCACTTGACTCACTCGAGAAATGATAAGCTCCCTCCATGCCATTTTCCCGTGTATTGTCCAATATCCAAAACCATAAAATAATATAAACAACCCCACTGCCAATGGAAAAAGGCCAAGAATGAACAGTATCAGTGAAAAGCTTACAGTTGTGAAAAATAAGATCCATATTCCGTATGACACTCTAAAATATTAGTCCGTAACTTCTTAGCCACAAAAATATGCTGATTACTTTATTAGTTTGGTAACTAACCTGTCACTTCTTACGACAACATAGAAATACCCATCACCAATTTGCTTGAAGGGCCAGCACGGATTGTCTTTCAAACGAGCATACAATTCTTCCTCAGGTTTATAATCTCTCCAATACTTGTAAAGTGTCCAGAGCCTGTCATCTTTGAACATTTTTATTCTATAACTAAATAAAATAACTCAACAATGCTGTACATGAATTTGGAGTCGCTATATAAGTAATTGAGAGTGAACCAAACATTACACTTTCAGAAGCCCTGTAAAACATTACCATAGTACCTAACCTACTGCAACTTTCAAGGTGCAGTGGAGTAGTATAAATACCTTGATACAGAGTCTTTAAAAAATATTTCCATGTAAGAAATATCAAGTTTTTCATAATATTATTTTCCAAACCTCATGTAAATGATTTACCAAAAATTGTTTTTAACGTAACCACTTTCATTATTTAAAATACGAAGTAAAATATCATCTATTTCTTCGTTATACTATGTATTACTCGTAAATCAATTTGACAAGGATTGTAACAATATTTATTAAAGTATGCATTACTTTAGTGAAAGAAAGAGTAGATGTAGAGGGACACTTTTGTGCATAGTCCAGGATTCCAGAGTATGCCGTTAACACCCGGGACGCATGGCACTCGGCTCCGTTTCCGCCTCATTCCCGAGAAATTCGATTTAGTTTCGTCAATGGGATATGGAAAGTTCATTGCTCAGCCGCATTCCTTCCAGAGAGTAAAATTGTTTTACTTTCCATATGAGCTCAAAGTACTGGAACTGGAATTTCCTTAAGCTCTCATATGGCAAACAAAAAAAGGATCTAAGCACATGAGTTTGTCGTCATAAATATTGTGTAAATACAAAATATATACAAATTGATACAGAATATAAAGACTAGCCAAAATAAAACAAAGCTAATTTGGACATGATGTGTCAAGTAAAGTTGATATATTTTTGTGGGTACACTAATTACCTCTGTGCTCTGTGTGTGGCTATTGCATAGTGAGGCGTGAATGGTCGAATTCAACTTCCAAATAAAATGTGGCCAGTCTAGCGTGGGAGTGTCCATCAAAATACACTAGTTGATATTGGAGTGGTTTTTTGTGACTGGACTTCCTTCATTTCAATCAAATACCTCGTTCAACTGCAGATTTTAAACCCACACCCACATGAATACGAGAAAAGCGTCCAAATTTCAGATTCGAAAAAGTAGTAATTAGTCCTATAGCGGAACCCAGCGTTAGTTTTCAGGTAGAAAAATTCAAAGACATGGAATTTGCCAAGTCTCTTTTCCATGCAAATTCCAACGATCGAAAAGGATATGTTGGACGCAACACTGCTCATGTAAGAATATACCGAATTTTATTTAGAAAATACATTTAACAACTCGTGGAATTGTTTACCCAAAATAAGCTAATAATTTCTTTCCTTAAATCCCGGTATCCTCAAAAAAAGGCATCGTAATTAATCGTATTGATATATAATTGATTTAATTACTAACTAAGCTTGTTCATATTAAGAGTCTCAGTGAGTACGAACCCTCGAACATGTAACTTTAAAAAAATACAAACTAAGTTTTGTAGATAAAATTCATGGATGGTAGCTTCAAAATGATAGTCAAAAGTTTGCATTAATATTTCAAGCAGTTGATTATTTTGATCCAGCTGCTATAGAATAAAAGTAGCTTAAAACATAAGGATGGGATAAAGCTATCATATGCATACAACTTTGTATGAACAACTGTAACAGTCTGTCTCAACAACAGATGCGCCATTAATCCATAGGGAATAGAGATTAAGCAGCTTTATAGTTTATAAGTATTATAATAGCCTGTATGTCTGTGGTTAGTATTGATTAAGTTCCCACATCCCCAGCCCTCTGACGCATTGTGCTAATTGCTTGTCAAAAATATGGATAATATTCCCATAGAAAGTACTTGTTCAATTCAGCCAGTCCCCCCGTTAATTTATACATTTTTTGATGATAAATATTTGCGGAATCTGTCTAAAATTAGGTGCCAACACAGCGGTATGCACAGGCTATGATTTATTTGTTTGTCGATCGTTATGAATACTGGTGCATGCTATATGGGGTAAAGATTGAAAGAGGTTGAATTGTATTTCTGATACAATGGAATAGTTTTCAGAGTTGAAGGCATTTATAAAAGTCAATACATTTTGTATCCAGAAATTGGCCCTTGTGGAGTCAGCTTGTGATGATGCGGACTTGGAAGTTTATACAAATTCTTCAGAAAATAGCGGACTTTGTCAAGTGATGTCACCAAAACCGGGAGTATCTTTCAGTGGGGTCACCCCTTCAATGTGGCCTCCAGACATACCGGATGAGGACTGCGGGTTTGACGAGTTAGGATTTCGAATTGAAGAGGAAGATGGTCCCGAGCAAAGCTCCAAGAAATTGCTGGGTATCCCTTTTACTGAAGATAAGTCCGTCCGGTAAAATATTATTCTTCGAACACTTCATTTGTGCTTGTCATAAAAATTAATAGAGTTTGGAGTTAATTTGAATTTGATTTTTAATTTCCGTTTTAGACTCCAGTGGCTAGCCTATCTAGAATTCTCTCATAGCCGGGAGGAAGTTAATGAATTGTCGTGGGACTCTATACCAGAGAAAATACCATTAACTCAGAAGCTTTGGGAGATGATGACAAAAGACGGTGGGATTCCTCATTCACTTCGGCCTCAAATGTAACCATTTCCGTTAGTGCATGAATTTTTTAAAAATGAATGGAAAATTCGAACGAAATTTATTAACCATTTATTAGGTGGTGTCGTTTAAGTGGAGCCTTTGAAAAAAAATCCGATCCTCATAACCTCCCGTACTACAAGATAGTTCGAGAATCCACAGCAAACGAGTATTTCTCATTTGCTAAGCATATCGAAAAGGATCTGACGAGGATCCTTCCGGGCAATGGGTGCTTTGTTAAATCCGATTCTCCAGGGATTCCTAGACTTCGCAGAGTCCTGCGGGCTATTGCGTGGCTGTACCCGGACGTGGGATATTGTCAAGGATTTGGAACGATTGTAGCTCATTTATTGCTGTTCCTTGAAGAAGAGGATTGTTTTTGGTTGATGTGTTCTGTGATTGAAGAAATTCTACCCGCTTCTTACTTCACTTCCGATTTTTTGGGGATCCGGGTAGACAGTTTGGTGCTAGGAAACTTAGTGTCGGTGCATTTCCCAGGTGTTGATAAGCTACTGAAGGAGCATGATATTGAGCTGGGACTCATAACTTTTACGTGGTTTATGACCCTTTTGGCCTCTGTTGTTCATGTAAAAATATTATTGAGGATATGGGACGTTTTATTTGCTGAAGGGAGTGTCTTCATGTTCAAAGTGATGCTGGCGTTAATCAAACTTAAAGGTAATTTTTAATAACAATGCTACGGTCACTTGTAATTTGTAATTCAAGTTTAAGGACAAAGTACGAAATTATTCAATTAAAAGACAATTGTTTTAGATTATTAGAACAATATATGATGTGTTATAAAAAATGTCTTAGACATGAATGTCATTGAGGGTTTTATAAACATTTTAAATATTCACTTATCAGACTCGTTAAGTTAGGAATTTGAATTTAAAAGGAAAATGAATTAATTCATTTAAATGCATTCAGTGTGAATGAATAGTCCAAACTCCCGTTTGTTTACAGTACCTATGTTAGTTATGATTTGGATCTTGCATCCCACAGTATGTTGGATGCGATCGGATGTTTCTAACCTAGATACAATTCTGTCTGAGTTCTCAAAGTAGCAAAAAATTATACCCGGGTGTTATGGCTTAACATCTGTTCATTCTGTTCCCTACAATCTCAATCTGCATAAATTCATTATTTCAACTGCAATGGATTTGTTAATCTTGAGTATTGTTGTGATAAGTGTCCTCGCAGGGTTAATGTTAGGCTTATACTGGCTTGTTCTGAGAGAATATTGTTTGAATCTAACTCTCGATAAGGCAGAAATGATTGAAAGCGGTGAAACGAACCCTTAAACCTTTTTGGAGACATGACAAATACGTTCACAACACAATTACATATATAACATTTTGAGTTGGGAGACTTTGTAATCAATTCGTGAACTAACAATTAGCCGTGTTCTGATTATAATTATTTATAGTGAACGATCTTCTGCAGCTAAAGAACTCGGCCGAAATCTTCAACTTCCTGTCCGACCTGCCTTCGGAATTAGATGAATTCGATATCTTAGACATTAGTGCATTTGAAACTCTAAACTCCAATTCCTTGGAGAAAGAGCGACGACGAGCTTCCTCTCAAGTGACTCAGGATGGGTCTGTCTTCTCAGCTAAATGTAGACGGGTCAAAAAAAGAGATGTTCGAAAGCCAGATAAGCCTGGGCGTGGTGCTAGTGTGTTAAAGTCTATCTTTGGGGAGTTTAAAGGCCCTGATGACATGAAGAATAAAAATATTCGACAAACAGGTTCGCTCTTCAAAATCTTTTGAAAATGAATATCTCTCTCTCCAACATTTACAAAATGTATTTACTTTACAGAATTGATGGTAGAGCTTCACGAATCTGTAACACAAATCGGCCGTCACTTCATATCAAATGACCAGAGCTTCATGAAGGTTACATTAGAGCCAGACTTTTCCATAGACAGTCATTCCAAAGACCTTGAGAAATATAGCCAAGGATTCAGCAATGGATATAAAAGGGCAAAGGCTTTAGTAGGTAAATGTTGTATTTTGATTCTAATCTGAATATTTATTACTCAAACCTATCTACTTCCGCATGTGGGATTACTCCACCGTCTCTGTTCATTTCCTGTAATATACAGAGATGTAATTAAAAAATTGACTTCACCAACTTTTAAAAGTTTTTAAACCTTATTTTTCCAAAAGATTTTGAACGAAGAGACGACGATGAGCTAGGCTTCCGTAAGAACGACATTATTACAGTAATCAACTCCAAGGATGAGCATTGTTGGATAGGAGACCTAAACGGATTGAGGTGATGATTTATTTAATCCTTGTTTTTAAAGTTTACTGTGCACAGAAGATATTATTTTACATTAACTGACATAATCTGAAGCGTGTACTTTCACCCGTTGCGGTTGTAATCTGTCAGACGGAGCTTGTTTACATCTTACAAAAGGTATCAAAGAGGAACTAAATACATTTTGAAAACCCGATATTTCAGGGGATGGTTTCCTGCAAAATGTGCTCAAGTCTTGGATGAAAGATCCAAACAATACAGTGCCGCTGGGGATGACTCGGTTACCGAAGAGATAGCAGATTTAGTAAGAGGAAGGCTTTGCCCTTCGTTGAAAAGGATTTTTGAATACGGAATGAAAAAGCCTACACCGACCGTTGGTCCTATTCATCCCTGGTTGTTCATTGAAGAAGTTGCCTTGAAGGAGATTGAAAAGGATTTCAAATCCGTTTACTCCCGACTCGTGCTTTGTAAAACATTTCGTCTCGATGAGGACGGGAAAGTTTTGTCACCGGAAGAGGTATGAGCTTTATTTTTGAAATGTACTTACAAGTATAGCAGAGCCTGTATAAAATTCATCATAGGAAAGATTCAACCTTGAAGCACACAAGATAAACCATGAATTCAAAACTCTTTCAATAGCAAAATACTTAATTTTTATCCTGTTATTCAAAATGTAAAGTCTCGATCGTTTCATCCACAATCGTGCAAATAATGTCATGTACTTAAACTTCAAAGCAGCAATTAATCTGTGAGCTTCATATATTTAATGTCTCTCCTTCCAGCTCTTGTACAGATCTGTGGAAATGGTGAACCGATCTCATGAAAAAGTCCAAATGGATGTGAAGCTAAGATCTCTTCTTTGTCTCGGGCTTAACGAGCAAACCCTTCATTTATGGATCGAAATAATTTGTTCCTGTACCGACGTTATTACCAAATGGTAAGACATTGGTCTCATCATTAACATTAATCACATGTTAAATTTATTTGATCGCGGAAGAGATTTTGCTTCTCTGAAAACAAAAGCTAAAACAAAAGATACGAGTGAAAGTATCACATGAAATACGTATCTATCTTTAAATTGGACCCGTCGAATCTATTTTGTGATTCGATGCATGATGATCATATGATTTGGGGCTCGCAGCTCTCAGCTCCAACGGTTCTAAAATAATTTCAATTCCAATTCTTGAAGGAAAGCTCTGCTAGACTAAACCCTAACTAGGTTGAAAGGATGAATGAGCTATCTTTATATGAAATCACATTTCATAGCGATCGAGAAGTATTGTTATTTGAACAATTCCAACCATTCCTAACTCATGAATTCGTTGTAGGTATCATCCGTGGAGTTTTCTCAACAGTCCTGGCTGGATAGGTCTGAAATGTGAGCTAAGGATTCTGTCTCAATTTTCCTTCACACTGAATCCTGATTGGGAATTGAAGATTTTGAAAGATGATAAATTCGACGCAAAGAACGGAGTTCGAGATATGCTCGTGAAGCACCATTTGTTCTCCTGGAATCTTTAAATTAAGTCCATCACTGTGGAAAAATGAGGCTGAGGCTACACATGCTCAGTTTCCAACCCATTCTGATGAGACTCTTTCGCAACTCCTCATCTCATTATTATATACTAGATATGTCTAAGTGGATTGTGTGGACGAAGAATGTATTAAAATCGGGACGAAGGAAAAAGGAGATGGAACATAAAAAAGATTCAGCTGCAGAAAAGTTGCTCGTCTTAAAACCTATGTAATATGTAATACTCTTGTAATTCTAAACATAGTACAGTTTCCAATTGGATAAAGAAGGCAGAGAAAAAATCAGTTCTCAAAGATATTTCACTCAAATTAATTCAATCCTTCCCAAATACAAAAGATGAAAAGAAGCAACCAACTTGAGGGAGGATTTACGATTTCAGCCGATTTCCCCAAGACGTTTTATTCTACTTTCGGGTATTCTAGTCCATTCTTTATTCGTACTTATTCTTCGTGTTTGTAATATGGCCATGGCGTTGTGTGGGCATTTCTCAACAAAACTCAAAGCTGATGGAATCTGTTTTTCTGAGAAAATCTCTAATAAATATCCTTCCAATCTATTAACCACTATAGAACCTATTTAGTATGGGGTAAAGAGCGGGCATGCTTACCAATGTATTTTACAATAAAATACATTTCGGTATGCATTATAGATCATTCATATTTGATAATGTTCGTGTACGAGTTTTTATGAACCTTTGGACAAATATAGTTTAGCGAGGTTTACAGTAAAAATTCTATTTAATTTTGTATCGAGTTCTAGTTTTTGTTTTGTTGATCTTATTTAAAGCAGTTGAAAGTTTTATTGAGCTTTTGCTTCTTTGCATTCAACTACATTTTGCGATTGTGGACAAACTGCAATTATAGATTTTTCATGGGTATATATGGGAATATGATATGATGTTCATCATGTGCATGCATGCCTTGTCGGTCAGATTTAGAATCAATAACAATCTCCACTCTCCGATATGAAATAGATTCCATTTTCTTTGAATTGAAACCTTGGAACAATATCTGCCTCAATTTTTGTCTACACAATATTTTCTAAAGCCTATAACAAACACAAATTCGAACCCTCTTCAAACTGTTTTCAATTTTTGTAAGTTTTCATAAAAGTTAATGCGCAGTAAAGCTAAATTCTGCCTCGATTGCGTGGGACAGTCAAACTTTCTTAACCGTTTTCAACCAAGTTGGAGAATGCTTGTTGGTTTGCATAAATTGAAAATAATTTATTTGAAATGAATTTTAAATATAACCCTTTGACAGTTTTACTTCTTAATTAAATTGAAATAACTGTTTGAAGAGTTGAACAGTAACTCACCTGAGTGTTACGCTGAAAAATTCATCACTGATTCGATTCTACTATCATATCTAAAGGTAAATACAAATATATCTCTCAACACTCAACCGCCAAAAGTATGACTCAAGTCAAACAATAAGTACGTTTACAGTTTTATAAAATTTAACTACTTCGTTAGTTATATTTGATAGCTTTGATTATACTTTTCAATCAATTATTAACTATGTGCTATGAAACTTTTTTTGTCCATATATCTATTTTTAGCGCCTCTAAACCCGTTGGAGTTAGATTAAAAAATGCGATATTGAAACGAAAAGTGACTGTAACAACACATAGAAGTCTAAAATAGCCGTATTTATCAGTTTGCTAGCCCCCACCGTTACTCTTAAAGCAGAATCTTTTAAATCAAGTAGTATCTTATCAACAAGAAAACATGTCAGCATTCATGAAGACGTCCCCCATCTCCTCGTCGTACGGAATGTACGGAACTGCCAATGTCAACCCATACTCCAGTTACTTTGGCCCACAAACCCACAACGGGAGTTCAACTTACTCTCCTAATCAAGGGGCTGGTGCTGCTGGAGGTTTCTATTCTACACAATCCAACAGCTTTATGTCGCCCTCATCATCTCTAAGTTTCAATCCGCATTCATTCGGAGCTGCTACTTCCCCTTTTGCAAGTCCGGGTCAGCAGCCAGGGGGAGGAGGAGGTCAGCATTTTGTACCCCTTCCTGCCCAAACACGAATTATCGGAGGTGTTCATACAGGAGGGAGCAACGTTAGTTTTCAGCAATCTCCTCCGCGATACTTTTCAAGTTATAGCCAGCAAAACACCCCTGGTCGCTCAGAGGTAGGGTTTCGACATTTTCGACACACTTTTATATTTTATCTGGTTCATGATATCGATTAAGATTGTATTCAGTATGTAATTGTTCTTAAAATATTTGTAGGAGTTTGCATCAGAGCCTATGCACTATTCACCAATACATGTGTCCCCCAACCAGCAACAAAGTCATGGGTTTAATGTTGGGATCCACAACAATAGCCCAACTAATAACATCATTTTGCCATCCTACCTTCTTGGATTAGATAATAACTACCATCATAGTTTCCATCAGTCGGGGACGACGATGCCCCCGTCACCTGGACCTTGTAATCAGTCTGCCTCTGGTGATGTTATAGGACCCTCGTCTTTTATGAACCCTGCTGGGGGGTATAAGCAAGCTTTCTTTTCGGAATCATCTGGTTATGCTGAGTCCGATAAAGATGGAAGGGGTGGGGACAGTATGACAAATAATCGGCTTAAAGGTCCTCCTATTCATGGATTCGGTTAGTTTAAGGAAAATTAAGGGTTTGAATGTATTTTGTGGATTCAATATTCATTGAGTTATTTTAGTGATTGAGGTTTTATTCATTGATGTCTAGGATCTACAGAAGGTTCAAGTACAAAAGATTTTATGGACTCCCCATGGATGAAAGACTCTTACAATGTAAGATCTCCAGTGGCTGAGGTAGATTTACAATCTCAGCTCCCGGTTCAATCCCCACAGCCATCATCAACGTCAGCTACTGCTGTAACTACATGGGTGACTGTTTTCGGTTTCCCTGCTGGGGCCAGTTCGTTTATCTTGACGAATTTCTCAACTTTTGGGAAAATTATGGAAGTGAAAGCTACGCATGGGTCAAATTGGTTGCACATTCGTTACAGTAACAAAATTGAAGCTCGTCGTGCGCTAAGCAAAAATGGGAAAGTTCTTGGTGGTTCCATAATGGTCGGAGTGGTCAATAGTGATCTGAAGGTCGTGCAAGAAGCTGAATCTGCTGGAACAGAGTAAGGAAAAAGAAAAAACATCTAATCAATCAATCTTCTCTCGACTACTTTATTCAGAGTTTTATTTTTCTAGAAACCCTGCCACTAATTCGCCACAACTGACTGCATCTCCGACTACTTCTATTCTGCGAGAGCGAAACGCAGATAGTGATATTAAATCGAGGATTCGACCATTAGCAACAGGTGCACTGCCTCAACAGCAGATGACATCCAGGACTAATCCCAAAAGTTTATCCCAAATGCCTTCTCTAGCGAGAGAAGCAATTGAAGTGGAGAGAAATCCTAGCGGAAGCGGGTCACTCCCGTCAGCATCCAGTGGCATGTTCACCAAAGCTATGGAATTCATGTTTGGATGGTAAAATAGATTATTATGATAAAAGTAATGCATTTAGCATGAAGCAAACATGCGATGATGTGAGCCTGGAAAGCTGTGATGGATAAGGGTTGACAAGTTTAAAAAAAAACTTTAATTTCATGTGATTCCTATCAGCTTCATACCAATTTTTCTCCAACCATCCTGACAAAGCCTTGTTTGAATGTATCAGGCATTTGACTTTTATGTAAGATTTATGTTCCAAAAGTTGTTGAAGATTTATGCATTGTTCGTGTTATTTTTAATTTTTTCCTTATGTTCTTCCCTCATTTATGTTATCTCGCCCCAAGCTCATCAATAAAGTGTTTATATTCTTGAGTTTCTAGTGATTAGGATTCCTACTCACTTACTACGGTTAAAAGTGAATAAATTAAAACAATATTGTATCTACTGACATCCATAACGAATCAAATCTATCATAATTCTTAAGTACGAGTATAAAGGGGGGGAATTTCGGCATTAGGTTCCATGCCATAAAAAATTTATGGAAGCTCTGCTCTGTCCTCGATGTCTAGATATTTACAGTCAAACTCGAATAGATACACGGGAAGAAAGGACTTCGACTTGTGTTGGGGTGGATTAGGAATGGAAATTGTGGATAAGTTCGTAAAATGAGAAACAAGAGTAATCAGATACAGGAGGCTTGAGGGAAATTGGCCCATGAATTTCTTCTAGAATCTCATCTTTGTATTTAGTACTCACGGCTTATTTTTCAGTCCCTTTTGATTGGATTAGGATTTTATGACCTGTTGTAATTACGAAAATAAAATGCCACTTAAAAGGAATGGAATATTCAAGGGTTTCCCCATGTCCCCGCAGATATCTAAATGCCATATTTTATAGGATGCGATAAAACATGAAATAAGGAATCACAAAAGAATGGAATAAACCTCCCACCCACTATTATCTCATGAAAGTATAATAATAATTGTTTAACAATCCGATAGAGAGTATGATTTGATTTATAGATAAGACTGTTTTTATAGATACAATAAGGTTTAATAAAGACGTCTGTGACTGATGATTGGAAACAATTTATTAGTTGTGACAAAGAGAGTAGAAAAAATACATTCTGTCTGAGTCTGAGGAATCGAGAATTGAATAAGCCAGAATTATTTTTAGATCAAGATTGCGAATAACCGTTTTGAGGATCTGTGTAAGTGATATATATTAATTAGAGCTCAGCATCATATTTATAAATGGCTGAATGGTGTGACTCTTTGGAATAGGAAAGTGATCGATGGGAAACTTTTAAACTCATTGCAGATTTTAATGGAATATCGATTCTGATACACGTACTTGTCAGTGTCGGTCGATGATCGATTAGTTTGGGTGTGGACTTAAACTTGATCCTTGAATGTAATATCATAATGTAAATAGAGAAGCACAAAAGCTTGAAGTCTAAAAATAAAATCGGGTTACTTTCCCTAAACCAGGTACTGCCAGTGTGCCACAGTAAAACTGTAAAAAATACAAATGTCAAAAATGGTTGACTGAAGAATCTATACTACCTGACAACCTCGTAGGTCATAAGGTTAATATCCTTTCATAGGTATGGCAAGTTTTCAAGCTCCCACGCCCACAGATATCTGTAATTGAAGATTTATTTTGCTATGTACGTTCATGAAGAGGGCTACGCGAATGTTAAGCATTACCTCGCATTCTCTAAATTGATTAGAAATAGGATATTTCAAAGGCTTATTTTTCCATTATCAAAATTCTTGTCACACAATACCCTCTCCTCCCCTCCAGAAAAACTCTTATAAAAGCGTGTTTGTTTTTCAATCCTTACGAACAGTTCCAATCCTCTCCAAAATCAAGCGAAGCGACAAACAAGGTATAAAGAAAGGCGTTATCTCTTATTTACAAGTATAAAGAGAGTGAAAGTTAATCCCTGAGGGGGGATTGCTTTTCTGGTCAAAAGCAAAACTAAATTGCCACTACGCCAACCCAAAATCAAATACTGCCAAATTTTCCTACCTAGTAAAGTAAAGTAAATGTTCCAAACTTTCAAAAATTTACAACTGTAAGAGTCGCTTCCAAAGAGCTCAAGCAAGACATGTGACAACTTGTTTTTATAGATAATGAGAATAATTGATAACCAATTAACAGCTTGTTCATCCAAGCATGTCATAAGCCTTCTAGATGATAAAGATGTATCTTGCTTGGGTGTGTCGATACAGGGCTTCCAAAATTTTGAGAAAATCAGACGTTTGATTTTCTAAGAGAAATAAGTTTGAAAGTCGATCGGGTAGATAATTTGGTCTGTATCTTTATAATCATCTCGTCGGATCATTATACAATCATTTCCTTTGAACATGAAATTGAGACCATAGACAGATATATGCCAATTATGTAAGTATAGTTGCAGTTATAGTAAGGATACACTTATCTGTATTACCTAGTGTCAGTAGATACTGTAATATTGTAAGCATTATTATAGTCTGATCCCTAAATTGTTTTTTCTTGTGAGAGCCAACGAATACATTTAGAAAAGTTCGTATTGGCTTATGTAAGCACTTATACTGCTAACTATATATACTATGTATAACAAGCACGGAATCTGTATTCAAGCTCCAAATTTCCTCACATAATCATTATATTATTAAAGGATTTCCGGAGTCAAACTGTTTAAAATCAGCCAATCAGAATGTTTTTAAATCTTTGGAGGATGATAAGCACAGGTTTATCGGAAACAATTCTAGAAATCGGAAGTTTAGAAAAGGGAAATTCCCCTAAAGGATGAAATTGTATAGATGAGCGTGTTTGAAGTTTTATTTAATAAACTTATGAGGAAGTGGGTGGCATCATAGACTAGATGGCCCATGGGGCATTTGCTTTCGCACTATGCACAATTCAGAGAAAAGTGTATCCCCTTTTCTCTGTGCACAATTCGGCTGAAGTATGATTTGTATCCCACGCTTATCTTGTTCACAGGAAATATCAACATGCCCAATCCTGTAACTCGGAGCCGAGAGTTCCAGACTCTTTCTAGATTTCAGTTAAACATGTCTGTTTATACTAGCATATATTTGCTGTTCATAAATAATAGTCTACTGGCTAAGGCTGCAGGGTTTTGAATCAGTGTTTAATAATTGTAAACATTGGCACTTTCATTTGTATTTATTAAAATTTAGATGCTGCTATAATCTTACTTGTTAAATGCTGTAATGGGCACTGGATTTAAATATAATTTCGACTATGAATAGAAACATTTATCAATTTGGACTCCGGCTAGTTTCAGTTAGTAAAATAAGTCGATCGAAAAAGCACAAAGTAGGAGGACCTACAAAGTCCAATTGAACACCCAACATGCACATTCGGACACAATGGAATTCCTTGAACAATAAAAATGTTTTCCAAATCCAATAATACTGTAAAAATGTGTTTGCATCTGATTGGGGCCTTGTCCTGGCATTTGCCCTTAGGAGTTCCAAAAGTTCAAACGCCTAGAATGGGCCTGATGAAATTTATTTGAACGATTCAATTTGAATGAGTTAAAAAAAATTAAAGGTGATATTTTCTAAAATTCAAACAGGATGAATCACAGAGTGTCCTCGAGCTGTTAATGCTTGTGAACGGTGGTAAATCTCTCTACCAAAAAGGAACATAGGATCCCCCTGTGAGGATGAATGGAATTCCCTTGACAATTTATTTAATAAAATATGGAAGATGTGATGGATTTAGAAACAAATAATGCATAGATTGTGAAATCTATAGTGAATATGCATGTACAACTGCAATGACAAACTTATGCTAGACTTTGACTCAATTAAAATTCAAAGATGGATAATATCCTGTGAAGATATGTTGCAAGTTCCAGGATTGATGCATGTAAATTAGATAGTTCTGGAAATTAGTTCGGATTGATCCGATCAGAATGCTTGTGCACCAGATGTAGATTTGCATTTTAGTAAGAATAGCACTTTCACACTGTCTGCTAACCAATTAGGTTTGACGGATCAATATTTGCTTTTAGTGCGACTTTTACATGATGAATATGACGATAATACTAAATAATACTAAGGAAAAGGGTAAACTTAAAAGAAAGTCAAACATGAGTATGTAATACTCGTATGTGTACTTTGGTTCCGTTGATTCTAAAATTTTATCTTGTGTAAGTTCTGCAGGTAAGCTTTAAACTGTGTTAGGAGTTTGAAATCTTGAATGGAATAATTTTGTGTTTCGTAAATCTTCTGGCAGGAAGATCGAAGTTTAGGAAGATCGAAGCTTAGGAAGATTTGGGTGAAGTATGAAGATTTTTATGTCGTAATGTCGATGACATTAAAAAAACATCGATAAAATGTCCCACGTGTAGCTTCGCCCAGATCAATATTCTTTGACCTTAGAAGTTTTCTACGAAAATGTAATTTCAATTTTTAAACGAGTCAAAATAAATTTGTTGTTTACAGTTTCATCTTAAATTCTTAAAACCTTATTTTAAGCCGTAACCCTGTATTGTTTTCTCTGTGTAATGGTATATTTTTAACCTCAGTTAAGTCCCAGATCGAATCGCAATAACAAAACGCAAGGGCTGAACTGCAATGGAGCTGCACAACTGTTTATTTTGCTTTCGATCAAATATTCAATTGCTCTCCACTCCTAGAAGTACCTGAACGTTCACCTTTAACTTTTTCTACGAGTTATAAAAGAGTAAATCATAAATTCTAACGAAAGTGTTATTTTTATGCATGCAATGAATTATCCAAATTTTATTCCCTAACTTTTTTTAAAGAGAAAGTAACTTGGATTATAACTCTGAAAAAGTTTATAATTTATAAATTCTCAGACGACCGATCGACTGAATTTAATTAAATACATAACTATGTATGCATTGTTCCTAGTTATAGACTTTAGTTTTTTTTAGTCTAGAATCGAGCTTCGAAAGTTCAATGATCACTCAAACTTTTCCAAATAAATCCAACGGAATTAAAGCAACTGTTGTCGGACATATGAAAAATTACTAATAAAAAATGAATATCTATTTAGCATTGAATTATATTAATGGTAATTATGAACATCCTTATCATAGATGAAGGTAATAACATAATGTGATCAAAATATTAGTAGTAGATCACTTATATTAGCTTCCAGCAATTTCTTATTATAATTTACCCTTGAACTGTCCAATGGCAAAAAGTCTTATTGGATTACCTTCGTTTCTATCTCTGTATAAACTAAATGTTGGATTCTAGCCCACGTGCTAGTAGTCAGTATCTGGCCTCGGTATCCATTATCTAATCGTATAGCAGTTTCATTGAATCAATTTCTTCTGTCTACTTATTGAGAAAATTCAAGCTCTGGCTGTTTTTTTTATCAAAGGTTGGTATACTTAAGATAAGGAATTACAGAGGGGACTCCTACTTACAATGTTAGAGGAAAGAAAATACGTCTACGTACTTTGCGGTTCCAATTTCCAATCGGCTTTCATACCACCTCCCTTCTTCAGAGGATCAAGTTAAGGAGCACATTTCAGATTGGAGTAGAAGGAGCAAGAAGGATTTTTGATCTTGCCAAAAGAAACCCCCTTATAGACTCTGTGTTATGTTTCTAACGTAGTTACATTTCCGTTTTTATAAATTCCTTACTACGCAGCACATTTCTTCTCATCTTATGTATCCCGTTCCTGATGCGATTTTCATGATAGCAAGTATTGTCAAAATATGAGTTTGCAAATTGAGTATTCCCAAAGCATTTCCCTTCATATTAGACAAACTCTAATCAGCCCTGGCACAAACTTTTACAGATTGTGGAAAACGCAATTTTTCTTAGAGACAAGATCCTGCTGCTCTCTTTGTTGTCCTGTATTTGAGAAGTGGTGTGTATAAGCCTACGAATTTAAGAATTTCTCATGCAATTTCCCTTGTCTCTAGTAAGGGAGATTCTTGATACAATTAAAATAATTGAATATTAAAATTTCAGTAGCACAATTATCTCATGTATCAATGGTAAACAAGCTTGAATTAATTCGAGAATAAAAAATAAAATGTTTTTGACTGGTTTTCAAGCTAAAAAGGATTTACAGAAACATACTGTCTGAGCTAGTTTAGGAGTTGAGACTTATTAGACATCTTAACGTTTGGACCTTTGTAAAAGGAGACATGCTTGGTGAGTTCGGTTGACAATGATCCGGTACGATGTGTGGCACAGGATTTGATAGGATTGTAAAGTCTACAAAAATCACTCATAAACAAGGGCAAGGTAATGACTCAAGATTCGAAATTCGATTTTAAGAAAAAGTCGCTTCTTGCTTAGCAATGATACTAAGTTAGCATAAATGTAGAAGCTTTCATGATTCATTTCTGATTAAGTTTTAGAATTTTGAGATGAGTTTGTTTGATTTACTTTTCTCGTGGAAGGTAAACTAACCAGACTTCCCCTTTCGTTTAGTTGTTGATTAGTTCCATTGAATTATATCTGCTGGCATATTGTTTCCCTTTAGGGTATAAAAAACACGCTCTGGTCCCAATAGTGCAGTAACGATGCTATGAATGATGTATTATTTGCAAACTGTAAAATATGGTTTACTTGTGACTTAAATCGATTAAAAGTTACAGTTCCCTGATGTGTTAATTTTTTTATGAGCTTCCCTTATAAATATGCAATCTCATGTTGTAGAGATATGCGCCTTTCCTTTTTGAATTACAACGTCTACTCGTACGACAGTCGTAATACGAGTTCCTACGTCAAGTATCCATTAAAATGTAACCTTTAGGCTTACACTTATTGATTTAAAGTCTGTATAAATTAGTTATTCCTAGCGCTATGTAATAAAATATGTTAGCTCTCGAGAATATTACACAGATGCTCTTCTATATTCAAATCAGGTGCTTCACAGGTCTTTGCTGGGCATAACTTGATGCATAAGTAATGTAAAGTTATTTGAGGCAAGAACTCTATCTTGTCCTAAACTATTCCTTCTAAGCAGCAAATCGTTTTCCTCGTACGCCTACATAATATTCAAGTGAAGAGTTTCGAAATTAGGTAGAAACTTTATTTTGATCTTCTCTTTTATTTCGAAAAAAATTCAGCGCAGTCCCTTGATGATTCTACCTTAATACTCAACAGGGTTTCACCATTAAATTGCAAGATTGCAAGCATTGCAACATTTGTAACTACTATAATGGAACTGTCAAATTGATAAAACTCTCAAGGAAAGCCCTGATTCCAATTGATAAAGACGCGGAAATTAATGAGCACCTAATTAAGGCTCTCCATAATTAACTCTCAGCGTCTGCAAGCGTCACGCACTCTTAAAATTGTTTAATCACTATGAGTTTTCTCCGACTATAAAAGTATGTACTAATCGGTTTTAATTGTAAGTACTACTACCCAAGCAGTCTAGAACTAAGGTCATTTCTAATATGTAAAGGTGTGTGAAGGTAAGGTCCCATGTAACCAGAACTTTTCAATATTTTAGAAACCACCGTTCGCCAATCACAAAGTTGGAATTGTTATTTGAAATGCAAACTCTTCGTCCTTCATGCATGAAGTTGGCAAATTGAAGTTCCTAGTGGTAACTTGCCTGCCACTGCATTTCAGATGACACTTGTTGACTACTTGGCATTAAGCTAAGCTTTTATTCATGGGAATACGTTCATAAGTTTTTTGGCCCAAGGTTTCTCTAATCAATTTCCGAAATATGCTTTGGAGCAGAAGATCAGTGTATTATTTAGTAGCACATTGTAATTGGCTTCCTATAAGATGATAGGACGGGTGTTTTTGGTTTCTAAAATTTCCGGTCTAAGTAATTTTGTATATTTTAGAGATTCTACGATAGCAAGGACTATATGAGATGTTGACTTGTTAGCTGGTTTTTCCTTCAAAAAAAATTTGCATTTTGAAACATTGTCCGCTACATGGGTCAAATTCTGCTCGTATCTTATGCTTCAACGTCATCTCAATTTAAACTTAATTTTATGACACTCTATACGTAATCAGTTTTCCCTTACTTTAATGAAGTTTCATTAACGTCGCCACGCCACACTCGTCCCCATGGCGTGGGAATTACAGATGCCTCGAACGACGTGGCTGAAATAACATATTCTTACCACTATCTGGCAAAGTAAATGCAATCGGGTTCTTGTACAAATATCTGTGGCTTAAATCCTTTGGGTCACATCACACTGTTTTGTATTATTGAAGTAATTTAACTGGGAAGAAAATTTAGTTTTCAAATACACCACATCCACAGGGATATGAAGTTCTGTGGAAATACAATTTGTATCATATATGCAAGACATTAGCAAGTCTCTACCTCTGCATAAATATGTAATGAATAATGTTGCACTACTTACAAATTGAGGCCTCTTAGGATCTAGCTTGGGGGATAAGCTTGCTGATGATTTTAGGATTTGAAATAATTTTGTGGGGTAGGGTTGGACAAGTTTACAAAACACACCGAAAAGTGTACCATCCTAATTCTTAACAGGAGGAAATTTAGCGGAATCTATTATTCTGAAGAAGAACTAGACAACAATTTTAAAAGTAAAAAAATAATTTTTTTTATTTCACAAGCAAAAACTAATACAAGAAAATATTTAGATTATATTTAAATTTTAACACTCATGGTAACTTTTTCGGCTAAAAGCTCAACTTGTTTTATTAAAAACATTATTGCTGTCGAGAAGCTGCTTTCGGATGCCTCTGACAAGCGTTAATTAGCTCGTTGAAATCCCCCGGCCATAGAACTCAAGATAAACAACAAAAAAGTCTGAAAGAGAGAGAAAGATAATTAAAAAGAACAATGGGGATTTATAATATGGTTTAGGATGAGTGGGCCTTGATAATTCAACTGTTCACGTCGTATTTCTTCATTTCTGAACTTCCTCTCGTTATTGTTATTTTTAATTCAAAAGGGTAAGACAACTACAGGAGCCTGATGACTTTCACTCTGCTAATTAATCAAGTTATGCAAATGCGAAAACACTTTCTCTGCTAAACTCGTTTCCAAATAATAATTTAGCCGATTTAGGTTTCAGCGTACTAGAGGCCCTACTGTTCAAAGTAAAAACTAAAAACACAGGACTTCTTCCATCTCTCTCCTCCTCAGCTCCTCTCCCAAGTGACGCCATTGCTTCAAAGACCTGAAAACGGAATGCAACCAAAATAGGGAAGGGTTCGGGTGGGCACTTGTACCTTTCGATGTCGTAAGACTCGTATAATTACGATTTATCATCGGGCCCTTCGTTAAAATCTTCGTTGAATCTTTTTTACACCTTTATTCAGGTCACTTGAGTCTACCGAGACAAAGAGAGGGAAGGCAGACAATAGTAAATAGATATCTTACCTTAATTTTCCTGAATCATTATTCTTAGGTGAAGTAAAAATAAGTGCTTGGCAACAGCCTGCGCTAAATTTATTCTAAGTTTTCATGCCATCTCTTTATTTGAACGATCTAGTTAACTGATCCAAACTCTGCCGAGAAAATTTCCCACTGCACGTGCTGAGAGTCTTACCTTGCATTAAATCCCACTAGCCAAGGTATCGAATTTTCATTGTTTGCTTTTACTTAGCAGAAAACTACAAATACGTAATAGTAGCTAGGGCAAAAGTAAGAACTTAATAAAAATGGTGAAGTGAAAAACTGATTGAAATTAAATTCTCAAACACTGGCAACTGAGTTGGTTATAATTTTCAAGACCGTTATTTTATTTTATCCATTCTGACTAGAATATGAGGTACCCCAAAAAACATCACTTTGATCAACTAGCATTTTACACATAATATAATAGAAAGGTTAGAGATTGGCATAGCATGCACGTCCACTCCATGAGAATACTGAGTGGGGGCTGGGTGGGGGTTTACAAAAATTGTTTTCTTAGAAAAGTAAACGGGTCTTTTAAGTTTGATAAACTTTCCACCTAGAATTTTTTAACGTTGAATCACATTTATCAATTAAAATGAAGATGATATGGAACACATTTTCAGAATTTGACTCACATTCCCTATCCATAAACATTTTTTTATATTCACCATACAGACATAATATGCATGTAAGTGTGCTTAACCGGTAGATTGGACTGAGCAAATATGTCAACAAATTAAAGTTACATTTTCCACTTTCACGGGGAATACGACTGACAAACTGATAAAGTAGTACCGTTTCCAAAGCTCTTTGTAAACTCTTTGAAATCAAGACATTTTACACTTTGATTTTATATTTTATAGCTATAGTATCACAATTCATTATAATCTAATTCTATAAGAGAAAGCATACGAATATTATACACATTCGTTCCCACAACAGGTACTCGTTTACCTTGCCCAGGTCTCACTTTGAACACTAAGTCAGATTGTACAAAGATATGAATTATGTGTATGAAGTAATGAGTTACCATACAAATTCACAAAATAAGTTCAATCGTTAATAAGGATTACCGAACTCTTTTGATTATAATAATATGTTTATATCCTCTTGAAACAAAATGAGTTTATACGTAGAAGAAGACGAACTAATCACATTTTCACAACCATACAATAGAGTGCCTGGCAAACTCTCAGAGTAAAATTGTTACTCTGAATTTGGCCAAAGAGGTAGAAATCAATTCGAACCTACTTCAAACTATTATAATTTATATATAATATTATAACAAGAATATTATCTAGCAACAACACTTAAGTATTTAAATACCAAATGAGCTTGGTGGCCAATTTGCAACTCTGAAGCAAAGAGGTACACAAGTTTCCTGTTAACCCGAGTCTATTCCACAACCTCCGAGCTCTGTGCGCGCCTCGTCGTTAGGTAAATCATAAGTCTTGTTCTCAATTATCGTCATGTTGTTCACATGTCTAAACGGATATGAAAGGGGTAGCCTGACTAAAGCATTCAAGGGGCAACTACTACCAGTCTCTCTAACATCTTCCCGTCTCATCTCATCAAATGGGGTTCCATGCCCATCGCTTGTCTCATATTCATTTGACTTGACGAGACACTCTTCGGTCTCTTGGAGGAAAGGACGCCGCTTTGTGAACATAACATCTCTGCTAGGATCACTGGAACCATGAGCAATTTCATTCGGTTCAACCATTTCGGATTGCACAGAGACGATGTCTTTGCCCGGAATGCCCGGAGTCTGAGTAATTGACAATGTAAAGCTACTTGGGTTAGAAAAACTCTCTTCCATGTATCCAAGTTCACTGAGAGGTCTACCAGAATCTGGGCTCAGCAAACTTTTACGGGCTATACTGTTGGAATTGTTTCTGGTCCACTTTTCCACATGTTCTGATCTTCTCGGAAGGTTCGCAAGATTCATTTTAAAGCTAGATCTACCACTAGCAACACTACCTGTGCGACTAGGAACTCCGGCGGTGCTACTACTGCGATTTGTGCTATTGCTATTACTACGGCTATTCTTTCCACTTTCACTACCACTAAAGTTATTGTACCTTGCGGGAGCATTGGATATAATATCAGATGGGCCTGAGCTGGGGGATGAAAGTGGGTGTCTTGGGTTACTATTACTACAGCTATTTGTATTGTGGTACCCCGCGTACCGGTTGATCTTTTTCGGAATGACATTGTTGAAATTGCTGTGGCCCGAACGACTCTCATTTCCTGATGTGTGCATTTCTCTTATCGAGCCGCTTCCTTCCCTGGATATCTCGGCATTCATTTCTAGCAAGTCCGACCTACAAGAAGAAAAAAGTCAGTCAGATAAACAACAAAAAAGTCATTTTTAGAGGCCCGATCATCAAACGGTTGTTTTCGGTATCATTATCAATGAATTTGAATGAATTTGAATGAATCAAAACATTTCCTCATCCAATAAAAAATAATCGATACAGGGAACGTTTTTTTTAGCTGATCCTTACTAGATTAAAGTCACTACTTTAAGAGTTTTACTCGTTAGTTGTTTATGTGAAGAACATTTACTTATTCGCATGCGAAGTTAGATTAGGTTAGGTTAGGTTGTTTTTCAAGATGGATTTTCCCAAGGATTAGATCCCCGCAGGTTTAAACACTTCATTTCCAATCTTTGTTAGCCATAACGGTCACTGGAGCTTGTGCTCACTAAGGATACCATTTACCAATAGCTCTTCAACCAAAAACTTTCATTGAGAAAAATTGCTTCTTCCTAGTCTTTAAACATTATGATTGAGACTCACCGAGAACCCAACCGAAAGTAGTCCGAAGGGATGTCCGCCATAAGAGATAAGTACAGATTGGGCTCAGCCGCTTCCATCATTGTCTCTACGTGGTGACGAAGTTCCGTAAAATTGGGTCTGGCAGCTGGAGAGGTTCTCCAGCACTTTTTCATTACGGCATACCTACGTCAAGGGTTAGAAGATAGATAAGTTATATACGTAAGTTAGTATTTTTGAGAATATACGAAAATCTTTTACGATGTGCTGTGGAATGGATTTCGTAGTATCCGTTTTTATACTCGGGCGGAAGCAAACATTAAGCTAAGGTATAATTTATTATAGAGTAAATGCAAAATAAATCATAAGGATAGATTAAGCTTCCAAAAAGCTACTGAAAAATCTTGATACAGAGACCCATGACGCATTAGATCAGTGCAATTTTATGTCTTACTTTAATGTGCGAGATGCTTCTGAAATTGCTTCAATCTAGTTCTTAAGAAAACAGTCTGAGCTCAAAAAGAATAATCTGTACCAGGATTTAGAAATGCTACCCCTCTCTCTCTCGGTTTCAATTTCAAGATTAAAGAGAACAAAATTCTCGAAATGAAAAGAAAGTTGACAAATAATTTGGATTAAAATTTGAGAGAAAGTTCTTCTGAAAATTTTACAAATTACATTATTTTTTATGGTAGAATGAGTTTTTGTTGGAAGAGTCTGAATAGCTTTCTTGTGAAAAGGTGGTTCATTGCAAAAACTACGCTGCACATAGCACTGAATATCTGCGCAGTTAATGATAATAGAGAGGATTTGAGAATTTTCCCTCGCATGTTGGGTTATTCGAACGAATTCTTAAATTATCACTACTTAGAAAAGGTCAAAACTTTTCCAATTCTGTGAAACACCACATTCTGGAACAGAACCCAGTATCAACAAATCGCGGATACAAAAATCATAAACTAATGATCTCATTGATTCAGCCCGCTGATTCCGTCACTCTTTCTCCTGCTCTTTACCTTTGTTACTTCGTCTTCCACCTCAATAGTAAATAAGAAAGTATGTACTCTACTCTCTGGAATTCATCAGCTTGTAATCCACGAGATCAAAGAAAGGAAATCAAAGAAATCAGAGGAACAGATTCTTTCGGCACATCGTTTGCCCAACACAAATTGTGGAGTAGTAGAGTAAAAAAGGGTGGTAGCTTAAGTTAATCAGAGATCTGGAGGTAACTTACAATTCTTCAGAGCAGTTGTCAGGCCTCTCCATCCGGTAGCCGGATTTGAGAAGATGAAACAACTCCGTGTTTCCCAAGCCCGGGTATGGAGTTCCTCCTAATGTAACCAACTCCCAGAGGAGAATACCGTAGGACCATCTGCAATGAAATTCGACATTATATAAAATCTCAACATCTAACAATTCGAATTTCTCTCAACTACCAACTACGAGCTGTTTCTAACCGTATCGATATTTTGTCAGACTGTTGAGAAAATCTAAAATCGAATGCGACCTTATGTAAGTCTAACAATGAATTGATTTTCATTTTAGGATGGATGCATTGGGTAAGGACATGCTTATTCATCGGGATTCAAACCTAACCAACAATTGGGGACTTTAGCCTGTAAGACAGCAATCCGTACTAGGTATGGACCAAAAAATCAAGCCGGAAATTACATCAATGAAGACGAAAATTATTTGAAACCCTTTTCTCAAGAAAAATTGTTTCGTCAATCCTCTTTTAAGTATTTTACCTAATTATCCCACACAATTCTGGTTTATTGCATTCCGGCCTACTTGGTTAAACAGACGGATGAACAAGTAGACGGCAATAATAGAATTTAAATGTAGATCTAGCGATACTCGATAAATCCGTGTTACTGTCCCTCTGTATTTTAGTCTACAACTTTCTCCACTACAACACGCTTTACTATAGGAAAAGCGGAATAGCTAGCATGAATTATAAATGGTGTAAAATTATAAGCTCTTACTTAAAAAATAGAGCCGAATACTTTTCCTGGTATTCATAGCCCATCTAACCAGAATAAAGACTTTACTAATTAAATGAGCTTATACTTGAGAGTTCTTTTGAATTGCTGGTATTTAGAATTTGTAAAAAACACTAGGAACAGCGTACGAGCCAGCTTATCCTGTCTATCCCTCAGAAATTCCTATTTCACAATCTCATTCAGCTGTAAGTTACGAAATTAGATAGGGAATTGTAGAGCTATAAAGGATTCATTATCTTAAGTTTGTGTTTGTACTAAGTTTGTTATGCCGGGAGTAAGCAATAGCTTATGGACACGGATTGTAAACTTTACTATTTGAAGGAGATATTATCAGAATGATTATGTAATTTTTCTCAGTACGATACTCGAACCAATAAAAAGATTAGATTGAAGTTCAGCCTTACACATCAGACTTTGTGGTAAACACATGAGAGAAAATGGACTCAATGGCCATCCATTTAATTGGTAATTTTCCATTGGACTTCTGGTGGTACACGTTCCATGTATATATGTCTCGACTCAGACCGAAATCGGACAACTTAACCCTTTTCGACCCTTGACCCATGAGTAGACAGTTCCGCCCCGCAAGGTCTCTGTGTACAATCCGATTCTTCTCAAGATATTCCTGTCAACAAACGAAGACAAGGTTGATGTCTAGTGAATTATTTTTTTCGTTAAAGAATCAAATTGAATGCTATCTTATTATTATTATGTATACGAAACGTGCTTGTCCATTTAACACTTGATTAACTGTCAACTAACAGGAAGGGGGCGATAAGATTTAGTTTCAGTTAAGCGGAGGAGATTTACAGTTACGGACAATGAGCCAATGTAATTTCCTGTAACCTTGCCTTGGTAACTAATTTCTGACGTGTTTGGAAAGATAGAGGAAAGAACTATTTTAAGATTAAGATATTCAATTGATGTCAGAAAAATATACCAATTACCAACTTCCCTGTTGTTTGAATTTAAATCACGACTTGTCATTACATTGTAATACTAAAAGTTAGTAAGTTCTGAATTTAAAAAATCACTTACCATGCCCATCGATATTTGTCGAGCGTATGACAGGACATCTTTTTCATCAATTGGTCTGAAGTCCTCCTCATCCTCATTATCAGAGTGAAAGTTTTTTTCCGAAGGGCTTCGGCAAGCATCTCCATACCGGGATTTTGGAGGACTCTCTTGGGTTACTAAACTCGGTTCAAGGTTCAGAGTAAATATATAGATAAGCTGTATGTACTACGTAATACAGATACGTGTTTTTTATATAATTATAAATTTAGACAAGCATCACTTGAGATTGAGTAGGTCACTCTTCAAGACAATTCTAAAGCGAGTTAAAGGCAAAACAACTTCAAATCGATTATGATCATTTTGAAGAAGTATTTATGAACGTGAAGCTCATGAAAATATTTATTCGAGTACTCATATAGAAAAACACAAAGTCGGATAATGTTTTAAACTAATCTGGATTCATCACTTAACATGCCATTTTCGTGCTATGATTTTTAACTTTCACGAAAAATTTGATCCAGCCATTTTTGAAAGTATAAAGCATGGGAGAACCATAACCTAAATTGAACTGTATGTGTGCATTGGAAATTGGAATTTCTAGAGCAATAGTATCATCAATCATAAAATCTATCCTATAAATAAGACGTGTTTATCTTGATTAATATGTAGTGATAATAACATGCTAGCAAATGAAATATTAGATTATATAATGCCGATATGACCAATAAGAGCCTTGCAAAGAGCTTACTGTAAGAATAGAGTGAGCCTTAAGTATAAAGTTTTCCCATTAAATTGTCGATTGTGAAAAACCATAACCAGAGTTGATAGCTAATTTACCAGTCAAACTGTATCTAAAGAACCAAAGCATATAAATTCATATAATGCTACTAGGCACATGTCGTTTAAATCTACTTACAAAAGTTAGTCACATAAGAGGCTGTAATAATATGGTATGAGCTTGCATGTGATGTTCTTTTCAGATAAAACCTAATTTTACCAGCCCTATCATCTCCAGTTAGATGAGAATTTTTATTTCAAGACAAAAGCCAAGAGAAGATAAAATAAAGTATAAGTTGGATGTAATGTAATCAATGAGTAAAAAAGTTTCTTACATGGTGCGGAGACTCCTTGGGCAATCTTTTCTGAAGAAGATGAGCAGTCAGAGAAACCTTCAATGTCCGCATAATTGATGGGAGAATCGTCAGCACTTCCGCCGTTTCCATCCATTTTCTTGCTCCCACCACTTCCGAAGCTTCTGGAGGCGATGGTTCCTTCAGGGGACATTAGGCTGGATAATGAGCTACTTTTCTTGGCATCTGAGAGTCCCATGGTAGGCCAGTATTTGGCTCGAACCTGTTGATTTCATTAGTTTAGTAAATTAGTTCAATTAATACCTCTTTCGAAAAGAACTGGGATTAATCGAACTACCAAGTATGAATTTCAATGTCAATATCATGGACTAGAATTCGATAACTTTACATGAGCTGGAAGATATTTATCTTGTAAATAACTTTTCCTGTATTATAATGTAAGTTATAAGCTATATTAAAACATTTGGAATTTTCATCTATGGAGCATACCATGGAAAATTGACAAGTAAGCAGTTGTATTCAATGAGTTGCTGAATCCCCGAAATCTTTTCGGGTAGCATTTCTACTTAAAAAATGCCAGATTGAAAAATCTCAAAATTTGCCACAGGGAACGGAATAATTTAACAGCTTTGGTAATTTATACTTAAATAATTTATGTACTTTAGTCTACTGAAACTGAAACTAAATAGTGTTTTTCTCATCAATACTTGCTATATTATGGAAATATTTTGGCATCACAAAGATATCACAGCTATCGCATTAATTAGTAGAATTTCGCTTGGTGAGTAAATATTCAGTCGAATACACCTGAAGTTGTAAAACGATATCTCATGCATGGTAAGTCACGTTAATATCGATTTTTTTTTTACATCTCATACTCGGTGTAAGGTAACAAAACTTTATAGATTTCTTAGCTCATTATAATTTACTCGCTATTCACAACCTCAAAAGCATTTCCGATACAACAGAAAAACTCAAAGGTAGAAGGGGAACAAAAGACAGTTCTATTCTTCCAAATGATAATAATAAATTGAGGACGGTGTTACCTTGCGAATAAAAGAAAGAAGATCTCCTCCAGGACAATATTCAAGTACCAGACAGAGAGATCGTCCTTTTGTACAAGCTCCAATTAAGCCGACTATTTGAGGGTGAAATCCAAGACTTTGCATCGTCATAATTTCCTTTACAAGCTGCTCCCTATCCTCCCTCGTTGCAGAAACTATGTAAAGAGGAAATTAAAGTAATAGAGTTTAATTATAGACATAATTCAATGTTCATCAAGATGTATATTTGCAATAGTCTAAACTAGCACCAAACTAATTTAATAAGGTTTATAATCTTGGCTTTGAAAAATAAAAGAAGAAATTCCGATCATTAATCATGATGGTCTATCTGCAGTGTAATTTCCAAAATTTAGAGCAATCTCCCCGTTTCTGCAGTTTTACCATGACCTGAAATTGTATAACCATGGATTGTGAGTCACTTTCATTATATTTAATTGCAAATGGGATTCTACTGGACTAGTTAAAAAGCGGAATTTCTTTTCTTAATTGAATGAACTGTCATTCGGAACAGAAATTATTGAAGCGATAAGGAATGCTACAGGATTCCAACAATTAGTAATGGTGGTATTTTATGCTTCGAAAATTGCGTTCCGTCCTACTTCGAACCTTATTTAATTCTCAATAAGTCACAGACCTTTACGTATCTCCAAGGTCAAGACTTCTAAAGCAACAGAAGAGTAAGAGTATAATATGCTCTAACTACCATGATAGACAGTTAGACAGTCTGTCGTGAAGGGTTGAAATGATTTTATAATTACTGGATGAGTTCTAGGAGTGTGAAAACCTATTGCTCGGTGAGGATGCATGATTGATAGTTGGGCCGTTGCGAGAAATTCCTTCTACCTCCACCTTTAGTTTGATTTGTCCGGCCCAGTAAACTGATTGACTCGATCTCATGTTTTCTTGGAAGTAACTCCAAGAGTTATTACTCTCATGCAGCTACCCATGCATAATCAAATGAAAATGTCAACAGTTACTTTTTATTCCGAAAACCTTGCAGCAGGCGGAGTGAAACTGCTTGACTATCGAAGGTCTTATTACGAAGACACTGATAAAAATCGCTTGAAAAGTTTCAATCATTTCAGTCAACTTTGGAGTCTGGATATAGCTGAAATGTACTCCTGTCCCACTGTTAAGAATTCTAAGAACAGAGGATTACTATGAGTCAAATAAAAAAAAGAAATACCTTTGAGCATTTTGACTGCAACCGTTTCCAAATCTGTGTCACATTTTTCCCCTTCCATGGAATAATGGTTTTCCTTATCCAAGTACTTGAGAGTGCTAGACTGGAGCTTTTTCCGAGGGATTTTAGCTCTCCGTACTACTCCAAAAGCCCCTTGGCCTATCACCTCTCCCATAGTCAAGTTCTCGTACATAATCTCCCATCTCTCTTTTGTAAAGTTGTCATCGAACAGCTTCCACGTTGATGTCTCTTCTGTCAGTGGGACAATCGACCAGTCAGCAGACATTGCATCCCTTTCTTCCATTGACTAGAGGATACAAAGTTCATACTTGCCTTCAAACAATTTGCGACTGGTCCAAAATAAAATGATTAGTTTCATTTTTGTAATGAACCTAGAGTATGAGATAATCCATTACAGTTGAATTTAAACTCTAAAATAAAGACCGGTGTATTAAAACGGCTAATCCTTGTGCTTCCAAGCTGTATCTCAAATACACCTAAGCCTTGCTAAACGACTTGTCTAAAAAGTTAAGTAATCAAGGGAGTAGGAATTTCTAAACTACTAATTCTAAGCTAAACATTCTGTCTTTTTCATGCAGATAAAAATATAAAGAGATAAATGACCAGACTAGTAACGTATTTAGCAAATTAATTGAAAGAACTAGGAGAACTGGGATTACATTTATACGTATAAATCTCAGAAGTAGGGCTATATTATTCCTATTCATTTTACATAAAAGGTATATACTGTGCAGCAGTAAGCCTTTATACTAAAATTTTGACAATTCTAATGAATTAGACTACTAGCCTCTACTTTCTCCTGCTACAATTTGTACGATAATAAAATCTGCATTTCCCACATTACCTTCCATTTGGAGTTTTATTTAAATTACACAAACTACAGTGGAATTACAAATTAATAAATGGTAGTGTTTTTTTACAGAGATAATGATGAAACTACCAATTAAGATTGTATCTCAAAGGTTCCCGAATACAAACGTTAAAAAAATTGTGCTTACCCGAAAATACTGATTCCTTGCCAATTTCACCTGTCTCTTGTGCAAGTATACCCGACCCACATTACAAGCCAGGAGAATCAGCATCACAATTGACACGGGGATGGTAAGATAAAGCCAGTTGCTCAAAGGTGATTGAAGTGTGTCTGATTTCACTACGGAGAAAGTAAAGCCTCTTAGACTTTTGTAGAATTCAACATTTACAATTTTACAGAATAAAAAAGTCAAACAAAGTAATCAGGAGATCCATAAAAATCAAATTCAAATTCCTATATACGGCCTAAGTAAATAAAACATTTGTATTCTTTAATAGAAAATGATCATTACAAAAGTTCAAGTTAAATATCAAAATTTCTGAATCTTATCATTAAAATTGTCTTACAAGGTTTGATAAACAAATGGTATTCTGCCGGAGAGGATGGGCCTCGGATTGAAAATGCTGTAACCATCACGGTGTACTGTGCATCCACTGGAACGTCCGCTAGCATCAACTCCGTTTTATTCTGCGAAGAAGGAAGAAAGCTCATAAGTTTACTGATTAGGTTAGAAAAATAGTTCTGAGAAGCTATTATTCTCAATGTTACTTTGTCTCGAAAGAAGTACACAGGCAAGGTACTCGTATGATACACATATAAATAACTAATGCTTTCTCTGCCTTGAGGATCTTAGATCCTAGGAAAGTCAAGATGAAAAGCTATGAAATACATTAGAGTAAGTCACGTAATGAAATGCAGTTCAGAGAAGGGTTTGAAATCAAGGTAGCTTAAGAAATGAAACAATCCTGTTTGTTCAAATGATCTTACCCCAGGTATCTCGTATGGAGGGAAGGACGTAGTGTTGTATTGGGGGTGACGGATGTGTTTCATCTCCTGGAGTAAACTTCCATTGAAATTCATGTAGGAGAAATTTGAATTGAGATTGATGCTGTGGGATTTGGATATCAAGCCATTACTGCTCATCCCTCCACTCTTGAAGCTCATTTGGCTGATGGCAACCACGTATTTTTGAATAGGATTCATCTCAGATGCATTCTGAGGAGCCTTCCATCGCAATATCACTCCGACATTTTTCCCATCGTCTGAACCATCTTGAATCTTACTTTGGATGTCCCGAGGGGGTGGAGGAACTGTACACATCAAGCACAAGTGTTGGTGAATACATGGATTATCTTTTGTAACAGTTTGCACTTTTGGCAACTTAAAAAGACAAAGAGAGAGAGTGGAAAGGTGGGGGAGGGGCAGGGATAGAGAAAGTCTATGGAATTCATATTAGTCTCATAGTGTATATGGCATAAAGATTCGCCTTCAATATTTGATTTTGCTTTGTTAGTAATGAAGTTATGCAAAATATTCACGAATCACAACTCATATCATAACTCAAATAATTGAATAAGGAACATATGCGTTCCTTAAGATACTAAAGATGCCAAAAAGAATTATGGCAGACGTGTCTGTGATGAAAATGTTATTATCTTAGTATAATAGGATATTAAAAACTCCCTGACATTGAACCCTACTTAAGCCTAATTCTTTGTAAAAAATTAAATACAATCTCAGAGTTGTTCTCATTTTGTTGATAAATCGATGGGTGAGTAGGGATTCCTATTTGTCAAGCTATTCATCGTATCACATAGTATAAAATAAACCAAAAATGGTCAATATAGATACATTAGTACTTAAAGGTGTCAGGGACTAGTAGGCTATTTAATTTACTAAATTTGTGAAAGCTTGTGACAGTTGCGAGTTACCCTCCCTTGTGTGCTAAAACGTAAATATTAAATTTTAGTTTCCATTTAAGTTCTAAACTTTTGATACGCACCCTGGACATAGCCCATTCGTATACAAACGTCTCCGACAAAATTAAATTGGTTGATTAATTCTCTACTCCAGACAAATGTCAACTTCCCCTAGACTCTTTGCCAACTTTTTCAATCTTTTTATGAGATACCCTGAGGTAACATTTTATTACCCTATTCGTGAAGAGGACTTATATGTTGTATGATATTAAAAATTTACTAGAAAATAATCTTACCACATTTATCAAAGCTGAAGTTGTAAGACTCGAGACAAGTAGGAGTAACGAAGTCAAGTCTGGTCAAATTGCTTTGAGAATGCTGGTCCCAGCTCGGGTCTCTTGAAGTTATTAATACTGAATACTGGGTCCCAAACCTCAGACTGTCAAACCAGTACCGGTGGACTCCTAAAGGTTCCTAATAATGTTTATTAAAAAGGAATTAAGGATCCATAGTTAAGGTATGTACACCAATTGGTATAGATCTTACAATTTTCTATCAAGTTGTAAGGTCGTCAGTGCAAATTTTTATCCCGTAGTTATAAATAGACAACCAATTTGGAGTCTATTTGCATAAACACTGCACAGTGGGAGGTTTGTTTAAAAAACATCCTTAATTAAATTTGGCATCTTGTTTAAATTTTAAATTTGATTTTTAACTATCGTTTGATTAAGTAAGTTTAATTTAAATTGGAACCCTTCAACAAAACAAATCAGTATCAAGTACCCACGTTGATTCTCTCATTCTTTAGTGATCAATTACTTGGAGCCTGTATTTTAAAATCGTCGTCATTTACGATAAAATGCTTGACCTTTTTATGCAAGGAAAAGTTTACATTAATTTCTAGCAAAATATTTACATGAAATATATTAAAAACTTCAAAGCAACCCTTTTTCATTTTAAAACAACAAGAATTTCTTCTAGGATCAATATTAATAAAAGTCCTAAGAGTTCACTCACGTCTTTGATCCGTATGTGTCTCTCCGCACCTTCGTGTGTCTCCAAAACAATTTTGTAAAAGCACGCTTTCTCTGAAAAAGAGAACAACAAACATCGTATAGTATACTGAGCCATGAATCCTTCAAGAATTGAACCCATAGCCCCAGCATAGCAATATTTCCCTCTTGCTTTAAAAAGAAGGGATCCCTATTCTTAAATTGAAAAGAATCCTCAAGTTTTAAAACATTTCCATGAACCTTAGCTCTTCATAAAAAGGTTCATAATTTCTTCCGACATTCACCTCCTTTTTCCATCCAAGTAAATGTCTCAAAATAATGACTACAATACAACCAACCTTGTACATATACTTTTACTGAGTATAACTTATTCCAGCCAAATCTCTTAAAGAAATGAAAAATGCAAATCCTTTGATGCCAGATGGGTCCATAATGGAATTCACTCAACATACTTGTTGGTTATTGAATAAAAACGACGTTTTAAAGCCTGTCAGTTGTGGATTTGGGATACCAGAGAAAAGTTATAGTGCAATACGCAATAACAGGTTATAACAAATATAATCAAGGATTTCTGAAAATTCTTGAATCCCAGAACTTGTTTAATGTTTTTAAAACTTCGAAGAAACATTCTTAGATTTATAAATAATACAAATATTTCAACCCTTCTGTCCTCCCACTTGGAAGTATTAAAGTGTGTACAACGTAGAAATTAATCGTATTTACTCAAATGTCTTCTTCCTAGAGTTGTCATTAAGCATGAAAGATCTAAGAGAGTATTTTACATTGTATCAGTGTGTGACATTAAAAATTAAGTATTCTAGCTTGTGAATGTCAATAAGAATAATGATATAGGCTTGAAGAGAGTGCAGCACAGGATGGCCTAATTTTTGTATTTATTTATTTATTTTCTTGTATGCCCTTGGGAATAGGAAACTATGTTATTGCCAGTGAATCCGAATCCTTAGATGAATTTTATTTCATTATTTCTAACTTTTTCAGAGTATTCTGTTGTTATGCAGGGGAATATTTTAGTTGATTATAAAAGTACCTTCTGGTGGATCCCAACCAATGAGGACATTCACTAGCGAATTGTTCACAGCGGTCTCAGCAACATAAATTCTTTTAGGCGGACCCGGCTTTATATATCCTAGAAAGAAGTTATAAAAAAATTTAGACATGCCAGAGCAAAAGCAGGATGAAAAAAGAAGCTTTCTCTTCCAAAAAATGCAGTAAAACGAAACCCCAATGTCACACTTAAATTCTGTTAAGCTAAGATGTCTCAAAAGGACTTCTCAGAATGTTGATTAGTCATTAAAATTCTTTTTATCACGTACCGTCCAGAGTTACGTATTCCAGAGACGTAACTTCATCCAAAATCCCATTAGGACCCACGGCGGTGACTCGCCATTTGTAAGAGTTGCTTGGATAGGCCACGTTTATCATTTGTAGGCTGTATACAGTCTGTAAGTAACATTAGAGAGGAAGTAATTTCAAAAGCTCAACAGGGCTGACTTAGCTCATTAAATCCTGTCCATAGCAGAAGAAAATTGTAAGAGATGCTCGAATTTGTATTTGATCTTAGTGAAAAATCTTTCTATGTGTCTTCTAATAAACCTTAATCCTTGTTGCACCTCACTTTCTTAAGATTGACATTTATACTGGGTGGGTGGTGTCAACTTTTGTTAATTATTATTATGAAATGCAAGTCATAACGGAGTCGTTAACTCATTTAAATCTTTAGTGTCTCTAGTAAATAATTATTGCATTATTATTCTGTCACGGAATTGTACGGGGAAGTCTTTGATAAATCAATTACACTACTGACTGTCATCAAAAATTGAGCCGAGATCGATAGTCCCGGAGAAAGGAGAAAATTGACAATGGGGAAGAATAATGATGAGACCTCGCTGTAATGAATATTCAAACACGTTATTTGCATTTACAAATACTGCATTGAGCTATTTACACCCTTAAATTATAATCACGTTAGAATTTAGACTGTAATTTCTGTCCCTAACTTTTCATAGCTTTCGATCATCAGTCACTTTCCTCTTTGAATTCTGAACAATGATTTCTATTGATAAAGTAACAAAGCTAAAAATTATTACTTGAATAAAATGTTCGTATGTAAGATTGTAGGCCCAAATTATCCAATGGGATCTATATATAGTAAATTGTTAAAACTGTTTTTATACCTTTCCAATAACCTCCCATTTTCCTGTACTCTTGGAAAATTTCTCGATAACAAATACAAGAGGGGTGTCGCCTAAAGGGCTTTGTTGTTTGTCCTTGAATTTTGAATCCCTTTGATAGTCTACATTCCATTTTAGTAACACGAAGTGGTTCTTGGTCTCATCCCATGCGTCTTCGGTCGATGCTGGAGGTTCAGACTTTGAAATGGTGCTTTCAGGTCGATTAACCCCTTCACAGAATACTTTGGGTTGTTGAAGGAGATGCAATGATGACTCCAATGGTCCTGGAGAAATCCCTTTGTCATATGCTGTCAAATTAGATTCGATACTGTGGGAGGTCACATCACTCAGAGATGAGTTAGACAAATAATGTGCCTTGCTTTTCTCAGGGTTGAATTTATTTTTCATGTCTTGGACATTTTTGTGAAAGTGAGAACTAATCAAGCGTCCTGCTTTTACTTCGACAGCAGAATTGATGGAGTTACACTTTTCCACACACGTTTGATGCTCAAGACCCTGAAATTGAATTTATAAAATAAGCGCTACCATATTTTATCAATATTTTATTCTACCAAGACCTTTAGGGGATGTGTCCAATTGAATCTAAATATGCATTTTTTATCATTGGAAAATTCAAATTGTTCTTCGGGAGCACTGAGAACAATTGGATTTTTTAAGTTTGAAAAGGCAGTAACAAACTTTATTTAATTTCCCAAACAAAACTTCCTGTCACTGCCATTTCTTTATAACTCCTTCACATTATGGCATGGGTTTTATATACTCTTCTAAAAATCAGTATTTCCATCTTGTTTGAATTTAATTATGACTTACACAATATCTGTAGAACTCTTTTCAGTCATAGCCGAAATTTTTTTTGTAAAATTGGCCACCAGTATTGCATTCAAAAATGTTTTCTAATTGGAATTAAACTTCAGGCGAATAACTAAAGTTCATAATAAGTTCATAGTAATAATATCATTTGTTCCATACTTTTGTTATAGTAATTTTATAATGATACTCGTATAAAAAGGCCTGCACATTGACTAGAATTCATAACAATGGGGAAATAAAATAAAATAAAAATTTGATGTACAGGAAGGTTTACTCTAGCAATCCTCTGAGTTACAAGTAATCCTGTGGGTTACAAGTAATCCTCTTGAGAGTGTTTATTATAGAGAGCTTTTCAGCACTTGGGAAATCAATAAAGTCTGGCTCCTTGCAGATACAAAAAGAATTATTTATGACTCAAGTTCACCAGTAAAATGTATACAATATCTCGGACTAATTTCAAAATGCTAGATTTTCATAATTCCTCAAGTTATTTATGAAACTTACGCAATACTCTTCACATTCACCCTGAGTCCGGACACGGGCTGTTAGATTCCGACACTAAATTTTTAAACAATCTTTAAGCATTTCAACTTTAAAAAAAGTTGGGGTCAAGAAAATTCTCAAAAAGCTTGTAACTTAAATTAATACAAAAGGCTAGGCTAGGTTTTACCTGTTCACATTGAGCAAATTTGTCCGTACTTCTGCTACATAAAAAAGGAAGGTAGGGTCCGTGTTCTAAGGAGCCAACTCCGCCGGTGATATCACTTCTTTGACCACCCTGTAATAATCAATATCTTGTTCTAAAATTGGATTAAAAAACTTTATAAATCAGCAATCGGAGGTCTGAAACAGGAGTAAAATTATATTTCTTACAAATTACAAGATAATCGGTATTTTAAGCATGTAGAATATTTCTGTGTAAATGCTATCAGAAAAGTATGTATTCAAAAATTATTCAATCAACGATGTCAATTTGAAAATCCAATCCAGAACAACTATTGGTTGCTCACCTTGGGAAAATCATGTGAAGATTACAATAGATTTGGCGACTAGCTATGTTCCACAATACGAATTTATTTTACTAAGCCGTCTTATTTCAATCTCAATCTGTTTGTATTCCAGGACTTAGTAGATTCGCCTTGAAACTTCGTTTGAAAATAATTGAAAGAAATATATTAATGCAGAGATACCAAAGTAATCTGGCACCGTACCGTTATAATTGAAAAAGTCACCGATGACATAAAATAAGCCTAAGCCTTGAGGATGGGGACTACTAAAAATGGAAGCATCACTAATGCCAGATTAGAACAGGGATTGACACACGCCAAAAAATCATTATAGTTTTTATAATGCCAAGTCGTTTTTGCAAAAATCAATATTAAATTATTTTGATTAGCTAAAATGCATGAGGCCATGAGGGTATCCATTTTCTTTAATACTGAACAAGTTTGAATGGGTTTCAATGTGAAATGCTGTGCATGAGAAATGCAAAGTTTCAAATAATATTAATTAAAAAATTACGACACTAGATTTGTAAAGAATTAGTTGATAAAAGGGTTGTTGGCGATTATGCGACATTTATGGTTGCGACGTTTATGCCTGGCGACAAATATGCCTGGCGACATTTATGCCTGGCGACATTTATGCCTGGCGACAAATATGCCTGCGACATTTATGCCTATAAAATTTAAAAAAGCGACAAATATGCCTCAAAATATTTTCATTGAAAAAAATAAAATTTTAGTTAAGTTTTAGTTAGTTAACTCACGAACGCATTGAGTTAGAGTCGCGAAATTTTGCATACATTCAAGTTGGGCAAAGTTAAGAATCAAGTTCGAAGATGGGCTATATCGGTGCAAAGGTTGACCCGCGGGGGTCAAATTACCGTAGTGGGTATCTGATAACAAGGGTTTAAACCTACGAAACTTTGCAAACGGGTCTCCTTTAGATAATATAATTTACTAATAGTAGAATATGAAATTCATAAACAAAATAAATAACCGTAACCGGAGTTTTTTAAAATGAGGAGGATCATTTTCAACACGTCGAAGTTTGTTTCTTCCCAAAATAAAGGACATGCATATTAATGAGCAAGAAGAGTGCATTGCTCTTGGTGCTTGTGTTTTTATGGATCCATCATCCACCCAATCCATATTTTACCTTGAAATGGGAACGAATTAACTACTCCTCTGAAAATTAATTCCTTCTCCATAAGCAATAATTTTAAAAACTCTACTGGAGAAATTCGGTTTGCAAGATCTGAGGGATCAATACTTACTCAACGCTTACCTTTACATCTGCAGGTAGTAAATTATAACTAAAATTTGATTTTTTTCAATGAAAATATTTTGAGGCATATTTGTCGCTTTTAAAATTTTTTACAGGCATAAATGTCGCCGGGCATAAATGTTGCCAGGCATAAATGTCGCCAGGCATAAATGTCGCAGGCATATTTGTCGCCAGGCATAAATGTCGCCAGGCATAAATGTCGCCAGGCATAAATGTTGCCAGGCATAAATGTCGCAGGCATATTTGTCGCCAGGCATAAATGTCGAAGGCATAAATGTCGTAGGCATAAATGTCGCGGGCATATATGTCGCTTCACCGTTGTTGGCCTGTTTGACTAGTTCAGACTTTCAGACATGAACTCAACTTATAATTACTTAACCCATTCCTACCATATCGATAGTAGAAGTTCAAAAACTATGTTGGCTGTTTTTGTCAATTATATTATCTGTCAAGAATAAAAGATCAACAACAAACAATCCTTAATTCAAGTCCAGAGACTGAGCACGATTCGAATTGTTAACATTAATATTCAATTAGTTTCGAGCTCAATATTTGCATAAAATTACCAAATCAAGCCGATGAATAATTAGTTGGCATCTCCAATCCAATTCATTTCTTCATAAGTTGAAATTATATTTTTATAGTACCTTTAAACATCAAATAAAAAGGACTTACAAAATCCAAAAGGCATTTGGCTTCCTCCTCCGCAAGAATCACAAGCTCTTCAAAGGTGAATGAATTGTTCGGTTTCCGATAAGTTGCTGCTCGTTTCACAATAACATTCTCAACTTCAGCCCCTGCACTGCTTTCAGGGTTTTTGGTATGGGGTCCATAATTTCTAGACTCCTTATTTCCGTAATAATTTGCGGATCGAGTTAGATTTGAGATTTTTGGAATTTCCCTTGCCAATGTGATTGGGAAGCTGAGATGTAAGACGTTCATCATCAGGACTGACAACCACAGAATTTCTGATAGTAAAGGAAGCCTGGAGGATCCGGGTTGGAAATGTCGAGAGTCCTGGTCAGAAATCCCAACTCTCATCGTTCACTTCACAAGGTAATTCTTATCCTCCTGGAAATACACAGATTATTTCACCTATTTTTATATCCCCATTTCCCACTATATTTTCACTGTATCTCATATTCTTCTGCGTTAGGAGATGAGTTCTCCGACTCTATAGCTTCTACTGTACTCCAACTTTTCCAAAAAGTTATAAAAACTGTAAACGCCGGCCACACGCACACCCAGGACATGCCTGGATAATCTAAGAGGCATTTGCCTTATTAGTAAATCAGACGAACAATTTTAAAAATCAAGAGCCAACTTAGGAATTTAAGAGGCGATGGGGTGATGCTGGGGCTGATAGCAAGGTGTGCATAAAATCTATATCCTAATAATCCCAGCTGCAATGCGTTGGTCTTTAAAGGAATAATATGAAGATGATGTATGAGAGCTTTATCCCTACGAGTTGAGATTTGACTAGTTGCGAAATTGCCAGACTATTAGCAACTCTAACAAGTCTCTAGTAACTTTGAAACAGACTCCTCTTAACACGTCGCTGCCTGCCCTATACGTTGACAATTATATAATTCGTACGAAAATGCTCACGTACAAGTTTAGCCATACCATCTGCATCTGTATAACAATATTTCACAATGTTCTATAAAGTTCGTAAATTTTGAAGGGGTTTCTTCTACACAAAAGACTTCGAGAACTATAAAGGAAAAGCAAGGAATTATTTGCATTATAAATAATATAATGGGATATTTTCTATTATATAAATGTGAATATGGAGGAGATCCTTGTCATCTTTGTGATGTATGGGATGGATAATTTAATCTGTTTGGTAGTGAAAAGCGGATTGTGATGATATGGAACCAACTCCCTGCTATGATCACTGGACCAATGACATTTAATTGTTTCAAAAATAAACTTAAGACGTATCTGCTTCAAGAGGGAGCTTTAACATGTATGGAAGCAATAATATGAGAATTTTGTACTTAATTATAATGATAGAGATAATAATGGACTAATATAAGATATCAACTGTGACAAATGCAATAAGAAACACCGAGATTAAAAAACCGGCACTGTATATATAGGATAATTGTAAAATTCAGGACGTAACAACCATGTACCCACAAGGAAGTTCTGAATAAATAAATGAATGAATGAATGAATGAATGGATTAATGGCATGGTCTCGTCGGTCGTGATGTCTAAGCAAAGCTTGTGTTTCTCTTAATGGCCCTAATTGCATATTTTAATTGCTGAGGTGTATATATAAACATTATTATCTTGTTTGGGAGTATGTGTATAAGAGCAGAGCTCATTTGAATCTGCTGATTAAAAGCTTCCTTCTTTTATCGCCTCTGTGAATATTGAGAGAAAGATTAAAAGTCCGTAGTTGAGGATTTATTTTCCAATTTTATAGATTTATAGAGATACTAAAGTGGAGGAGATTGCAGTTGGATTAGCAAAATATTGATACGTACAGTTAAAATTTTATCAATTTAAAAAGCACTTTTAAAACCGATCGGGATTCTCATGAGTTGAAAAATCTTAGTCAGACGTAAATGCATATGAGCTCCTTTTTGTAATGTAAACTTATTTTGTATTTTTATAATTTTAAAGGGAAACAACCTTCGTCGAAATTTTAGAACATTTGGTAAAGACTTAAATACGAGTGTTAACATTAAAATCTATTTAACTCTATTGATGGTCTATTAACCTTGGAATCCTCGCAATAAATATTGGTGAATGGTTATATTGGAAATACGATTATTCAAGGTTATCTCAAATGAAGGGAGTAAATAGATTTGAAAATTGAGAAAGCAAAGATTAAAGGTCAAAGCTGACAAACTGAAAGTGAACAAAATCATCAATAAGCCCAGACACTACCAGCCGTCTGCAATAATCAGCATCAGTATAATGCAGCAGATATGGCGTGTTAGGGATCTCAGATCTGATTACCTGTCTTTTTTTTCTTGGGTCATGAATTTAAATACTTCAGCAGTTTTTTTTTGCTTGTAAAAAAATAATGGGAAATCTGGATTTATATGACATTCCATCTTTGTTTAGTTGGATAAGCTGACAAGTAAAAGTAGCTTTCAACTCTTTCACACAAGGAGAAATTGGGACATACCTGGTGCCACGCTGATCTAGTTCTTAACATTTATTGCGAAATCTTGCAATTTTTTTCTACAATCCCGGCTTTTTTGCTAAAAATAAGTGTGCCGTATGATTTTTTCAAGACGAAGCAGATTATGAATACAGGAAACTTTGACCTTAACCAAATTGTAGGTATTAATAGTTCTTGATAACTAGAAATCATGTTTTCCAGACATTAAAACCACCGAACCGATACGACCATGAACTTAAACCTCACCAAGTAAGACATTATAACTTCATTTAACACGTAGAAATGATCGAATCAAATAGTTTGAGCATGTTTGCGTTTGCAATTATTAGTACATAGCTCGTGACTCGGACTACTTTGTTGTAGCAAACTCATAATTATCAAACTCTTAAATAGCGTCAAAAACTTTATCAAATATTAATTTATATGTAATATAGCACTGTCACAGTTTTAAAACTTATCCCAACTATTATCATTAGTTGTGAATTGTGCTCTTAAAGTCTCTACAAATTTCAATGGATGCGAAACCCTCTATCTAATCGTGTAGTAAGTTAATAATAGTGATACTACTAATCAAGAATCTAAATGCATTGTAGTAATTGAAGCAAGTACTTTTGAACTTGAACGTCGTTGAATAAGTGCTTGAATTAGCTCCACGTATAACTTTGTGTCAAAGTCCGAAATAACTTCACACGATGAGGAAAGTTATCAACAATCTTTTAATTAGGCTCACGTAGTCCTAGAAGTGCATCATGCAATCAATCATCCTATCAATGTATCAACAAAGGTGAGAAATACACGAATCCAAGGAAATAAATGCAAAGTTATAAACTATCAACTACGCATTGTAAGTTTGGATCATATCTCTGTTGAAAAATAATACACCTACGACTGTTCAATTAATTTATCGCTAGTTCCTCCTTTATTAATAATTTAAGCACTTTAATGATTACTTGCAAACATTCAAGGGCTTCAAAGCAGGGTTAATTTTTAATCAAAGAAATGTACACTTTGCCAACCCTGACATTTTAGATGCTTTCAGATTGATTAATAATGAAACTCACATCTAATATTTGGTCTTATGGACAGCAAGTCCAGTACAACTTACCATTGTGAAAAAATCAGTAGAGCTAGTCAAGTTGTTTGTCTTTGTAGTCCACTTCTCTGTCTACAATGTAAGTCCTTAGTTGCACTCATGTCAACTGTACCAACTCGTTCATTGGCTTTACAAATCGCACAGTGTGGACAGTGAAAGCAAAACTATAGCCGCCATCATACATCAACGATTATCCAAATACTGACTCCTCCAAGGCTAGAAGTTTCGAATTGGACCAGTGACGCACTGAACTCGGAAGGTATATCCGTAGGCATGTACTCAACAAATACAAACAATGCATAAGTCTCCCGTGACTCTCGATTGCCGACTGAATCCGACTTTTGTTTCTTCCCCCAACATAATGCAAAATAATTTCTCTCATTCATTGAATAGACTTTGGAGATTTGAGATGAGCGAAAATCTCAGCTGGAGAATTGACATACACAAGTATTTAAACACTTCAAAAACTTCCTACTCTACGACTACGACTCCAATCCAGAACTAATGTAGAGTTTCCAAAGTCTGAATCAGTAAAATTCCCAGGAAATACAGACAACTACTTAAAGGGGTACTTTGGGGATCAGAACTTGGAAAAGTTGGAAATCTGTAACTCTCTCAGAAGTTCTCTCAGACATCATATGTTTAACCTATCAGATTTTGATCTTCCTTACGGTTGGGAAATTTCTGAGGTTTCATGCGATAGAGTCTTTCATTAAACTTTCCATCACCTGTGCTGTCGTCGTCTCTTCCACCCCTTATCAAAATTTTCTAAAGCATCTAACGATCATTTGACTCAAAACAAATTAGAACTGGCCATCAAATGATTTTCACTTTCTCATGACTTCAGAAATGGACACGAACTCACATTCCACATAGAGTTTTGTAAATAAAGGAAAGTGTAATTTCTCTAAAACTAAATCTATTAAGTACTTGGGACACTTCAAAGGTTGCAGATAGTTTATACTTAGTTTTAGTTGTTCTTAAGCTTGACAACTTAAGATATGTACGTGGTGTATGCTGTCAGCTTAAAAACAAAGTCTGAAATAATACCTCAATCAATACACTACAAAAACTTTGCCGTATTAAATAGCAAACAAATTGCGAGTATAGTTTACGCACTACTGTACCCTCAAATCAATTAAAGGCTTCCAGCTACTGTTGACTGTCTTCAGCATCGAAGAAGCTATGAAGTCTAAATAATTCCAATTTTAAAACCCTTCTCCGTGACCTCAATACGACTATTCATGAGGGCTATTATGCATTAACCACCACTCCTGTACTATTATGGAAGCTCCCACCCATCGTCTCACAATGCCACACAGCACCCAAGCCACAATCAATAAAAACACAATCGATTCAAAAAGTTCAACAATCAGTTATTACTCCGCATATATAGTTTTATCTATTTAACTGCTAACTCAGTTCTTTACGTCTCAGCCTAGATTAAAACATATTAAACCAGGGAGCAAAGTCCAGGTCCAATTCGTGTGATTCGATACCATTGGCGAAGAGTATTTATATGCATAGGAATTTACATGGAAGTCAAATCAAACATTTAAAATTTAGCCCAAATTGCCAACTATGAAATCGTCTACGAGGAAAGCTTTCAAGACAGCTTAAAAACCACAACCATGATCACAACAACCGCTTTACAACTGAAGTACCTATCATCACCATCATCTGAAATGACTTCCCAGTAAAATTTACTCTTGTGAAGAATATACAGGGAATATACAATTGAAACTTAAAAAATTACATACAAAACAAGAAATAAAAATACATACATTCACTACAGGTATGAGCTTTAAGTACTGAGAACGTGGGTTTATAGGAAGAGATGTCTAAAATCAATCAATCCGCTTCTCTCATGTACCGTACCACAGTAAAGATTAAATTTAATTGCCCAGATTTATCTAATATCTGAGAGGGGATAGAATTGAAAAAATCACCATGGGGTTGCGAGGTACTTGTGGGAGACGTCAAAAATTGATTGATTCGTGTAATAAAGATATGAAAGCGATTTAAATAATATGGGAAACTCGTTTCAAAACTCTTTTCGTAAACTCCTCACAATCCACATAATAGTGAATCCAAGGGATATATGTTTTATTATTGGAACTGGGGATTTAGGGGTCATAGCTTGCACATACATGCATAAATAAAGAAAAAGTAATTGGTGCGGGGTTATCCCTATGAATAAGCAGTTTATTTTCTGCATGCTGGTATCTATTGGAATTGGAATACATCTGAATATTTTATTTTTTATTATCCTCCGGATAGAAAGATAATATATAAAAACGGTCTTTAGTTTACCAGATATTCTAATAAGTGACCTTTATCCTTTGTATCAATTGCTAACCCCGAGAGGTAGAAAGGTGGTTTAAGTTTTAGGCTTGTTATTGTTTGAAAAAAGGACTAACCGAAAATGTATGAATATACATGGATACAAGATTAGCACTACTTCCAATTCAAAATTGGAGCTAGAGGTTATAAGTTGGATATCGATTTAATTTTTCAATACTTGTTTCTTGGGGGTTTGAAAGTGGACTTACTGTATATGATATGACTATTGAAAATTAAAGGATAGTCAGGAATGAATATTCAAGTTTCATATATGTCACGTCTTCGGACGTGGAGCTCAAAGTTGTGAGGAACTTTCTGAACTTATGTATGACGAAATAAAAGTTGAGGACCGGGAGTCGACCAACCGACTATGACATATATGTATAAAATATAAAGGCTAGTCTCCCAGTGTGCTGTGATGTATTAAGTTAGTAATAACCCTAGTCACGCAATGCTAAAACTTTCCAACAGTATAAGGCAATAATCGAGGGGTTTTAATGTGGATTTTACGTCATCGAACTGTCTTATCAAGGCGACAGAATCTTGGGATTTTTTGCCTCAAAACTTCTAGCTTTAGCTGGGGACAAAAATCGATGCAAGAAACAATTTCTAAAATAGATTCAATCCACAATTTGTGAATAAAACATTTGCAGTAGGGATTAGACTCACAATGAGAAGAAAGTTTAGATTTAAAGTGAGAAAAAAAAATCTTACCTTGAATGAACTTTTTTGTTACAAAAAAATTAGGTTGAAGTCATACCGTCCCGTCTCTTATGGGCTGACACTTTTCCTCCAGGCCAAGGAATTATGCTCCCCAACCTTTGTCATTTAGAATGAGACTGGATGAAGTATGTAAATGAGATTAAATAATTCACCCTCGGGTAACATATCCGCTCTTCACTTTAGTAATGTCCTCAGTATTCTTTTGGTCTTTTGAGCTGTGAGTTGTGAGTTACCATGATGGGGTAAAAGTCACTATCACAGTGCATATTTTAAATTTAAATAATACTTAGAGCTACAATGTTTCAATAACAAGATGAATAGCTAATTTCAAGTAACACGAGTTGTCTTAATGTAGAATAGCACCAACGTGTCACCTATAACCTAATACTCAAGTTTTAAATTGTACATGACCTAAAAACTGGGATAAATGTATTCATCGGCAATTTTTTTTTTTATAGTCTCTTCAATGTCACTTTTGTTTTTAAACAGTCTTCAATGCACTCACATTACCCCTTAGATCACTCACACTATTTGTATGTGCTTGAAGGGCGATAGTTGTTTTTATTATGGTCTCGAACTGAATTGTTGGAATTGTTCCAAATGGGTAATAAATAATTTACTATGTTGGTAAAAGCCTATTTTACTCCACATGTTTATTTAACGTAAAGATATTTTAGCTCTGTTGTGCTGTATACTGTATAGTGTTCCAGCTTCCAGTAATTCCAGTTCGAAGCCACATATGTTAGTGAACTAGCCTTCCCAACATTCTTCACCGGAGTGAGGATAGAATCCGAAGTATCGGGAAGTACATTGATAAGAACGAGTAGAAAGGAGAGAGTTGTTGGGCCTTCTTCCTTTGGGATTTGCAACGCGGACAGAAAAAGTCCGTAAACTCCAACTGGATTTATAAGGCTTTTAGTCATACAGCCTACAGTCATATAGCCTTTTATAAATGGGTGTGCCGATTAGAGAGACGTGCTGGATTGCCTGAAAAGATACGCAAAAACGACACGGTCAAGCTTTAATTCTGATTGGCATAACATTTTGTCCTCTTCATACGAGAGGAGTTGTTTTCCCAGGATTTGCAATCGGAGTTTGAACTATTTATTAAAACAGATTAGGTTTAAATAAGATCAAATATCTCTTGATTTAGAGGAGCTAGCTCAACAAAGGGTTTGGGCGTGGTAGTATTTGCTGATCGGAATGTGTTCAAGAATTAATTATTTATTTCGATGATGGCATATACATCAATTAATTATCATTGGAAACAGATTATCTTGTCCTGGTTTTTGCACTTTGATGTTTCATCCTCTGGTGAAATTAAATTAGGCTTGTCTGAATGATTGTTGAAATGAAAAGGCTATATTAAATGAAGGGAATGCATGTAATAATTTCTACTAATTCTTTACTCCTTCAAACTGACAATTAATTATCTGTGTCCTTTGATACTCAAAAGGACATACTTTTGAAATCTATTAATAAGCATTCTGGTCTGATCGGATCTAATCTAATCCTATAAACTCATATTTTGATCTGAGTAAGGTTAAATAATTAAGTGCATGCTAATACATTAAAGCTCAAATGTTCCAGAACTTGAACACTACCTGGCCTTCTAAACCATTTACAAGGACGAGTAGCGAGTAATTAAAATAAAATCTTGTCGATTCTACCCAATGAAGATTTCAGGTAAGGAACCATATTTTACACTAAAGAACAGAAATTCCCATAAAATATCACGATTCTTCCTACAAGGAACTCCATACGAACCATACTTTCCCGTGTCCGCGTATTGTTGTATCTGATCGGATCGGATTATCAAACTCATACAAATCTAGTTTGATGATGTTGACTTCACTTTGGGCTTAACCTCAGTTTGTTTAAGAAGTCACAAAGTGAACAATTGGAAAATACTAAAAGTGTAAAGTAAATATAAGACTGGATCTAACTAAAAAATTCATAGTGGTGACTGGAAGCATTCCTATCAGTTGTGTTATCTAGAAAGATTATTTCCTCGCGGTTTCTCTCTCACAACTCTCACTGTATTGTTCGATTTCACAACGCTGCAATATAAAACATTAGAAAACTTTTAAGGAGAGTGAAATTGAAATTTTGAGAGTTTGAGTGTTCAATTTATTTCCCAACATCTTAGTCTTATTGGTCGGTACATGCTATATGTACATGTCTGAATGAGTTTTACATCCCATTGCAGAGCTCTCTCTCCAGTCTCTCCATTCAAATTCAATTTAAAATTGATTCTTTCACCTACATTCTTTTTGGTTATACGAGCTAAAATCAGTTCTACTTGTCTTTAAAAAATACGTTTTATAGAGGGTGCGGATGCATAAATTATGAAAGTTCCAACTGTTCCAAAGCCAGACATATCATGTTCGTAGTTTGGTAAAGTTTGGTTAGCTTCCTTTCATTTAAAAGGGGGACAAGAAATGTCTTATATACTGTACTCACTCTTACCCATTGGTGAATCGGATTGATAATGAAATAAATTAAAGGTTCCATACAATACTAGGAACAAGCGACAAGATTCACTCAATCGCAGCGCATGGAAGTTGACTGAAGTGGTTACGTTTGATGAGACACTTTACTTCAGCTACAATTAGTACTCCACAATGACAATGTGACGCGCCTGTGACAGCCATATACAATAGTCAACACCTAACCTAAGTTCAGTCTTGTCTATCGCTGTCCTGTCAGTCACGAAAGCTTTACTAGCCATTTGATATTCCATCAGCTCCAACATGTTTTGTCGCCACACATTACGGGGGAATAGAAAATGGTCGAATACAATAGGTTATAGAAGTACCGATACAACAACGAGAGAGTTGGAGTTGTATTTGCTGAGTTAAAGTCGGATAATGTCATACTCAACGGGATTTTAAACGGAAACAGTTGCACTTTTCAATTTTACTGTATATAGAGTTCAATAATTGCAAATCGCAGCCGAAAGTCAAATCTTTCTTCTTTCTTAAGAATAAATAGACGAGAGGCTTATATATCATGACCGTCTGTATGATCTAAAGACAATTACAAAAGATTGATCTAGAATCCTGAAATTTCGCCTAGAGGTTTTTTAAGGACAAAACATGAAATAAGATATAATACTGGGAAAATAAGACGTACGATGGCCTGTAGGGTCAATGTTATCCAAGTTAAAAAAATTATTGGTCAAGAGTTCTTAAAATTCGAACTGGGATTTGGACATTATCCAAATCCAGGATGACTTGCGGGATCGTCCGTAGGCGTAGACGTTTTTTTGAAAGATTCTATCAGATTCCTAACATTTTCCTTACATGCTCTAATAATAATATGATTAAATGGCATAGTAAATAATATTATTGCAACTGGAATATGGGATGACCTGAGGGGTCTTCAGTATTGAGTTGAAGTTAGATAAAGTCTACATAGCCTTTATTTCGTACAGTCGTGTTTAGAATCTGTTAGGAGGAGGCGAGGAGATTATTTTCATAACATCATTGGGAATTCATTTTCAGATTTGATTCGCAATTTTTTCCAATTTTTGTTGTCGCTATGTTGATTTATTTAATTATTGAAGCAAGAAAATAATACTTGCAAAATCATCAGGTCCAACTCAACGAATGAATAAAGGAGAAAATGGTAAGGGTATGCTCGTGAAACATGCATGGAAATTGGAAGGTACACATTCTGCCCAAAATTTATTAAAATCGTGTATGAATCTCCAATGGTTGTAGGTCGAATTCCCTAAAATGCGTATCCTTAAAGGTAATAATCTAATAATGCTCATAAGTTTTTATTCATAATCATAAATATCCATAACTAAAATTATCCAAAATGTATTCACCCCAAAATTAGATTAGAATTTTTAGAATAATATTTTTAAGATGAGGATGATTGGACTGGACTGAAAAGGGACGAAGATAGTGTTTTCAAGTTTTTTGAGAGCTCATGGCTCATAGGTTAGTATCTGTAGACATTCGAGCCTTTTCATTCGACCATATCGTTTACAATTCACGGGTCAGTGATAACAAAAAGTCACTCGAGAAACTCTATTTTTAGCCTGATCTCAGCCCTTTCATTCATTGAAGGCCCCTTAGGAAACAACTACGTAACCCTTCAGAACATTATTTCCACATAATTTATAAAACTGCTCTCCTTTTACGTCTGCATCCTTTATTTGTATTTATTTATATGAGAAATCGGTCAATAGACCAAACCATAGAATTACATACTAAATTCAAAAACATAGCTAATTAATCCAAGGTGTTCGTAACAGAAAAGCTGAATGGAAATTATTATCCTTAAGAGGAGAGAGAGACTCGTTTCAGCAGAGTTGCTATTAGTCGGTTACAATTACAACCAAAACTAAATATAAAAAGTTGCGCATTTGTAGCTTCTTCTTTACAATCTTTTGTCTGCAATACACCCACGTCTATTTCTTCCTCTTTGCTTTTCAGTAATCTTTCATGGTAGTTCCTTTCGAGATTTATGTACCCAAAGGGATCCCCTGCTATTAGTCGCAATCGAATCGTCGCCTCATATATTCGTCGCGCGCAAGTCAGCGCAGTATTAAATAATCGCAGTAATAATTCATCGCGATAAAAAGTCATCGTAGTACTTTATTCGCCGTAATCAAAATTTATCGCAGAAAAATTCATCGCGATTTTAATTCCCGTGCCCGGTACTCAGGGAAATATATACAAATGGATGATATTCATACCCCCCCCCCCACCACAGGCTTTTAATTATTCTTAATAGTTTGTATACAGTGTCTTCTAACGTTTTTATTATACTGAACAATGCGCACCTTTTACACGTGTTGTTGCCACGTTATGATCATTCGTGTGCTCAACCTGGACTTTCTCCTGTTATTTTGACCGAATAAACACAAACTAAAAATGTAAGCGAAAGATTTCTTTATTTTTTATTTCCAAACTCAACCAAATACTTCCGTGTTACAATCAAATAATAGGTTCAACAAAGTTTATTTTATCTGGGTCCCTCCGTATGTATAAGTTGAAAGTGTTGGAACTATTTCACAGATTAACAGAGTGGATACCCAACACATTATAAGGAAGCTCCCTCCTACTTCTTTTTCTGCTTGGTATTAGCCTCCCTGATTGCTTTCTCCATTACATCCCACTGATCATTTGTGACAGAGGTAAGCTGATTGAACTCACCTGAGCTATAAGGCAACTCTCCACCGTCCAAAAGAATCGTCTATTCAGACAAAGAACAAATGTTACAATTTTCACTACAAACCTTCTCTTATTCCCTTTCATGCCCTGCTGACAATACGGAGAAAAACTGTATCTTTTCCACATTCCAGGAAATACAAAGAAGAAGTTTCCTAATGATAATATCATTGTCTTTTACAATAAAACCAACACGCGTAGAAGCCTTTCTTATTGTTTGTATCTTCTTACTCTTTGAAACTTCCATGAAGTTATCGAGACTCTTGATATAAAACTTCATTTGACAGCTCACCTACTTTAGTTTCTTATAGTTTGAGATTATAGAACTCATTCTAACAGGTTGGATACGCGCGTGTATACTTTAGTTTGACGTGAGACCTTGCTGTAGGGAAGGGATCGAAAATTATAAAATAGAAAGTTAAGCCAAAACTAACTTCTCCAGTCATCCAAGATGAATAGTCACTAAGAATGTAGGAGGCCAAGTTAGCTATTTCTTCCACTTCTCCAGTCCTTCCTATGGGTAGTTTACTTAGAGCATGTTCTTTGAACCTTTAATAGAATCATTTAAAACAATTTCAATCATTATAAATACAAATCCCTTTGATTCAATCATTTTACTACTCTACCGTACGTGATACATGGATTTTTAATCAATATACTAGCATTTGAACAACCTATTCTTCCCTCTTTTGATAAACATAGATTAATTTAGACACACATAACACCCGAGTTCACTCAGAGATTGTAAGGCCAGTTCACTCAGAGTGGTTAATTAAAGCCTGCAATGGATGAACTTTTATGAGGACGTCAGTGGTAGAGACAGATGACAAACTTTCTCCATTCACGTTATTTGCATTTGACAATGAAAGAGTTTGGAGAAAACAATTAAAATTTAGCGTGCCTAGGGCTCGATTTCAAACTGAAGTTATTTGCTAATTTTCCTATAATCTCTGTGTGATTTTCAGTAAGTGACTTTATAAAATGTTCTTTTGTTCCCACATGGATTTCATTCTAATTGTGTTCAAGTTAGCTGACGTCCTTTTAACAATAAGTTCTAATGGACAATTACAAGAACTATATTAGTCAGGGCAACAAAGTATCCATAGCTTTTGGGATGGTCGGAAATAGGATGTCACTTTTCATTACAAAGCTGTAAAGTATCACATTGACCCCAGTTCAATTCTGCTATTAATAGCTAGAGGCTCTACTATTCTAAAGTATAATCGAGGCGTTCTGTTCCTAATAGATATAAACTACGCTATGATTAAATTCTACTAACTCGACCCCATGAATTTGTAATGTAACAAGCAATAACAATGGGAGAATTAAGTTCATACGTGCTTCTATCCTCGGGACAAAGTCTTCTATCATATTATGCACGCTCAAAATCCCCGAAGGACAAACCGATTCTATAAACTTCATCTACATTCTAACAATTATTCGAGATTCATTCTTACGTGCCCTCGGGATCCAATCGACTCCAGGCCCCTTCAGTTATCACGGGACCAGGAGCAATACAATTCAACCGTATTCCGTACCGCCCCCACTCAGATGCCAATGATCTGTATTAATGGCATTTAATTAAAATACATTCACAACAAAAAGTAAACTTAATTACGCTGTGCATTACTCAAGCATTTCAGTTTCATTCAGTACTTTCTTTTATTTACCATTTTCATATCCACCCAAACGATAAAAAATACCCCGCAAAAACAACATATTTTACAAATCAAAATTGTTGACATTATATTTATCCGAAATTGACTCAGACGAACTGACCGGAAATGATATCATAATCAGTATTTCTCTTAAGTGTATTTCTCCATTACAAAACCAAAGATCAAACACCCACAATACGCGGAAATTGAAACCATAAAAGGGACACTGAGTCTTTTGTCCGAAATGCAACGACAAAGAGATAGAGATTTACGAAAAACACAGGTTGATCTTTACACTCTCAACCGATCTGTATAATACCCATATAAAAGTCCCCAGTGACTGAACTCAGCAAACCCGAAGAGAAATCAAGAAACCTTGTCTGGGTAGTACATATAGATTAATAACAAAAACCCACATGTTCCCATTTACAGATATAAAAAAGATAACAAAGAATGCCTTTTGTTGCAAAAGGGAAAGCAGGAAGCGAGGTAAGATAGAATGAAGGCATAACTGTTTAAATTCACCTGGTCATGTTCTCAACGCCAGCCTTGGCAGCGGCACTAGGGACGACGAAACCGGAGCCTTTGAACGTGTACGTCGTGGTAATGGCCAAAAACGAAGCTCCTAATAAGTAATGGAGACAAGTAAATAAAACGGGATGAAAATACATTTCCTATATAGACTTTTAAAAACCCGGAGTACAAAACATAGCAACTGATGAAAGCGGAAAGTTTGTATTTTAGAATTCCACCTTTCTGAGCCTTAATCAGCCTCTTGCCCATGTCCAAGGTGATGTTCGCACTGCCATTCAGAACTATGTCGATTACAGTTTTAAATGCATTGGGCGACAACCTCTCCGTCGGAGAGATGAAGTTCCCAGCCGCATTATTTACAATCATTGTAGGAAGCCCAAGGGTACTTTCTATTTGGTCTATTGAGGCTTTCACCGCATCCGCGTCTCGTACATCTGTCGAAATGGGGAGAACTTTATTCCCTGTTTGTGAGGAAAGCTCCTCAGCCGTTTTCTCCAGCACGTTCATACGTCTAGAATTTCATGGAAGATTCCTTTTAAACATTTTGAATGAAAATACACGAGCCTATTTTGCTGCTTGCGAAGAACTTGCGGTAGTCCTACACAAACCGTTGAACTCGGAATTTTATCAGTCCACCCAATATTAGATAGTAGAGGCTACTGTTTTTTATATTAAAAAAAAGAAATGGCATATGTTTGTAACTAAAAAAGCCCAGCTCTTCAAGTGACCTCAATACATAAATACGATAACATTTTCTTTTAAACAAAGTCTTTGTCATCTAGTTCATCCATTCATATTTATTTTTTACACTGCTTTCTCAACCCAGCTACTGGCTTATTTTATATAACCTGGTGACGATAGATTTAATTTATTCAATATTCAATTCTGAAGGGACTGTGGTACTTTAACGAAATAAAAACAACTAAAAAAATCATTCATAGTATATTTTAATTCCTGGAACGACATATTGATTATTTTATCGTAATTTTGACCAGTTCTGTATTCGTGTTGTTGCTAATAAACATATGATAATATCATCCAGCTTTCATAATCCAGGCCATTGGCTTAAAATCTTATCTTGAGAGTTCGTCGTGAAGTAATGTAGAAGGACGAAATAAATATCTAGCCCCGAGCCCGTGGGACTTTTTTGAGGCATTAAATCCCTTCGATTACCACCCACGCGCACCCATTCATGATTTATTACACAGGACTTTGCATGGACCACGTTTGGTATTGCTTCATTTCTGCACGTTTCTTTTATTTGGCTAAGCATTGCCAATAGGGGCCATCAGTAATCATTACAAATCAATAGTAGTAAATCATCAGTACAAACCTTCCTAGAATAGCAACGGATGCCCCCAGCGACGATAACATCAACGCCATTCCTTTTCCAAGTCCTAGAGAAGGAAATGTTAGATTGCAGTTACATAACACTCTCTGAGATTATATGCAACTATAAGATTTAAAACAAAATCCGATAACAATATCGACTACGGCTTATTTGGCCAGAGTGATGTATGCGGTTGGGTTAGATAGCTTATTTCACGCCACAACAGTCTTAGATAAATAATCCATAATGCTTTATAATTATAATCGCACAAAGGGATGGATACTCTAAAGGCTTGAATCTAATTACTAAAAGAGAGTTTAAGGCTTATGAAGTCATAGTTTGTGTATAGAATATAGAATCTGATCAAGTGTACCTGTTCCTCCGCCAGTGATTAGAGCAACTTTTCCTTTGAATGTCCCTTTGGGTAACATCGGTGTCTTCATGGCAGGGAAGAACCTGGACTGCGGCCTTGACTCTCCAGACATGTTGTGCTGAGAGATGTAATTAACACAGGATAATCAAACTATAAAATTCATAAACAAGTTTCTTAGAAAAAACTTATTTTCACGAACTCCGTATCAAGATTACTTGACAACATCGGTTATCGCTGCGCTCCAGGAGCGCCACAACGCGGTACTTAAGACAAGGATCACTCTAGTTTCAAATAGCATTGCATACACAGCTATAGAGATACCATACCATAAATGCTCCATACATCTGTCGGGCATAAAGTCAAAGCGGGCAGATAATTTTCCACAGGGAAAACTTCCTTCTCTGTGAAGAAAACTTTCTTTAGGATTTATTAGAATTACTTCCCAAACACATGCCCCATGTCATGCACAGCAGTGGGGCCGTGGTGGTTGTTGGGTATATAAACCAAAGCGGGACAGCTTGCTAGTGGGGCGGACCATTATTTGCCCGGTTAGATTACTCTTTTTTTGTAAGTACTCGTTGTCTATAGTTGTCTATACTAACTATACTACAGGTACAGCATGAAGAATGGAAGTTAATGGAACAAGGTTATTATTTGTTTTATCAAACCTGCTCCGATTGTATCAAATGCCATGTTGGATAGAAAACGCCTGATCCTCTTGTACCTAACAATAGACTATTGCCACTATTGGATTAAAATATCGGTGGGTAGGATTAGGATTGAAGATTAGAATTCCTGTAATACCTTCCAAGTTCCATCCCATCGTATACCGTAAGTCTCTCATTTCATCATACCCACGCGTGGGTGGATGATGAAACAAGAGACTTGGGGAATGGACCGGATGGACGGCAGTGAAGGCGACGGTAGTTTTTTCCTCCTGTTTTTGAGTTTTTGATTTTTTATGGAATACATTGTCAGGAAATTGCAAATTTAATATTGAAATAATGCTCAGGAGGTGTGGTTTAAAAAATGTCGTCATTACGGGCGAATAACCCGTCATTTCAATGTCTAGAGCTTCACAGGGATCGGGATCGCATACTCAAAATAAGGGCTCGAAGTGGCAATAATTACCGTTACAACTGTTACAAGGAAGTTATTGTCAGTTTGTATTTTATTCCTGATGTTCAATAGCTCAAGAGTAACAAAACAAAAACAACTTTGTCTCGTAAACGAAAAGCATACGATCGACGATGTGGCATCGAGTGACCAACCCCGGGTAATAACCTCAGTATCAAATCTGCCCATAATTCAAAATATGGCAAAATTATCTAATACTGTGATACCGTGTGGAACCAACAAGGGGTTCAAAGGTCACTTTACCTAAACTGTACTACACATAGCAACTTATCCAATTTGATGCACAATCGGCCTATTCTGTAAATGTAGTCTCCGTTTAACAGCTTTACTAACAATTGGAATGACGGACTCACCTAAAATCCAAGTTCCGCACAATTCTATCGCCCGATTACAATTTTAGTTGTATAAAAAGTGAATAAGTCACCGGAATACAAGTCAATTGAAGGTTCTGAAGTATCTCAAGTTCTCAAGAGTCCAAAGTTCGTAGTGTTGTGTTGTCAAAGTTGATTCAAATGGGAGCGCAATGAGCCAATGTGATGGGATTCTTTTGGATATGAACAAGGAAGAAACAATTTTACTGGCTCGTTCAATTCTTCGTTCCGAGTCAGTTTTTGTTCCTCAAAGCTGTGCCATGTGCTTCAGTTCACAGTTCTACTGAATACTTTTATTAATCTTGTGTCTTGTGATTAATCTTCTACTGTCCATTAAATTACTTTAAATAATATCCCATTCATATTCAATCTCGAAACTCTATAAACCGCACATGGCTGCTCAGTAGAAACACTGGAAACATTTTAAACACGTGGTCCTACACTCTGGTTATCTTAAGCTCTCATTAAAAATTAATTAACATTCCCCGATGCTCTCACTTAGCTCAATCTCCTTCTCAATAATATATTCGAATCATAATTTAGACTGAAATTATCTATTTGTGGCCGAGCAGTTAGATTTTTAGTTTGCCAAGGTTGTTTGTTTGGCTGTATTTGATTTTAAGACCGTGTACCCGTGCTGAATATCAAACCAACTACTGCAACTGTGTACTGACTTCGAATTGATGAGTCAGTTTTTCACCCTTTGAAGAAAAGTTATCGAAACTATTCAGCAACAATGGAGAATGATATTGTGGAGGTAGACAATGATGAGGAAATGAAAGTAGTGGTGAGAGAAGATCCAAACGGCGAGTTCTTTGAACTCATTCACATGATTTACAATGATGAGTTATCTTTGGAGTCTAATTGTGACGCTGTTTCAAAAAGTAAGTTTTATATTTTTTCTGTAATAGGGTTAAAAATTCTTTTCTGGTACCATAAATTAATTTTGATGTCTTAAGTATGTCAAAGTACAAAGTTCATTGAACTACTAGCCTAACCACAAACTATGCTAATCCTACAAAATCGGTAAATCTTATGTGATGTTGTCACAAATTCATGAGAGGTAACGGCTAATAATGATGCTTAAAATTTGTAATCTTGACTGTAAAAAATTGTTACACTTATAGGCAATTGATTTTGAATCTATTACATAAATGTGTATCAAATCACTCATAAGTCAAACTTTTGATACAGAAATATCGTCTAAGGAATCAACTCTACTAGCCCTTGTAGAAGGCCTTGGTCCCAGACTGACAAGCAAACTCATCCAAGACCGTGTCAAAGCCATGGATATTCTCGCACATGTCTTCTCATCCCTCCCAAAAGACTTTTTGACAGAAAAAGAGCTAGAATTCATTGTGGAGTTCCTATTAAACCGACTAAAAGACCAGCATTTGGTCGTGCCGAAAACGATACTAGGAATTTACCCTATCGTAAGTTGATTATTATTCCAGGATTTTTATCAAGTACCTGTGATATTAATTAACATCAGCTGCACATTGATTGACACTGTGGGCTTTAAAACTGATGGCAGAGCAGAAAAGATGAACGAATTTGGAGGTTTTTAATAATATAATGCCATCAACCCACGATCCCACTTTCACTCGGCAAACAGAACCAGATTCATCCAATTATAATTGAAGCCAAGGAAAGAGAAAAAACTGAGTAGCAATGTTTCTAGTTTTTGGTACAATTCTGTGTCATAACTCTAGTGGGCTCCAATGATAAATGCCAGGGAAATTAGTTGTAAAACCATTTAAAAACTTTTGCTTCTTAAACTTTAGATTAGAACGCCCTCAGCTTTTCCTTCTCGAAATTCAAACCATCAAAAACTGGCTAAGATATTGATGTAAAAGGTTACCGAACCTTTTAAAATCTGAGAAACATGATTATGGACTAGCAAATTTAAATACCTCGAAAGTCACCCTGATATGCTGTCACATTTTGAAATCTTCAATAGTCAAATCAGTAATAAGGTATATAATAGGTGTTAAACACATATTATATACCTTTGGTGTTATGAACTGTTATGCATTCATTTGTTCAGAAGCCGTTCTCAGCGTTTTGTATTATAAAGCCCCTGTCTCAAATAAATCGCTCAGTTTACATGCGTGAATTGTATCCAAGCTAAACTAACTGTTTCAAAGGATTATGTTCCAACAGTCTCTTCATGCATAACTATGCACATTGGCTTTGAAATTTTGGAATTACTCGTAGCCTTAGGATTCATGTTGTTCATTTCAATTCTAAAACCTGGAATACCGAAATCAACGACATTTCATTGCTATGAAATGCTTTATGCCATTATTTTACCATGTTTATATTGAGGTTGTCGTACAGTAATACACCAACTACCAAGAGAGGATATTATTATCCTGGCCTAATTATTCATAGGAAATAGGAAATCTAAGTCTTCTTAGTCTTCTCATATTAATTACTCGGGCTTTCTATCAGGTTCTATGTCAAAATCTTCCAAGGGGCTCTGGAGCGAGATTACTGCGACAGATCTTTCAGGAAGCGAACGTACAGTCCCATGTGCACAAGATAAGGAGGACAGTATTTCTCATAATTGAGATCCTGCTTCGAACAAGACTAGATGGTAAGATACCCACATTGCCTTGCATAACTCTGCCTATTGGGAATTTTGACTTGAACCATAGTTTTGGTATGGTTGTCACTGTTGGTCCTGCATAACATGCTTTATGTGCATAGTTGCCATTAGTATTCACTGTTTGATGGGGTGATAAAATGATTTACTTCTTGTACAATGACATTGTGAATTTCAATTACAGAGCTGCAAGAAATGTCGTCTGACTTTGTTATCAACTTTCTCCAAGCGATTGATGGAGAGAAAGATCCTAGAAATCTACTCTTACTGTTCCAAATCATCCCTATCGTAATAAGCAATTTCAGCCTCGGTCCTTTTATTGAAGACTTCTTTGAAGTATTGGCTTGTTATTTTCCAATCGACTTTGCACCGGTATGAAGAAAAAAGTTATATAAAAAAAATTCCTTTAGAGACTATTCTTATTATGCGTGCATTACTGAAGGAGGGATCAGGCAAAAAACTTTTATGCATAGACTAGGGGCTGACAGGCCCGTCGAGCGGGCCACACATTAATAAAATTTAAATCATTTGGCAAGCGCGTTAGAACCAA